>JAGSMR010000065.1:1057500-1077500 GCA_029286605.1 Sericinus montela | reverse complement strand
CTTGCCGGTAATTGAAGCGATATATTCAACTTTTCATCAACTATCAACGACCATGGCTAGTGATGTCCTTGCTTTGTTGCCGTGTTTTGTGGCTGTAAAGAAGAAGACGAAATAGAATTTTTCGCCCCTCCCTTTTGTTGGTTACAACATTTAAAGAAACATAAAGGAGCGTAGAAAATTCACATGATGGTAATACACACATAAATATAAGTTTCAAGTTAAGGTACATAACAACATACATACACAGACACACACACACACACACACACACACACGCAGACGCAGAGTTAATTCAGATTTATGCTTAGTAAATATGAAATATCTTCCCGCCATTCCCAATAGAGGGGTAGGCAGACATTTTGACAATTAAGTTGTTTCGACCCACCTTCGCCGGGTGTGGGGTGGGTCGAAACTAATTTTTGAGACAATGTGACAGGTGCTGAGCCTGTAGCCGTCTTATTGTTCTAGCCAACGATATAATTCGTACATAAGTTTTTGAAAAACCTGTTACTACGAGCCTGCCACCTAAGGATCGAACTCGGGTCTCTTGACTCGAAATTTCGACCACCCAACCACTCGGCTATCGTGACTTATAAAGTGTTGTACAAAGTGTTGTATTATGTTTATGTTTATTTCTAAGAAACATGTACCGATATTAATGGAAGATTATGGTACAAGTACTAATTTATATAAACGATGTCCAAACAATGGATATATTATTGTACGATGTTATGTAAAGAAACTTTTTCTATTTTTATAGCCAAGCGGCCAGATTTAATCTCGTTCTGTAAAACTCACTTCTGCTAAGACAATAAAGCTATTGGTCCTTATTCTCCTGTCACATCGCAAGGGCCAAAGTAAGCATAATGTCTTCTGTAACTAGTTTTTTCTTTTTGTTTCAGATAAAATAAGCATGATTAGAAAACAACATGGAATATAAATATCTGATCCTGATAGTAACATTTGCATCCATTGAAATAAATTTAACAGAAAGTCGTCACAGTGATAAAAGGAGATGGAAAAGCGATAAAAGCATATACTCGAACTACGTGAACATATGTGATATCCAGGATAGGGTATCAAAAGTTCATTGTTACTGTGAGAGTATTAAAATTAAAACCGCCACAAAAGCGGATTGCTGGGTCTTTAATGGCGGAATCGCTGAAGATGACCCGTTCTGGTCAAATTTTTACTCACAACCAATGATTGAAAAATTAACATTTAATGTGCGTGCTGACGGTGGTTTGACTTACATACCAGCGAAGATAATTGTGCGATTGGAGCGATTGCAGAATTTAAATATACAATATGCTAATATATATAGTATACCGCCTTTCGCGTTTACGAATTCTACTTCTTTAAGAGAAATTATGTTACCAAAAAACAAAATATTCAAATTGGAAATAATGTCTTTTGCTCATCTAATAATGCTATCAAACGTAAGCTTGTCTGATAATCAAATAACTGAATTACAAAGAGACATATTTTACGATCTTCCAAATCTGCAAAGGCTATATTTATCTAAGAATAAGATAGAGATAATCCACGACGGTTGCTTTAAGCATTTGAATAACCTTGTCAAACTTGACCTAAGTAGCAATATGTTAACGGTCATCGTTAGAGAGAACTTTCAAGGTTTGTCCAATTTAAATGCTTTGGATATGAGGTACAACAAACTAATGATGATAGGCGACTTAGCCTTCGCCGAACTTTGGAGTCTCCAAGAGCTGAATCTTGACAGCAATGAAATAGAATTCATTTCCGAGAGAGGGTTCGGTGGATTGAGTCAGTTGAGGAAACTTTCTTTAGCTGATAACAAGTTGGGAGTTCTAGACGACAATGTATTGAACGATGTACAAAAGCTGAATTTCTTGGATTTAAGAAACAACAACTTGGAAACTTTAAGGCAGGAAGCTCTGCAAAATGTATTGGAAAATTTTAAGTCGACTTACGCATTGATGGCGCTCGATGGTTAGTATTGTAATTGCTTTTAGTATATATTAATTTATTACGCTTAACGCATTTCTTTTATTTTTACGTAATAAAATAATGTATTTGAAACTTATTAACATCAATAGCATAATAATTTGTTAGAAAAACGTATGATATATTTTTTAACATGTTTTACTACACCGCTCACTAAATTGACTTTAAGAAATTGCAATTTCGTAAAGTCAATTTTCACTATCCTTATGAACGGGTTTATGAGAGAGTTTTAAAGCTTGCATTGAATAAGTGTCCATCTGATGTACGGGTATATAAGTCGTCCAGTTCATCGCATTGTGGGTGTGTTTTAGGGTGAAAGCAAAAGAAACAGGAGGGTTATGGGGCAAGGATGAATCGCTTTTCTGCGGAGCTAGAGCCATTTAAAGCTGATGTATTTGAACTTTTGGGACACTGTAACTTCTTGAAGATTCATTCCGAGCTTAAATGCAGAACGCGATACTTTACGATTGTGATGCAACCGATCACATTGTTACATATTATATATATATATATATATATATATATATATATATATATATATATATCAGTGTCATTTCCTTTCGCTTTGAACTTTGGTTGACTGGTTCCTATCGACAAATTCTTTACTTAAATGTTATTTTTCTAGTTTTTGTATTATTTATTTATGCACCTGTGCTGCTCCATAGCAATATATATTTAGCAGCATGTATAAATTTGGGTATTTATATGTATAAGTATTAATTAATATGCATGTATGTATTTATATAAAAGTATAATGTTTTTCGCTTTTCTTTAAAAGTTTTGTTTCACTTTTCGGTATTCGTTACGTACTACAAATCAAAGGTATACTGTTAGAGAATGTCTTTAAGTACTAAGTCCACCATTCTGCACATTCTTTCAAATTCTTGAGCAAATAAGGTTCAAATAAATAAATTCTATCCTGTGTATGAAAAATGTATTGTAGTATACTTTGACCAATTTCCATCAATATCTTTCATTTGGAAGTTAGGATAATATTCCAATTAATCGTCTTAATACCATGAGCATTTCGCCACGGCTTCAACATATAATGACGTGATATAGACATTTCTAGTGTATTCTCGTTTGTGTAAGTTGAGTCATCGTAAAAATGTGATAGGCATCCCATTTTTTCATTCCTTGTTATATCTTTTAACCCTTTACCAGTTTCTTTCTTAACGGTCACCAATGTATCTACATCTTCTCTGGTGGTTCCGATGTACATAGGTGACGCAATAACAACAGGCTTAATTACCACATCGAAACCGGCTAATTTATCATTTATTTTCATAAAAATATGTTAATTTTGGGTTTTGTTATTATTTTGCTTTCGTGAACAATTACTTCATGGTTTATATTGCAGTGCATAATTAAATCAAAGCACCCAGTTCATAGTTATTAGTCTTATAATGTAATAAACAAACTATAAAATCACGTTTTATTATAATTTAAAGCAATTTTGTCCGTATTTAGTAGTACTTTATTGGCTTTTCGTAATTGTTAAAGTTGTTTGACTTTTATAATTGTTTACGTTGTAGTTCAACTAGATTACCTTTAAAGATTTTTTTGTTACTGAAATGTTTATTCGCAGTCATAAATTTTTGAAATTATAATACTATATGATAATGTATTATAAAGTATACACTAATGATAAGAAGAATCAATATTTTATTTTTAACAGGCATAAAAATGAAGTTAATGCTAATATTAAATTCCATCATCAGGTTAGGTACTGATGATGAAATTATGAATTAAAGATGAACCAATAAATAACTATGAATTATTATTGACTTACCTTCTTGCATCATCCTCGATTGAGTAAAGAATAGTACTCCAAGTGTTACGATCCTTATAAACCCTTTCGCTTCATTCATGTAATAGTCTTCTGTTCAATATTAGAATATTACTGACTTTACCTTATTGGAGAAATTTACTTATACTTAATAGTAATTAAAAATGATCCACGGCCTAGCGCGAAATCTTATATTTTTTCCTTCACGTTGTATATTTTTTTCAGTTTTTGTTCTTCACTCATTTGTTTGACGTGCCTGAACCTTCGTAACACGGCTTTGTCTATAATATTCATAAGATATTTCAAACCGAAAAGATTCGCAATAGAACAGCTATTGCGAATGTCTTTGAATAATTTTTTCTTCCTTTGGTCAAGGTAACATCACACATTTATAAAAGAGATATTTATACTGTATTCAATTTGCTTTAATACCCTTTCTGACAAAAGTAACTTTCATTGAAATGGAATAGTCGGTACCAGCACTGCGAATATTTTGAGTTTATTTTGAGTTCTTTTTTAAATTTAAATTTTCAAAAGCATTTATTTATTCCAAAGGTTTTGAGTAACTACTTTAAAAACTTAGCTAAAATGATTATTCACTTTGGCGACAACATGTTGCAAAATCATCCTTAGTTTTTAAGCCAATGTCGGATACTTATGATAAAAATATTGTAGTAATATTTTAGTTCATTACATTAGTATTTTTGGTGTAAAATATAATTCATATTTCAATAAAGTATAATTCATATTTAATAAATTGAAAGAAGTATATAAGGGTTGGGACATTAAGCATTATCTTTGTTATCTTTGTCGGAATAATGCTTGAATAAATAATAAATAAGTATTTTTTCCATTAATGATAATATGCATTTAAAATTCTTTTTAAATCCCCAGGTAACAAGTTTACTTGCGACTGTCGTCTATCCTGGCTTCACAAATTAAGGAATGAAACTCGAAGTAAACGGTTCAGAATTGCACTAGCACGACTTAGCTGCATCAGTGACACTAAATTGAAATCGAGTCCAAATAAAATCAAACTCGATAAAATTAACGATACTCATAAAAGTGATTCTTCATACTTTAAAAAAGAAATCGAGAAAGTTTATGATGAAAGCGATGCAAATATTGATGAGGATGTTATTTACGAAGATACTTTGCAGGATCAAGATACTGACTTATTTGGATATAAAAAAGAATATCGCAGAAAATTGTTAGAAATATCCAAGGATACATTGCCCTGTCCGAGTAAGCTAAGTTTTGGAGCGTCTTTGTCACCACCAACGCAGGATGAAGTAAAGTACTATAAGTCAACATCAATTAAAATAGCAGTTGCATTAATTTCATACTTACTACCACTGCTTACTATTCACATGACGTAGCACGGTACTTATAAGCATAACTTTATATTATGTATATTTTATTTATTTGTAATTTTTAATTTGAATTATATAAATTCTATTTGTTAGACTATTTTGTAGAAGAAATGTAAATAAAACATGTATGAATGACGAGGTTTTTATGGCAATTTTAAAATTTTGAATTTGTTTAGCAAAAAATCAAAACAAATATTCACCAATATCAAAAAATACTATCTACACAGTTACTATTTATTAAATTTGTTTATTGTTACGAATTCTCAAAACATACCTAGGGAACGGAATATATGTAAAATAATTCTGTGTGTTGTTGGTACATTACAGAATATAAATTGAAACAAATTTTATCCATTTCACATGTTAGTAAACATCCATAATACGTAAGCTTGATAGATAAAAATAATTTGATTGACGCATTAATTTTCATGAATGATAATAAAATGAACAAATATTTGAATTCATTCTGTTTTTTATTAATTAATGGATAACATGACTGTATTTGTCTTATACGAAATATATTTAATATATTTGAATTTCAAATTTCTTATGAAAGCTCTTTATTATGAATGTGAATATTTAATATTTGTCAGTTTCTTTTAAATATTTGCGACTTGTTTACATAAGAGAGGAGTTTTTGCAGAATGTAATATAATATTATAATTACATGAAAATAATAAGATTGTAAATATTTTTTTTAATTAATTTACGTAGAAAGTAGGTAAATTAAATATTTCCGTAATTCTTAATGTGTGGATATAATAAATTGGTACTTTTTTAAAATTGTTTTTTTTTAACCTTGTTAAATTTTATGAATTTAAGAATTAGGAAAATTTTAAGAATTTCGGTTTTGTCTTTCTTCAAAATTTTTTTCTTCAAAATTTATGACTTCAGCGCTATTAAAATCTACTTCCATACTCATATCACAGCAAAAGTTCACTGCAGGACAGAGGTTACCTTCCATAACGAGGCAAATATTTGAGGCCAATAACGAGGGAATTTTGCAGCTTTCTATAGTATATGGCATATATAGAATATGGTATGGATTTCATCTATTGGTAAGTAGGGTTTTTGTATATTATAGATATCGGCTTTATCAAGTCCACTGCAGGACATAGGCCTCTCCCATAGGGAGGATTTGCCATAATCGCCACGCTTGGAAGCGGATTGGCGGTCGCAGTACCAGACCACTCGCACCTCTGACGCTGCTGCCCATCTTCGATCTGATTATTTTAGTCTGATATTTTTAGAGATCGTAATCCCATCTATCGGTTGCCATACCGATATTCAAGACTGTTTCCTTTAGTCGCCTCTTACGACATCCTCGGAAAGAAAGTGAGTGGTAATATTTTTTTTGCCGTTATCACACGGAACTTGCATATTATACTCACTCTTTAGTATCATCAAGAGCACCGACTTCACGTATTACAAGACGTGGATCTCCATGAGTTAGTAATCCCCAAGTATTATCTGTCTATTCACAACGATACGTTTTTCTATACGTAAAATTAAGCACAAATAAAAATTAAAAAAAATTTACACCGCTTTTAAAAAAGCAAAGAATAACTATACGAGTATATAATAACTACATATATAGTGGAATTAGTATAAGTGAATTTTAATTTATTTAAAGATGAAGTTGCACCAAGAGATCACAATCGTAAGTATTCAATTTCTTTAGTAAACTTGTAAGTTTTATTATTATATTATTATATTATAATATTTTTATTTCTATATATTTAAGCATCATTTAAACATATAATAATGTAAATTACTTAACTTCTTATTACAGAGAATTTCACTAAATGTCAATATTTGTCAATGTTGGTTTGTGTCTGCTTGCTACGGTATCGCTGCCTAATACTGAAAGCTATTTAAGGGATAACGGTCTATTAGTCTCGCCTGATTATTTTTGAGGGGGGTGAGTAGCAGATGGTAGAAACATTATCGCTAATAATGTAACATGTTGAAAAGAAAGGTTGGCAAAATGACTTATTGCGTGCGTTATAGAGATCCGAAATCAATAATTCAAAAAAATCATACTGCATTATTTTTAGTAATAGATACGTAAATAAAGTGTTACATAAGGGAAACATAAAACAAAAAAGTCTTAAATAAAAAGAAAATCAATGGAAAAGAAAAATTATTTAATAGTAACCATAGCCGAATGGTTGGGTGGTCGGAATTTCGAGTCAAGAGTCCCGAGTTCGATCCCCAGGTGGCAGGCTCGTACCAATGGGTTTTTCAAAAACTTATGTGCGAATTATATTGTTGGCTTGGACATAAAGATGGCGACGGGCTCACCAATTGTCACGTTGTCCCGAAAATATCTTCGGTGGAAGGTGGGTCAAAGGGACTTAATTGTCTAGAATAGACCTCTGTCTGTCTACCCCTATATTGGGAATTGCGTGAAAATATTTATTTAATTATTTTATTTCCTTTCTAGTTTCTAATAAAATCTCAATGTGCCTAAGTAATACAGAAGTAAGCAAGAATATTGTCACTTATGTCTATTCCGTAAGAAATCTAATACCTTGCGATAAAATCTCAAAACTAAGTTCGAAATTAATTGTAAAAGTCGTTTGAACTATCTTAGAATATCGACTGAAACTAGATTAGAATAAGCGACGATATAGTTTCAAGTTAAAGGTAATGTTAATTTTAATGTGAACGATTATGTTACCTACGAAGTTTAATATCATCGGAAACCTTAGATTCAAAGAACAATCGAAATGACTTAGACGAAGGTGAATGCAAATTCGTCGATGAATTTGATAGTTGATTCAATATATAGGTTTTAAGTATTGTAAATATAAATGTTATACATTATTTCTTTAAAACTCAAATTGATTTTATTATTTGCGATCTGTACTCTCTGACTACTCAATCAGGGATTGTGTGGCAAGATATAACATTAATAAGATTAAGATATAAATAAGTTAAAGAGGTTTTACTGATTATATAACACAAAGCTCTTTTTAGCTGAATACTATGATATAGTGACCAATAAAATAAAAGAAATAGAGTGATACCAGTAATGATAGTAGTCCGCCACAGTTTCGTAAAGATAAAGGGCTTCTTACAAAGATTTTAAGAGAAAATTGGGCCTTAGAATTTCTGCTGCACTTCTAGCTCGATTCGACGACTGACACCGTATATTCGTCATGCAGCGAAGCCGGATCTAATTAAAATATATTTAAAAAAGTCAAAGTGTGCTATAATGTATTTCAATATATTTATAATCGTAGTGAACCAGCATCGAAGATTGTAGTCATGTGTGCAAATGCGTAGGAATACTGTTTGTCAATTGCAGTTGGTGTGTAGTTATGTAGACGTCTCATAACCGATGCCTATGGCAAGGTTAAATAATCTTGATTCTAAAAATCAGTTGACTTTTGGATAAAATGACGATGATAACAAAGTTTCCCTTTATTTTCTGTTTTTTCTGTTTTTTCTTTATCAGGTTGTGATGAAAGAGTGCTGGCCAGTTAAAATCATGCTCGGAGATAGAGAAAACGAAAAGGTAGTATATGAAAAAGTATTTATGCTAATTACGTAGCATAAGAAACGGCATACATCAACGTCGTGCCAGATACTTCGCACATTAAACCTACTGCCTACCAGTGGGTCTGATATTTTACGTCACTATTATCCTGCCAACAGTCAATAGCTATTGCTAATTTGTAACATTTTTTCTACAAAAGCCTCTTACTACAATCTCGGGAAGGACCTCCTTTGTTCTATACTCTTTCGCCGATAACACGCAGCTTGAGTTACCTTAAATAATTTATCTTTATTTTATTAAACAATACGTCTCTCAATGAAAAAATTCATGGGATTAGGCTTCATAATTATAATAACGACCTCAAAACATAACTTTAATATTGTTATTTGTATTTTTAATATCGCTTACACGTACATTTACATGTTATACTCTAATTAACCTTATTAGCCTTTGGGTTTAGCCATTTTCATTTTAATATAATAGGTATTAGGGTTTATTTATTGTTTGTTAACGAATTTATATTTGAAGTAGAAATTGTGATTTGAGCTGTTGGTAGCAAAATTGCCTTAGGCGGTAGGTTTAAGACCGTATATTGGAATAATTGTTCATATTATTATAGCGAACTTCTTATTGGAATAAGTAAATTAATTGTTTAAATGATTAAGTACATTAATATGTAATCAACAGTATTCAACACTGAGAAGAATGGTTCTCGATTGGAAATCTCGTACATTTAAATGTAGTTTGAATAGCCCTCAAAAATATGGAGTTATGACTTGCAGAATATTGCGGGACATCGACGGATACAGATTGCAAAGGACCGTTCTATGTGACAATCTTTGGGGGAGGCCTATGGTTAGCATTGTACTTTTGACAAGCTATGAAAAAAGAAAGAAAGGAAAGGCTTCTGATTTATAGTCAACGACCCAAATGAACAAACTGTTCTATATAAAAATATGCAGCACATTAGTAAAAACCCATTAGTACGAGCCTTCGTCCAGAGGATCGAACTCGGGTCTTTCGTCTCGACTTGCGATCTCCCAACCACTTGCTTATCGTGAATTTCATATCAAATTTTTATATGAAGAGGCAAGAAAGTAAGTAAAAATTAATAGGATGACATTTTTAGTCTTGCATTTTTACGTCATATCAGACGAATGAAATATGATCAATACAGAAATAAAAAAGGTAAAACCCGTTATTCAGAAATCCTTGCAAAGCCGGACTGAAGCAGGAAGTCCGACTCGTGAATATTTGAGGGACCAGGTTTTAAAATCATCTCAAATATTATGAGGAAGTTGATAAGCGTTGGGACAGGATTTTATAACCTATTTCAGTATTCATTTTTGAATCTAAAATAATAGTTATCATTGATTTAAAAGTAAATGTTTCATATAGACACTGATTTATATATCATTTTGGGTCTTTTTTATTGCTTTTAAGGTTTTAGGTGCATTCACATAATGTAACCTGCACATCGGTTTTATTAAAATTTATTGTTGAACACTTGTACATAATTCACTTTATTTAATTATTCATTAACCGAATGGTTGCGCCTTACGACATCATCAGGGTATTGACACAGAGTTTATTAAACTACATACTAATATTATTCTTTTTAAACTACCTACAATAAATGAGGAACAACATTAAAATCAATCCTCGCCAGTCATTTATTCATCAAAATATTAACATGAGGTTAAATAGTTCCGTAGGTATCTTTTTTTTTGGTGATTTTTTTATGACGATGCAAAATACAAAAAATCATAAATATAGTAATAATAATAAAATTTAGTATTGGCCATGTGACAAGGACTTAAGAATTGAGTGTACGAAGCTAGAGTTGAGAGTCTTGAGTTCTGTATTAACAAATCAGATTGGTGACAGACAGCAGCGTCAAAGAGTCTTGTGTGTAATCCCAAAGTAAGTAGTTAAAGCACTTGTATTAAGGAATTAGAAATAACGAAGGTAATCTTGTACTGCGACAGCTAATTCGCTTGGGTCGTGGCGATTACAGTAAATTCTCCTTATAGGAGAGACCTATGTTCTAAAGTGATCTAGTGCAGACCACCGTGTATGTACTTTGAACTACCTTCATGGCTTTCTTCTAATCGTGGCTACCATTACTTGAACATTTTAAGCTTCTAACATTATTTATATTCATATTAATCATCGTATCCGTTGCAAAAATAATATTTTTTTTTTGTGTCGTGCACTTGTGAGGTAATTCATTCTATGAATTATGGTAATAACCAGAAAGTAAGGCCGGTGAAACAGTTTTAAATTTCTACCTAATGCAGTACAATTAACCGTTAACACGTAAACTTCACGTGTAATAGCTGCAACGATTTTATGCTGCCTTACTATATTACCATGCTTTCTCATTTTTTAAGTAAAATTTTAAAGTTATGAACGACCATTTGGTACACGAAGTAATAATAATGGGCTTTAATAAATTTAACAACATCTATGACTTAAACACAGACTTAGTAACAGGCTTAGCTAATATTATTTTTTTTAGTTAAAAATTACAACATAAAATAAAAAAAAATAAATGAAAAGTAGATAATTTTATAGTTTTCTTAATTATCGAACTAAAATTTTGTAGTATCGATCACCAAATGAAAAGCTATAAAGAAAATCCTTGTTATAATTTTTCAAATAAGTATTCGGTATAGGCAAAAGTGCACCAAATTCTAGAGAAAATTCAACAATTCCTATGACAGTTGTAATTTTATCCATAAATAATATCAATCGTAAATTATGGTAGTAAAATTTATACGCATCTCATCACTCTATTTATTTTTATAGATTGTGTCGATGTCTTTCGGTAGATAGAGTGCCTAGGTATTCAAGGTAAGAATAATGCTACGAATACTCGATGTACATCTTGATTGCTAACGTTTTGTCGTGACAGTTTTCAAAGACTATTCTAATTTAAACTTCTTATTCTTATTTTATTCCCGGAAATTTTCATTCATTTCTAGAAAATATCAAGTTCTTATTGTAGAAAATAAAAGCAAGTTTTATTCTGGAATTATTCGCACAAAAGACGATATAATTTCGGTTTTAGACAAGGATTATTGAGCGCGCCTAAGTTGGATTTAATGATCAGGTACAGAGTGATTAAAAGATGTGTATGAGTGAAAAAGTTTGAGTATAACTACTCATTGCTTCAAAAAATAATATTTTGTGATTAATAATAGGCGCTACTTCATTATTACTTGAAATAATAAAGGAAAAGATGGTCTGGAATAAGCCAAAGAAAAGGAGAATAAGGACCAAAAAATTTCTTGTACTCGAACAGATTTATTTAACATTTATGATAAATCAAATAGTTAAAAACTGCTAAACTCACGTTATAATAATCGGTATAGGTACCGACTAGTTTCGGACCTATCGGAGGTCCTTCATCAGGGTGAGTGGAATGAGTTCACGCTCACGTCCCGCCTCGCAGTGCGAGTTATTATAACGTGAGTTTAGCCTTTTTTAATTATTTGATTGATAATGTCTCACGAAAGTTTTAATAATTTAATTTGTGATTAAATGTTTTATTTATAGATTTTATCTTTATTTGTGGATTATATATGCGTTTTATTTAGTTTTTTGACTTTTGAAGTCCTTTATAGCATCTGTGGTCATGCGGTGACTAGGATATGTTCAATTATGTTAAGTGCTATGTTATGTTATGTTATGTCTATGAGGGAAATGTATCATGGACACTTCTTAATTATCGGGAATAAGTACCAACAGGAAGAAAGCTTCACTATTCGGTAACACCTTGCTCAAGTCAACCACTAAGTCATAGTTTTATATTAAATATAAGATTTATTTATCAAGGTGTAACATAAATTACAGAAAACCATCAGACTTTCATTTATTCTACAATACTGTAGTCAAAAATAATCTTTATGGGTGAAGTTGTATTAGTTGTTGTAAACAACAACCCTTACAACTTTGCTTATGCTTCACTAAAGTGAAGAATATGCAAAACAAATACCCCTGGTAATACATAATATAATTGCCCTTGGAATATGCTTCACTTTAGTGAAGACAGTAAACATATGCTCATTCTACGACTATAGAAAGGTAAAATAATTTGCGTCCTTTCTTTCCCCTACTTGACGTCATTAGTAGGGGAATAAAATGAATATTAAGCTATAACACTACAATGGTCTAATATAATAAATCCAAATCATAAATAGCGCTTGCAAAATTAAATGTTTTATTCATGCAGCTTAAATTTTTGAGCCCATGACTATAAAATATTCCCGCCTCGATTGAGATTATCATAAAGCAGTTTAATGGTAAAGACATAAAATAAGGATTATGTGAATGAATCTAAGCTAACGTTAGACATGCGCCAGGCGGCTGGTATCATCGTGATATGTCATGACGAAATTTGTCCCATTTATACACAATCTATTTTTATATTGAGAATGTGAAATTTTACCCACGAGATTTCATCACGATAGCCGAGTAGTGATCGGATTTCTAATAAGGAGATTCGAATTCAGTTCCCATTGGGAAGGCTCGTACCAATAGTTTCTTTTTCGAATCTTATGTATGAATTATATGTATTACTACTGCAGGATTGCCACTTGGCATTAATTCCAAATAAGTTAAGAGGTCTGGTTAGAAATGTCCGTATTGTCTAAACCTCTGATCACCCAAGTATAAGGAATGCGTGTATTTATTTTGTGAAAGGCGTCATAAATGTATTGGAGGAAGGAGAATCTTCCCTTCTGGACCAACATAAACCTTTAAACAGTCCATGAAATAAAATTTATCAGCGTTATTCATATGTATTTATTATAATTATTAATAATACTTCTTAAAACCATGTTTTCATTTATATATATTTCATTATGTACTAGTGTACGTATATTTTATGTGTATGTATATGTACATGTATAAATTATAAATACATTTACATGTTTTAATCTCCTTTCTTTTTATAATTTTTCTGTACCAACTGTGATATCTCACCAACCTTTGGGTTGACTGGCAGAGAATGCCTAATGCATTAAGTCCGCCCTTTGATGCCTTTATTGTTAAGGTTAAGCATTAAAGATTAAATAAATAAATAAAGCAGATCTTTCAAAGGTAACTAGTCCAAGAGCTAAAAATATGGCCCTTGGCTACCGAAAGATGACTGGCTAACCGTCTCGAAAAGTACCAAAATATACAGGCCGGTGACGGGCAGCAGCGTCAGAGGTACGAGGTGTAGAACTGCGATCGCCAAGCCGCTTGCTGAGCGTGACGACTTTAGCCGTGGCTAAGTAACTGGCGTGGCTTACAGTGGACTTCTACAAGCCGTTAAGTGGGTATTTAAATAAAACTCGTTAAATAAAAATGATTGTTAAGCTAGAAAAAATCACAATAGCCGAGTGGTTGGATGATCGGAATTCGGGTCAAGAGATCCGAGTTCGATCCCGAGGTGGCAGTCACGTGTCTATGAGTTTTTAAAAATTTATATACAATTTATATCGTTCGCTTGGAGATAAAGACGGCGGCATGCTCACCACCTGTCACGTTGTTCTAAAAATGTCTTCGGTGGGATGCGGGACGAAAATTGTCTAGCCTATGTCTAACCTAGTATTGGGAATGGTGTGAATATATTTATTTAAGTATTTATAAGAATTAATGATTGCGAAAGTTTTCAATAACGAAACAAGTAGAGCAAATATTAATATTTTCCTGCAATTTAATATGTATGTTAAAACATTAATTTCGACATGAAAGTGATGCAAAGTACGTACGTTAAACATCGCCACGTATTAACATAGGCAAACCGAAATTTACTCGACTCCCGGTTGTTCTGTCAACACAAACAAAAACAATATTAATGTCAGTTCTGTTATACATATTATATAAGGACATGTCTATTATGTGTACGCATTGACTATTTAATACGAATGGGTTAGTGCCTGACCTAGTTATATATTTAGCAAACAAAAGTGACGTATGTAAATTTGAAATGTTTGTTGCTATTAAAATGTTTGTTGAAATATTAGAATTTCGGATTTTTTACAATTTAAGTAACGCGAGTTCTTTCTCCATGTGGAAAGCTCGTAATAATGTGTTTTTGAAGAGAAAGTTTTTTAAACACGTTAAAGATTTCTTTCGTTCAGGTTAGTGAAAAAGTATGACACCGTGCAGGGAATATCCTATCCTCCTAAAAGTAGCTGGGAGGAAGGAAAATGAGAGTCTCGCCTACTCTCGGTGAAGTCGGAGATTTTACTTCTGAAGTGTGGAGTTCCATAGACCCTTCTTTTAGGAACATATTATTATTAGATTTGGATTGTTGGAGAAGACCGTGCAGGTATCAGCCGCCAGCCACGAAGGCATTGGCACTACAGCGTGATCTTTCCTCGATGCGTTGCCACGGCTCAATGCGGGTCGTGGGTTCTAATCCTACTGGTGTCAATAGATTTTTTTTTAATTTCTATTCCTTTAAGGTAATATTTACGTAAGCTAAGGTTTACGTATTGTATAAGGTATTTTACTTTATCATTTATCAGAATAGTCTCGATGTTTTATTAAACATTGAAAATATAAGTATGTTTAATATCGTTCATTTTTACTCTATACAAAGTTAAAGATGAAAATAATATTGGAAATAGACTTTAAAATTATCGAAAGAGAAGATATAATTAAGTTTATTTCTGAAATAGATTATATCAATACGCCCGGAGTTAAGGTGGAAAATAGCCTGTGCAAAAATATAAATAGTATGCAATTATAAACCATTCAGTCTTTTTTTTAAACGGTATCATACTATTATATTTATACATAGTCACCATAGGCGAGTGGTTGGATGATCGGAGTTCAAGTCCCCGAGTTCGATCCCTAGGTAGTAGGCTCGTACCAAAGGGGTTTTGACATAAAGACTACGACAGGCTCACTACACCTTGTCCCAAAAAAGTCTTCAATGAAAGGTTGGTCGAAGGGACTTAATTTATTAGACCTCTGTTTACCCCAGTATTGGGAATGTCATGAAGATATTGTTTTTATTAATTCATACAAATATAGTACAAAATATTTATATAGGCACAGAATTTTTAAGCTATTTTAATTATATTTAATTTCATTTTTTAGATACTATGTAAAATTTCTAACACAAATGATGTCCCAAATCGTTGTAGTAGTATCTAAAATATCTTTACGCAATTCCCAATATAGGGGTAGAAAGAGGTCTAGTCTAGACAATTAAGTACCTTTGACCCACCTTCCACCTAAGATATTTTCGGTACAACGTGACAAGTGGGGAGCCCCTCGCCGTCTTTATGTTCAAACCAACTATATAATTCGAACAAAAGTTTTTGAAAAGCCCATTGGTACAAACCTGCCACTTGGGGATCGAACTCGAGTCTTTTGACTCGAAATTCCGACCACCCAACCACTGACGTTAATGGAAAAAATTATACACTAGTAGTTCTAGATAGTCGAAGGAATATACTAAATTGTCTAGATCTCTGACTATCCCAGTATTGTAAAAAGAAGTATGTATACACACATATTTAGGTTGTAAAAATAATAAGATTTTATAAGATGAAGAAAATTAAAGTAAAAACAATAAAAAACAAACCACAACTTGGAAATAACGCAATTATCGTATTTAAATACTGCTTTAAACACTAAATAAGCATTTAAATTACTGTAATTACATTGTTTAACTTTTTTTTCAGTCTAATGTAAAGAAAAAGAGAATAGAATATCTGCCTACGCATTTCAATTCTCATTTCTGAATAATTTGTCAAAAGGCTATTAATTATGAAACTAAGGAACGTAAGTAGCTCATTAGGAGTTTCCGAGGGCTGCGAGAATTAGGAGAATACATAATAAATTAACATTATGAGATTCCAAATATCAGCGGCATGAAATGTGTACTATTGTAGGAAATTACTTTAAGAACATTCAATACTTTGGGTATTTTCAAATCAAATCATTTATTCATCGACATAAGGACATATATTTGTTTATCGATCGCCATTTTTAATCTACCACCATATTTAACTTTCCAGGTGGTCACTATTAAAAATGTTTGTTGAAATATTAGAATTTCGGATTTTTTACAATTTAAGTAACGCGAGTTCTTTCTCCATATGGAAAGCTCGTAATAATGTGTTTTTGAAGAGAAAGTTTTTTAAACACGTTAAAGATTTCTTTCGTTCAGGTTAGTGAAAAAGTATGACACCGTGCAGGGAATATCCTTTCCTCCTAAAAGTAGCTGGGAGGAAGGAAAATGAGAGTCTCGCCTACTCTCAGTGAAGTCGGAGATTTTACTTCTGAAGTGTGGAGTTCCATAGACCCTTCTTTTAGGAACATATTATTATTAGATTTGGATTGTTGGAGAAGACCGTGCAGGTATCAGCCGCCAGCCACGAAGGCATTGGCACTACAGCGTGATCTTTCCTCGATGCGTTGCCACGGCTCAATGCGGGTCGTGGGTTCTAATCCTACTGGTGTCAATAGATTTTTTTTTAATTTATCTATTCCTTTAAGGTAATATTTACGTAAGCTAAGGTTTACGTATTGTATAAGGTATTTTACTTTATCATTTATCAGAATAGTCTCGATGTTTTATTAAACATTGAAAATATAAGTATGTTTAATATCGTTCATTTTACTCTATACAAAGTTAAAGATGAAAATAATATTGGAAATAGACTTTAAAATTATCGAAAGAGAAGATATAATTAAGTTTATTTCTGAAATAGATTATATCAATACGCCCGAGTTAAGGTGGAAAATAGCCTGTGCAAAATATAAATAGTATGCAATTATAAACCATTCAGTCTTTTTTAAACGGTATCATACTATTATATTTATATTTATTTATTTGCAGGAAATATGGTAAATAATGATTTCTTGTATTTACGCGAATACTACACATCTAAAAGAAAACGATTTTCGGATTTTTTCGCGTTTTTATTTATTTTTTACAAACTATTTTTATTTCCCGATGTTTCGGATGCTTTACATCAACCATGGTCACGGGGGGACTGAGTTCTTGAACATCCCGCTGTCACAGCTATTTTCGGCTACCATCAACTTTATTTATTAATTTTGGATCCGATTTACGCAGAATGTGCTCACGGTATCTTGAGGTCTTGCAGTGGTATGCTTGATCCAGGATTTAATTTTATTAATGACTGGATCCCAAGCAGGTGGTAGTACCCAACCATCTACACTATTGAAATTAGGATGTTTTTTAATTTCAATAGCCTCACGGATCATCCTGGGTAGGATTTGGTGTTCTTTCGCGAGGATATGTGGCTTGTCAAATCTGATATAATCGTTGGGCCCATCTAGTATGTGATCACAGACTCCAGACTTCCTAGAGCGTCTATGTTTAACATCAGCTATGTGTTCTTTAACGCGAGCTTTTATATATCTTTTTATTTCCTGATGTTTCGGATGCTTTACATCAACCATGGTCACGGGGGACTGAGTTCTTGAACATCCCGCTGTCACAGCTATTTTCGGCTACCATCAACTTTATTTATTAATTTTGGATCCGATTTACGCAGAATGTGCTCACGGTATCTTGAGGTCTTGCAGTGGTATGCTTGATCCAGGATTTAATTTTATTAATGACTGATCCCAAGCAGGTGGTAGTACCCAACCATCTACACTATTGAAATTAGGAT
This sequence comes from Sericinus montela, assembly GCA_029286605.1. Lineage (NCBI taxonomy): Eukaryota > Metazoa > Arthropoda > Insecta > Lepidoptera > Papilionidae > Sericinus > Sericinus montela. Next base: position 1,059,191 of record JAGSMR010000065.1, on the reverse strand, counting down.
GTTTTTTAATTTCAATAGCCTCACGGATCATCCTGGGTAGGATTTGGTGTTCTTTCGCGAGGATATGTGGCTTGTCAAATCTGATATAATCGTTGGGCCCATCTAGTATGTGATCACAGACTCAGACTTCCTAGAGCGTCTATGTTTAACATCAGCTATGTGTTCTTTAACGCGAGCTTTTATATATCTTTTTATTTCCTGATGTTTCGGATGCTTTACATCAACCATGGTCACGGGGACTGAGTTCTTGAACATCCCGCTGTCACAGCTATTTTCGGCTACCATCAACTTTATTTATTAATTTTGGATCCGATTTACGCAGAATGTGCTCACGGTATCTTGAGGTCTTGCAGTGGTATGCTTGATCCAGGATTTAATTTTATTAATGACTGATCCCAAGCAGGTGGTAGTACCCAACCATCTACACTATTGAAATTAGGATGTTTTTTAATTTCAATAGCCTCACGGATCATCCTGGGTAGGATTTGGTGTTCTTTCGCGAGGATATGTGGCTTGTCAAATCTGATATAATCGTTGGGCCCATCTAGTATGTGATCACAGACTCAGACTTCCTAGAGCGTCTATGTTTAACATCAGCTATGTGTTCTTTAACGCGAGCTTTTATATATCTTTTTATTTCCTGATGTTTCGGATGCTTTACATCAACCATGGTCACGGGGACTGAGTTCTTGAACATCCCGCTGTCACAGCTATTTTCGGCTACCATCAACTTTATTTATTAATTTTGGATCCGATTTACGCAGAATGTGCTCACGGTATCTTGAGGTCTTGCAGTGGTATGCTTGATCCAGGATTTAATTTTATTAATGACTGATCCCAAGCAGGTGGTAGTACCCAACCATCTACACTATTGAAATTAGGATGTTTTTTAATTTCAATAGCCTCACGGATCATCCTGGGTAGGATTTGGTGTTCTTTCGCGAGGATATGTGGCTTGTCAAATCTGATATAATCGTTGGGCCCATCTAGTATGTGATCACAGACTCAGACTTCCTAGAGCGTCTATGTTTAACATCAGCTATGTGTTCTTTAACGCGAGCTTTTATATATCTTTTTATTTCCTGATGTTTCGGATGCTTTACATCAACCATGGTCACGGGGACTGAGTTCTTGAACATCCCGCTGTCACAGCTATTTTCGGCTACCATCAACTTTATTTATTAATTTTGGATCCGATTTACGCAGAATGTGCTCACGGTATCTTGAGGTCTTGCAGTGGTATGCTTGATCCAGGATTTAATTTTATTAATGACTGATCCCAAGCAGATATATGTATATATATATATATGTATATATATATATGTATATATATATATGTATATATATATATGTATATATATATATGTATATATATATATGTATATATATATATATATATATGTATATATATATATGTATATATATATATATATATGTATATATATATATATGTATATATATATATATGTATATATATATATGTATATATATATATATGTATATATATATATGTATATATATATATATATATATATGTATATATATATATGTATATATATATATGTATATATATATATATATATATATATATGTATATATATATATATATGTATATATATATATATGTATATATATATATGTATATATATATATATATATATATATATGTATATATATATATATGTATATAT
>JAGSMR010000065.1:882500-1052500 GCA_029286605.1 Sericinus montela | reverse complement strand
AAAACGGCTTCCAAAAAGACAAATCCACCACATTAGCTAATTTCATGCTTGTTAACCATATAACGCAGAACATTGACAAAGGTAGAAAGGTTACCGGCGTTTTTTTCGATATGAGTAAGGCTTTTGATTTGGTAGAACACGATCTGCTGCTAAATAAATTTGAAAACTATGGTGTTAGAGGAATTGTACATGAATGGGTAAAATCTTACTTATTTAACTTAACAAAATAGTAGGAATCCTTTGTGTGTGCTCTAGTGTGTCCTCTGAGCGGTGACAGTATGCTAATGCTCCAAGTTGGTGAGTCGTTTTGGCTTACTATAGGACGTATCCATGTTGGGTCGATCGTCATCCAGATTGGTCGAGTCATGTAGCGACAGGTCACCGTCAGAGAGCACACACCAGCGATTCTCACTATTTGTTAGTGAGATAAAGATCTATGTCTTGTTGACAATGAAACCATGGTCAATATAAATTTGAGAGATTTCAGAGTAGCTGCCTCATACGGTAGATTATGTGAATGTCTAGGAGGGGATGGCATTTAAATAAAAATATGATTTTAATGTGTTATATATATATATATATATATACATATATATATATATATATATATATATATATATATATATATATATATATATATATATATATATATATATATATATATATATATATATATATATATATATATATATATATATATATATATACATATATATATATATGTATATATATGTATATATATATATATATATATATATATATATATATATATATATATATATATATATATATACATATATATATATATATATATATATATATATATATATATATATATATATGTATATATATATATATATATATATATATATATATATATATATATATATATATATATATATATATATATATATATATATATATATATATATATATATATATATATGTATATATATATATATTCACATTATAATCATAACACATTAAAATCATATTTTTTTTTATTTAAATGCCATCCCCTCCTCGACATTCACATAATCTACCGTATGAGGCAGCTACTCTGAAATCTCTCAAATTTATATTGACCATGGTTTCATTGTCAACAAGACATAGATCTTTTATCTCACTAACAAAATGGTAGGAATCCTTTGTGTGTGCTCTAGTGTGTCCTCTGAGCGGTGACAGTATTTTCGCTACATGATGAGCCAATCTGTAAGTTGGTGAGTCGATTTGGCATATATATTTATATTTGACATACATGGATTTGGCATACATATTTATTTATATATATATATATATATATATATATATATATATATATATATATATATATATATATATATATATGTATATATATATATACATATATATATATATATATATATATATATATATATATATATATATATATATATATATATATATATGTATATATATATATATATACATATATATATATATATATATATATATATATATATATATATATATATATATATATATATATATATATATATATATATATATATATATATATATATATATATATATATATATATATATATATATATATATATATATATGTACGTAAAAATTCAAATTATTACATTTTAAATAAGTTCTCGAAAATATCTTCGGTGGAAAGTGGGTCGAAGGGACTAAATTGTCTAGACTAGACCTCTCTCTACCACTGTATTGGGAATTGCGTGAAGATATTTTTTTAAAAATATGTTGAGTTAAATTATTTAAATAAAAAATATTTCCGCACATACATGTCAGTCGCACTGAAAGTCCTTAGAAAATGGAACCGCTGAGAAAAGCGGTAAGCCCATTCTTCCTTAGAGGCATCTTCTGGGCTCTTAAAGCGAATACCTAAAAATTTTTAATTATAATAAATTTCGTTGTGCACCAGGTCGGGGCCATATTGCGGATTACTCATTACCTCCATACCTTCCATAGGAAAGAATAAATATTTTCACGCCTTTCCCATTACGGGGGTAGACAGTGACAATTAAGTACTTTCGTCCCTCCATACGAACTTCCATAGTAAAAAAAATCCGTTTTTCGGAGTGCGCTGAAGCGCTGTCGTGTGAAGAACGATCCTACTTCGTTGTGTCTCCGTGTTTGTGTCCTTCGAAAGTGGTGCTATCAAACATTTTCCAAGACAACAGGCTAAAAACATTAAACGTACCTGTCTGCAGATACTGTCTTTCCATCTTCCAGCACAACTGTCGCGATTTTTTTCCGAACAAGAAACGAGGATTATCCTTTTTCAACTTAGCTTAGTTCTTATTTAGTACTTGGTCTAATAGTTTGGCTTATACTACGCTTGACCTCATGACCTCGCCAAGGAAACCATTGTTATTTAATGATTTTAAGGTGCATTATTATTATTTATTTAAGTAATGTGGGAAAATATATGTCGCGCGGGTAAAATCGCATTTTTAGTTGACTTGGTGCTCACTCATAACAATCGTAAAGTCAATAGCCTAATAATTTTTTAGGGTGCAGACTGCGAAACATGTCGTTGCAGGTTCAGGCCCACAATTCGACTTTTCGAGTGGCCAATAGCTTAGCAAAGATTTCTTTAACGTAATGTAATTGTAATGAATTATGACTGAGAGATATATGAATTGTAAATGGAAGTCTACATTTTTTTTAATTACTTATTGATTTAGTAGCATAAAATCCAGCATGCCTTTCATGCTTTTAAAATCAATAAAATGCATCAAAAAGGTCTTTGATGTCTTCATAGCTGTAAAGTTATGGACATTGAGTTAGACGTAGGAAAAATTATGACAGATGCTGCCAACACCCTTAAAGGCGTTCGAAAGAGAGATTTAAAATGTCAACTGATGCGTGTGAGACACGATGACTCTAAACTAAGAACATAAACACAATATGGCAGAGATTGTGGGCGCGAATCTCGCCCTTATCAGTTGATTTTTTATATTTCTTTATGCTTTAAAATCAATGAAAATTCACCACGAAGGACGTCTAAAAATTTTATAAACAGTAGAAAATATTTGCTGTCTACAATGGCTGGCAGTTTGTATTGTATATAGAGATAAAACTAGTCTCTAATATGTATAGACAAAGTTTTATGAACGACAAACAATACTGATAAATCGCTTATTCATGTTTTGAATAGTCTATAAGTCTTTTGAATATTGTTTGATAGTTCTGAGAATACGACCACAGAAATTTACTTAACCTTTAAAAAAATGGTAAATAGAATAAAAAAATACATGCATGTCGCATTAGCATGTTGCCTTTTCATATAGAAACATAAAAAGAGGGAGCAAAATGTAAGGGTGGCTCACGAATATTAATGATTCTAATACACACCGGAGGGCGGTTTTATAGCCCTTTGCAGCTCCGGAAACTATTCATTATATGGCTGTGTCACTAAAGTAAATTTGTTGATACTTTTAAAGATACCGTTAAATTATAAGAGAATCGTTTAAATCGCCGAAAATTAAGCGTCAATAGCCTAATGGCTTATGCTGTACGTTGCCAAACATGACGTCGCAAGTTCGAACCCAATTTTCGACTATTGTCGTGAAATACTCCTGTCACGAGTATTGCAGCTTAGTTAGTGGTTAACGGGAATATTGTTTTATTTTTATTTATTAATTATTTAATTAAAATAATGTTTAACATATCAATATAGAGCATCGAAAATCCACGAAGGATTGTCCTCGATGCCTGTCTGCATTCTAGCAAGAATTATATATAATTATATAACTTACTAGTAAAAAAGTAACAAGAAAGTTCACATGCGAAAAACTAAAATAGGACAAATATAAATGACTATAATTAGACTTAGATTAAAATACATTAAATTAATAGTAAATTTAAATTCCAAAAGAAGAATAATAACTACAGAGTTTTCAAAAAGTATTCTTTGATCTTCCACTTGATATTTTACTATTTATTTCTTACATTAGTAATGTTATTTCGCATTTCGATAGTGAAGTGAAAGGACTGATTCTCTAGCTTCGAATTATCAAGGAATAACTTAACTTGCTGACGGATACCCAAATAACTATCTCAAAATATCGAAGTGTTGATCTTCCCGTGGGTATCATGAGAAGCGATTAAGGGAAAAGTCTTAAAAACTCAATAGTTTACCGACAGGCTATGCCAATAACGATCTCCAAAAATCCTAGACAACGAGAAATTTGCAAACCGGTGACGGGTAGCAGCGCCTTAGCTGCGAGATGTCTGGTGCTGCGATCCCCAATCCAATTGCGAAGCGTGGTGATTGACACCCTCCTTTATCGGAGAAGGTATCCTGTGGAGGAGTTACATAGGTAGAGATATGTTTATGCGTATGTAAGACGTAGACGACCTCCGTGGACGAGTGGCATCCACACCAGTTTTCATGGTGTTACAAGCGAGGTCTTGAGTTTGATTCCCGGTACTCAAAATAAATAAACATCTTCACGCAATTCCCAATACAGAGGTAGACAGAGGTCTAATCTAGACAATAAAGTCCCTTTGACCCACCTTCCACCGAAGATATTTTCGGGACAACGTGTCTGGTGGTGAGCCCGTCACCGTCTTTATGTCCAAGCCAACGATATAATTCGTACATAGGTTTTTTTTTGAAAAACCCATTGGTACTAGCCTGCCACCTGGGAATCGAACTCGGTTCTCTTTCCTCGAAATTCCGACCACCCAATCACTCGGCTATCGTGACTGTTGTCCGGTACTTCAATGCATAAAAACACTTTTTCTATTTTCTCGGGTCTGGGTGTTTGTGGTACGTTCGTTGTTTCTGATTCTATAATACATGTGCTTAAGTCGCTTACTTTGGGATCAGAGTGATGCATGTGATGTTGTCCATATATATGCATTTATGTTAGTATATGTACAGTCCATAGTAATAAGCATCTTTAGAAAATTCTTTAAGTTTACATTCTTTAAATGATTTCGTATCATATACTCGTATCTTGTGACTTTATGAAATATACGTTAGAATATTCAATTGGTATTGTCGTTTAGTAGTTCGAGGCTAGCCACATTGTTACGTGCTGTCAGTGCTCAGTCGTATATTAACATTGGTAAACAGAAATTTACGCGAGTTGTACTTGTATTCATAATATGTGTTATGTAACATTATATAATAATTCTCAACAACATTATATAAGTGCTCAAGAAATCACGAAAAGTGATATTCCATACGGTTCAAATACGCTTTAATAGAAAATATTAGTTTATACTTGGTAATATATATATATATATATATATATATATATATATATATATATATATATATATATATATATATATATATATGTATATATATATATATATATATATATATATATATATATATATATATATATATATATATATATATATATATATATATATATATATATATATATATATATATATATATATATATATATATATATATATATATATATATATATATAATAACTATAGAGAATAATAACTATAGAGTTTTCAAAAAGTATTCTTTGAGCTTTCCACTAGATATTTTTACTATTAATTTCTTACATTAGTAATGTTATATGGCATTTCGATAGTAAAATGAAAGGACTGATTCTCTAGCTTCGCATTACCAAGGAGTAACTATATATATATATATGTATATATATATATATATATATATATATATATATATATATATATATATATATATATATATATATATATATATATATATATATATATATATATATATATATATATATATATATATATACGTACGTAAAAATTCAAATTATTACATTTTAAATAAGTTCTCGAAAATATCTTCGGTGGAAAGTGGGTCGAAGGGACTAAATTGTCTAGACTAGACCTCTCTCTACCCCTGTATTGGGAATTGCGTGAAGATATTTTTTAAAAAATATGTTGAGTTAAATTATTTAAATAAAAAATATTTCCGCACATACATGTCAGTCGCACTGAAAGTCCTTAGAAAATGGAACCGCTGAGAAAATCGGTAAGCCCATTCTTCCTTAGAGGCATCTTCTGGGCTCTTAAAGCGAATATCTAAAAATTTTTGGTTTTTGTTAATAAATTTCGTAGTGCACCAGGTCGGGGCCATATTGCGGATTACTCATTACCTCCATACCTTCCATAGTAAAGAATAAATATTTTCACGCCTTTCCCATTACGGGGGTAGACAGTGACAATTAAGTACTTTCGTCCCTCCATACGAACTTCCATAGTAAAAAAATTCCGTTTTTCGGAGTGCGCTGAAGCGTTGTCGTGTGAAGAACGATCCTACTTCGTTGTGTCTCCGTGTTTGTGTCCTTCGAAAGTGGTGCTATCAAACATTTTCCAAGACAACAGGCTAAAAACATTAAACGTACCTGTCTGCAGATACTGTCTTTCCATCTTCCAGCACAACTGTCGCGATTTTTTTCCGAACAAGAAACGAGGATTATCCTTTTTCAACTTAGCTTAGTTCTTATTTAGTACTTGGTCTAATAGTTTGGCTTATACTACGCTTGACCTCATGACCTCGCCAAGGAAACCATTGTTATTTAATGATTTTAAGGTGCATCATTATTATTTATTTAAGTAATGTGGGAAAATATATGTCGCGCGGGTAAAATCGCATTTTTAGTTGACTTGGTGCTCACTCATAACAATCGTAAAGTCAATAGCCTAATAATTTTTTAGGGTGCAGACTGCGAAACATGACGTTGCAGGTTCAGGCCCACAATTCGACTTTTCGAGTGGCCAATAGCTTAGCAAAGATTTCTTTAACGTAATGTAATTGTAATGAATTATGACTGAGAGATATATGAATTGTAAATGGAAGTCTACATTTTTTTTAATTACTTATTGATTTAGTAGCATAAAATCCAGCATGCCTTACATGCTTTTAAAATCAATAAAATGCATCAAAAAGGTCTTTGATGTCTTCATAGCTGTAAAGTTATGGACATTGAGTTAGACGTAGGAAAAATTATGACAGATGCTGCCAACACCCTTAAAGGCGTTCGAAAGAGAGATTTAAAATGTCAACTGATGCGTGTGAGACACGATGACTCTAAACTAAGAACATAAACACAATATGGCAGAGATTGTGGGCGCGAATCTCGCCCTTATCAGTTGATTTTTTATATTTCTTTATGCTTTAAAATCAATGAAAATTCACCACGAAGGACGTCTAAAAATTTTATAAACAGTAGAAAATATTTGCTGTCTACAATGGCTGGCAGTTTGTATAGTTTCCAATCTCGGTTTCCAATTCCGCCAGTAATACTTAAGTTTTAAATTTTATATCCTCACAGAATAATTACTTGTCGTCATTTTATTGTCTATTTCGGTTCCAAAAAGCAGAATAACAACCAAACTTAGCGTTACGGGTCGAATTTTCCATAGTGATAGAAAATTGGCTAGTGAGCCTAATTGTTAAAGCACTTGTTTTATACTCGAGTGCCTCAAGGTCTATCCCCGGACGGGCATGACTAAAACAGATAAAAGTAATTTTACCACAAAGACAACAAAACAAAAATAGTTATTTTCAACATAGGAAAATGAATTCAACTTATTTCATTATTTTAAAGTCTACCACAGTTTTATAACGAAATTTCCCTGATGGAGAAACTGCCAAATGAATCTTGTAGGTATTCTTTTATTTTGATGTCTTTTATATCATATTTTTTTCACAAGCCAGTTTACTTTCTTTCACATTTTATTATTTAATTATCTTAACGCATTTTTTAAGTACTGGGGTAGATACACGAGTAGGTTTAGATAATTAAATCGTTTTGAACCAATTTACCGAAGCTTTTACTTACAACTTTTACTACGCTTACAAGATTTAATACAGAAACTTCATGTAAAGAGTTTTTGTAAGGCAAATACTTACATTACGCCAACAAGGCCGCGGGCAATCTCTAGTTCGTTCATATTTATGCATGACTCAAAAATAAAATGAGTGAATCTTTTGACTTTGAACTAACATCGGATACTTTGTAAACGGTTCATTTATTTCGATTCACAAATCCCTTTGAAAACTTTAAATTCTTAAACATTTATCGAACGTTTGTTCTTTTAAATGACATTTGGGAAATGTACATATTTGTAACGAGCTTTTGCCCGTGATTTCGTTGTTTATGTATTGATCCCATTACATGGCTATGTACAGTATTTTTCGGACAAATGCGTATTTTATGTATTAAATGGAATATATAAATACATACATACAAAGACAGACAGGACCTAACATTACATACATTGCTCTGATCTCAAAGTGTGTTATGGAATCAGAGACAACGGGTAAATCGGTTGCTTGTGCCATATCTTATAAAAAGAAATAATGACATCATATAAAAAGATATTTCGGCTATAGGGATATATCATATCCCAAACCCATTTATTTAGTCAAATATTAAATATAGTAGAAGAAAAAAAAAGAGAAAATTGTCGCTAAATATATTTCAAGGTTTACTTTTTAAATACGACAACGTTACGTAACGTTTGTAGAATAATATTTTAATATTATAAATAATATCTGAGTTTTTTCTTAGATTTCTTTGTGACGAGATTAGATCACACAGATAAACTTAAGCAATAATCTATATATAGGGCCAACATTACATACATTGCTCCGATCCCAATGAAAGATGCGAAACTTTTGTATGGGACACTTGTGGTGTGGGAATCGGAAACAACGAAGGCACCATATAGTTCGAAAGAAGCGTAATAGACATAGTTTCTTCTTCTTATCCTTTTCTTCATATTATTACTCACTTTTGAGAAATCTGTGGATATTATTTTTTAAAAATTAATACATGGTGTTGAACAAATCAGTAATTTTACATAACAAGGGGCAACCACAGATGGTTATTCCGCCATCTGTCTAATTTTAAAGATTTTTTCCTTAGTTGTCTTTAGTTTCTTGGTATGTATGTTTACATCGTAATTGCATGGCGTTATATTGTGTTAAAACGTATGTATGTGTTATAACGTAATAACGTAATGTGATTGCGCCTATGGAAGGCGTGAACGAAATAAAAATGAAAATGTATATTGCTGTTTCGATAACATCAATGTTTAGTTTTCACCGATTTATCTACAGAGATAAAGGTAATCCGAGCGTTAAGAGATCGTAGAGAATTTCACAGCTGTTAACAGTTAACGAGAAATTGTGCAGGCAATAAAATGTTCAGTGGGTATCAGGCGTGAAATTACACTGAAACGTTTTAACTGAAAACGTTAAATACACGTTTAATTTAAAACTAATCTGTCATGGATTACTCTACAAATTTATTCTAAAAATATCTAAAGAACTTTATGTATATACGATTATGGTCGATTTAAATTTTATAACGATGAAGAACCAGTGACCTTTAGCCCACGTACTCAGTATAATTAAGGTTTTCAAACCTTGACAAAGATGAATACCACACATCCCATAATGATACTCTTACAGACCAATATAAATTGCTTCTTAAAATAAAAAGAGTGTGGTACCAACTTAGATAACTCTTAGGCATCTGCCTAGGATTAAACAGCCATACTCCTAAGTAAACATAGGAATTCTTGTTTAAATCGTTTTATACATATATATTAGCAGCACCGATGTTTTTTTTTAACCGATTCTAAAACATCAATTAACATTTTACTAGTAACACGAAATAACATTACTAGTATTCATGTTAACCACTCCAACAAAGCAGCAGTACTTGTGTCAATGTGTGTGTCGAATGGCGGGCTCGAACCTGCGACATAACGTTACTTAATTAGGCTATTGACGCTTAAGACACTTAACGCGAAAAGTATTTTAAATAAAACTTCTTAAAAATTTAGAAGCTTAGGCAGCTGCATCGTAATATTTGGACTTGAGGAGACCTTTCCCTAGTGTTTGCTCATAGTCTTTCTACCCTTTTTTTTAGCATAAAATATATTTATGCAGTTTAACATCTAATGTTTATATATTTTATCTTTTAGTGTACAGAAATTTGTGATTATTGAATTTAGGATTGGCGTGACGATATTTTTATTTAACTTTTTTAAATTTTTTACATACAATCACGAGAGCCGAGTGGTTGGGTGGTCGGAATTTCGAGTCAAGAAGTCAACTCGGGTCGAGTTTGATCCCCAGGTGGCATGCTCGTACCAATGGAGTAACTGTTTACAAAATCTATATTGTTCCAATGGGCCGCTGAACGATCTCAGAAATTGATTTTAGGAATGATATTGGACTTACTTTAACAGGCCGTTAAGAAAGACTGATTACTGTTACTATTATGGCAAATGGTCACATTTAAGATTTTCAAAAGTCTGCGTGTATCGTTCCCGAAAACATGATATACTAGTAACATATATAGATATAGAAATATTATAACAGAATACCTATAATTTTTGTATTCCATTTAATAATATATAAAATGATAGGAGCAGGTATAAAGTACATAAAACTACTGACGGTTAAAGAATTCCGTGAATTCGATTATCATCTTAAATGCCAAGTCACGATAGCCGAGTTGTTGGGTGGTCGGAATTTCGAGTCGAGAGACCCGAGTTCGATCCCCAAGTGGCAGTACCAATGAGTTTTTCAAAAACTTATGTACGAATTTCATCGTTGGCTTGGACATAAAGGCGGCGACGGGCTCACCACCTGTCACGTTGTCCCGAAAATATCTTCGGTGGAAGGTGGGTCAAAGGGACTTAATTGTCTAGACTTGACCTCTGTCTACCCCTGTATTGGGAATTGCGTGAAGATATTTATTTATATTTATTTATTATTATTTATTTATCTTAAATGCCTTATATAATGTTCCCTTAATTACGAATTACTGCAGAAAAGAGCTCAATCGAACTCATATCGAACATGCTTAAAAAAGTTTAGAACTTTTCTGTTTTTCCTGAGAATCCTATCATCAAATCCTGACATGATGACAGTATATTATGTCAATGATTTTGGAATTAGACTATTTCAAACAAAAAAATTAAAATCTGTTTACATATGACGGAATTGTGTGGTAACAAACACTGAAAAAAAAAAAACAATTTCTCAAAACTTCTCTTTTTGTGTAGTTAAAGAAGAAAATATGAAAGCACCTCGGCGCGGCTGTAAGTGTCAACAAGTTTTGTTTATTCATAACATGTTGCGTTATTTTCATAACTGTGGCGTCAACAAAGTTGCTAGGGTCGGCTGGTAATTAATAAAAGAAGAAATTAATAAAAGATTTGAAAGAAAGTTTTTTCAGAAGTTTGTGATAAATATCAGGACAATCATGTCAAAAGATACCAGACCAAAATTCAGTAGATCGGTCGTAGAGAGAGGCAGTAGCGCCTGAGGGCATGATGTCTGGTATCCTCAACCGTTTTACCAAGCGTGTCGATTATGGTAAATTTTGCCTGTACCGGAGAGGCCTTTACCCTGCAGTGGACTATTGATTACAGTTACAGTTACAGAGTTACGATGATAGAAAATAAGAAAGATTACAATAAAACGCTTATGACTCTCCGTGATAATCACTTATTTGTTATTAAACGTAATGCAACAGTAAAAGGAAAGCTTATTGTTATGTAAATTAAAAACTACGCAATCAACATGCCATTGTTTAACGAACGACCACATGTAGGAGTAGCACATTCATTAGTATGGTGGAATTATATGGTATTCTTTTTTAAAGAAAGGATTTTTTAATTTGCTATGGACGAAAGACATAACACAACGACTATTGTGAAGGGAATGAATGCGTAGAAACACGGAAGCGGTTGTTAAACGATAGTAATATGAATAACAGTAAGCAGTATCACCTTAGATGAGGTTTACAGATTTAATTCTTTTTTTTTATTATTTTGATAGCTAATATAGGTTATAATAGGGATACGGGCCATTTTTTATTAACAATAAAATTTTATAGCCATTTTAAATGAAATACTAAACTAATATTATTTTTTATTGTTTTAATGTAATACAAGTCTTATTGTAATAAAGTTTTTGTGGAATAAAAAATTACGATAGGCTCACAACCAGTCACTTTGTCCCAAAAAGTGACTTCGGTGAAACATGGGTCAAAAGGAATTAATTGTCTTGACCTCTGTCTACCTGTTTTGGGATTAGTGTATTTTTCCCCTTAGTCGCATCGTAGGATACGTGAAGAAATGGAAATATTCTTGCACTGTAACCATAAATGCACTTATTTAAACATGCATTGAAATGCTCTCATTTAATTACACCCGATAAGTTGAGAAATCAGCGCAACAACAAACATTTGGAGTAGAAGTCGATCGATCTTACAGAAGTATTTCTATATTCGTAGATAAACTTGCTTTGATTTGATATATCTGTTAGCATTCTGTGAATCACGTTCGATTTAACAAAGCTTGTTAACACTAGTTAACTTGATTCGTTAGATTCACAAACACACAGAATACTGAATTTTGTTCTCGGGATAAAGTACTGTTTACGATTTTCTTATACACAAATGCGAGTGCGTAGATACTCTAGTTCATATGTGTGGACCCTTAAGGTTTTTTGTGAGAGAGCATATAATGAAAAATATTTTTCTGAAATGAGCTCTTTGGTAAATTATCTTTTTAAATTTCAGCATAGTTATCATACAAATTTTATATAGTGTGATGTCTATTTGAAGTTTGTGATTAGGTTTTTTTTAATAATATTTCTTTGATAAAAGTATTCTATAACAATAGTCGATGGCAAAAGATTCCTTTTAAGCCAATAAAGCTTGTCGTAGGCATGCTCTCCATAACATAGTTAAATAACTTTAAGGCTTATTCATCTCTCACATTGTTCCAAATCTGCAGTGACAGACAGGTCGAAAGAACTTAATTGGCCCAGTCTAGCCCAGTATTGGTAAATTGAGTGAAGATATTTATTTTTATTTTTAAAAGTTTATCTTACATAATTATTGTAAATGTATTTAACATGTTTATAATAGAACTAATATATTCAGTAAATATAAATCGTTTTATCACTCCCTAAGGTTCACAGGCTAGAAATGCTTTTAGCATTATGCTCGCTTTTTGGTCGTACATTTTATGACTGAATAGAGATTTTCTCTAAAACGACATAAATTATTTAATATTTAAAGGCGTTTCTATATTTTTCAGTAAAGAAATTACTTATTTTCGCATAGATAGTATTTTGTAATTATATATTTAGGGTGTAAGTGTACGAAAGTACTATAAAAATAGTTAAGAAATTTAGTAATTTCGAATCAGTGATAATTTTTGAGTTAAATATGTTGTCGACTGAATATACAATTTGTCGGTAGACTTTGTAATTTTAAAAGCTTTTACTTAAATGCCTTTTTTGATACCTACGACATACAAGTTAAAATTTTAAACAAACCAGAGCCAGGCGGCAGCTCAAGGCTCACGTAATATTAATAAAAAGTAAAGACACCGAATGCTTTGGCGATTCGTCTACCTCTTTATTTCCTTTTCCAATTTTCTCGTCCCTTTTTAAACTTAACAATATATCTGTAATTTCTCTGGTATTGCAGATGTAAATGAGCGTCAGTAATCATTGATGAGTGACTTATTCTTTTGTCCCATTTTTTATTTAAAAAATCGTAAAAAAAATTCTTAGACTAACTTAAAATATTATAACACAGTTATCCCTTTTATTTTTGATTTTTTCTAGACAGTAAGAGGGCACTTATCTGCATAGATCTCTTTCACTTCCTTAATTGATTGTTAATATTTCTTTTAAAATATATCTGCACTGTGTCAATTATTTGCAAATTGCAGTAAATATATAAATTGTATTAAATTTTTATAAAATAAAGAAATATAAATATCTTCACGTAATTCCCAATACAGGGGTAGACAGAGGTCTAGTCTAGACAATTAAGTCCCTTCGACCAACCTTCCTCCGAAGATAGTTTCGGGACAACGTGACAAGTGGTGAGCCCGTCGCCGCCTTTATGTCCAAGACAACGATGTAATTCGTACATAGGTTTTTGAAAAACCCATTGCTCTGAGCCTACCACCTGGGGATCGAACTCGGGTCTCTGGACTCGAAATTTCGACCACTCGACCACTCGGCTATCGTGACTTATTTAAAAATGCAGTAAAATGTATAAATTGTATTAAATTTTTCTGTTTATGTATTCGAAATTGACCTTATGTGTTTAAATGTTAGATAGATCGATAAAGTTCCCAAGTCTAGTTTTTTAACTGATAGGCAATATGTCTAACTGATAGGCTAGATGCCCTGGCATTGCGAAGAGATGTTGCACCTCTTTGCATTTTTTACAAGATTTACTACAGGGAGTGCGTCATGAATGTGTTTACATATGAATTTTTATGTAACAATATTTATATGTATGTTATAATATTTTACCGCTGCCTTGGACGCTAGGACAACGATAGGCAAATCACCAGTCACGTTGTCCCAAAAATGTCTTCCATGAGGGATGGGTTGAAAGCACAATTGTCTAAACCTCTGTCTACCCCTGTAATAGGAAGATATATTTATTAATATAAACATTTTATTTCTGTTAATAACGTTTTGGAGAGACAAACTAAAAGTGATTATGATTATACGGAGGAATATAAGTTGGTTTGGTTAGATATTAAGAATTGAATAAGTTTACCATGAGATGCCTTATTGGTTCTGATGCCCAAAGTATTGATAAGACTAGTGATTTATGTTATATTTAATATGTATGTTAGAGAATGTAAGGGACGTTAAATTTTTTATTAATTAATTTGATATTTTAAAAAATCATAACGAACGCGTCTGTCATAACTGTTTTTTTTTTAATATATATGTCGGCGTAGGGTAGGCCACATGAGGCAACTCGTCGGATACGTCTTGAGTCATATCGGAAACTTCAAATAAAAGATGGATCGCGTAACAATGAAGTTAATTTGCTTGATCACAATTTACAATCGCAAAATTAGCAATAGATCACACTGATTTAAATGGGTGAAAACATAGTCAGTTCGATACAGGAAGATGACCGTTCGCACAGCCGTCTGCTTCGTAAGTGAAGTCCCCTGAATATTCTGAAGACACTATATATCAGAAGTCAAATGATATCGACAACACATAGTAGTCTTTTCCGCTGTGTTTTGACGTTTCCGAAGACTTTTAACAGATGGCGTTGTAACCAAAATTGTTGCCTTATCTTGATTCTGCGAAATATAATTTTTTTTTCTATTTATTTTATATTCTTTTAAATACTATGTGAATATATTTAATATATTTTATAGTTATCCAAAAGCTATAAATGCGTTGAACGTTTAGTTATTTAAAGAGAATATTTAGAATTCAAACAACGTGCGATATAAAAATACGAACAGTATAAAATTGTCTATTTACTCTTCTTTTACTTCGTTTGCAATACATAAAAAACAAATATGAATAACACTTTAAATTCAGAACGTTCAGCCAGTATTTCAATGAAGTGTTGGCATCCGCTGCGTATACTTTGATAGATAATCTAGAGTGTATTGAATAAATATAGTATGTATACGGTATACATAGAAATAAAATGGGTGCATGTACCGGTAATTAAACTTCTGAAGCAATATATATACATATATTTTTTAAACATACATATATAGATAAGAATAACATCACATACATTTATCTGATCCCAAAGTAAGCGTTAACGCATTTGTGGCAGGGAATCAGAAACAATGAAGGTACCAAAAACATTTTTTTTTATTATTTCATATGTACTAGTTGTATTAGTTGTCACGATAGCCGAGTGGTTGGGTGGTCGGAATTTCGAGTCAATAGACTCGAGTTCGATCCCCGAAGTATTCCTGAATCGCTCTTATACTATAATTCCATATAATTATATGGAAACACTGCTGAACATATCCATCACCTAAAGATTACCACAAAGGACGGTGGGGAGTCACCTGCATTGACCACTTCCCCACCATACACAAGTTGTCATTTACAGGACGCACTCACTTCGCCTGGGTTGCTCGATTAGTATGTAATTGTAGCTGTGGTGGTATAGGTGGACGTCGTGGTATAGGCATAAAAACAAGTCCCTCTTTCCCTCATTTCCTTCTCGTGGGTGTTGTAAACGTCGACTAAGAGAAACGCCTTGAAAATTTCGATGGCCATAGACAGATGACGAAATAACTACCGCGAAAAAAATCCAGATCGGAATAAGCAGATTGGTGACGGATAGCAGTGTAAAGTACAAGAGAACTGGTTCTGTGATTGGCTTCCTTAACGCGGCAATTATAGCAAACTCTCCGACGGGAGATACCTATATCCAGCAGTAGAGTAAAACTATAAACTATAAACTTAGATACATATAAAGATAGGGACAACATCACACAAAACGAATTATTATGTATGGAATGTATGTACGTTTGTAACAAGCGTCCTGAACACTAGAATCACGGTTTTAATATGGCGTTGTTCCAGCCACGTTTGTTACAAGTGTACGATGAACCAAACCAGATCCGGGTATATATAGAAAAAGGCGTTTAAAAAGAAAATTACGGACGCGAAGGGTCCATTGCTAATACGGGGTCGCGAGGGAAAGCTAGTTCTGCGACATCTGTGTTCAACGGAGGACGCATTCGCTTTCGATGCGATCACCCTGCGCTGATCAAGGATCTTTATAAATTTTAATTAAAAAATATCTTCACGCTATTCCTCGTACTGAGGTAAAAAGAGGTCCAGACAATTGAGTCTTTTCGACCAATCTTTAACTGAAGACATTGTTTGGGACAATGTGACAGGCGGTGAGCCCGTCGAGGTCTTTATACCCAAGCCAACGATATAAATCGAACAAAAGTTTTGAAAAACTAATTGGCTCGAGCTTACCTCCTGGGGAACGACTTGCGTCTTTTGACCCGAATACACCCAACTACTCGGTTATCGTGACTACAAATTTTATTTTTTAATTGGTAATTAACATACGATCACGCTTATGTCTGCAGTGGCTACTACAATTTACCATAAGTACATACGAACAGTAAATGAAAAGGTAAAAATCTTACTTTTGATTAAGAAATCCCAGTGAAATATGTAACAAGTAAGTTAAATTAACCAGTCGTATAAAATTAAGGGGACATAGGCCAAATGCGTACGGATTTTGCCGACCGAAGTATACAAGGGTCGGGTCGCAACCCAATTAACTCTTGAGGCACCTTAGAATATGCCCCTCTACCCACGTTTTTCGGTAACATGAGCCACGTTATACGAAATTATCCTTGAATGTCGCCTTTTATAAGGATTATATTGTCGTCTCGTAATTATACTGGCGATACAAGTACATATAAGTTAAAATGTTTACTATTGTAAAAAGTTTCGCATTTAACATTTTATTTCTCAAATTTGGATAGTCGTAGGTCTGGACAAATTAGCACTTTTTTTATGAAAAAAGAAATATGTTTTTATTTGGTACTGACTATTCTAAACGAAATTACATAGTAAAGTTGTTATTAAATAATTCCATTGCACCATTCCGCATGCAAAAATAAAAGGCATATGTTACCTGATCCGAAGATAAGAAGTTACCCACCCACCCTCCTACAGATGCATATACTAATTCTAATGAATGCACCAACAGCACTACACTCAAAACCATATGCCACCACCACCGATATCATATGCCACCACCAACAATGCTAAAATAAACGTATCCAACGAACGAACTTGCCATAAGAGCAATTTAGTGTTACTTTAGGACTTACAACAAAACTGACTTTCAGCGCATTCTTTTATTGATCTTGAGCAGGAGATAACTTATAAATAACTTTCCTATTTTTATTTAATTATATCTTTAAGTTATTTCGATCCACATTTCCACGATGCTTATTTTTTGAGGTGGCTATCTCGGTATCTGTTCATTTGTATTTTCAGTGATGCAGCGAGCGATGCAGGTACCAAGGAGTATCGGTAACACCTATATTAAACAAAAAAAATATATCTTCACGCAATTCCCAATACAGGGGTAGACAGAGGTCAACTCTAGACAATTAAGTCCCTTTGACCCACCTTCCACCGAAGATATTTTCGGGACAACGTGACAGGTGGTGAGCCCGTCGCCGCCTTTATGTCCAAGCCAACGATGAAATTCGTACATAAGTTTTTGAAAAACTCATTGGTACTGCCACCTGGGGATCGAACTCGGGTCTCTCGCCTCGAAATTCCGACCACCCAACAACTCGGCTATCGTGACATGCATCATTTTACAAACAAATGTTTGTAAAATGATGCATGTCTTGTAATGGTGCTTTCACTATTTGAATTCCGCTAACACGCACTGGTACTGTGTGGCGGACGTTCCGTAGCTCTCTTTCTCTCTCTGTATGAAATATTCGCGAGAAGGCCTCTGTAATGTGGGCTATTACGCACAGTCCCTGACGGGGAAGCCACAGAGAACATATCACCCAGTGGCACGATCGTTACATACCTCTTTTGCTTCTTTCAAAGTTAAAGCTACAGTACGAATACGTATATGGAAACTAAAAACCCTAAAAGGTAGAGAGATAATAGGTTCCGGTCACCGGCACCGCCTATTGCGGATTCATCCTCTGCATTGTTATCTCAAAAACAGGTGTAACTTTTTGTGTTTTGAAAAGTACCTCATTAATTTTACTAATTCATAATGGTTTCTGTTTTAAATTATAGTTTGTCTGAGAAATAGTAATTAGAATCAGGCGTTACCCATGAAATGACTTTACACACACCGCATGCAAGAAACAATAAATGGCATATTATTCTTGGTCCGGAGGGAATAAGAGAGGAGGAGCACCATTCTCCGTGCCACAGATGAGACCACTAATTTCATAAAACGCACCACCACCACTACCCATACACTACAGGTAACATTTATTGTTTTCACATGCGGAGTGGTTCAAGGTATCTTTATTTTTCCGGGAAAGTCACGGATCCAGTTCCTGCATTCGGTTTTAAGCCAGTCGGTAATGCTTCTGTTCTCCCATGGGTTTGTGTGTTTAATCAATCCCCATGGAGTTGAATTCTGTATTCTTTATCGACGACAAATGGTTTATGGGTACTGTCTTACGCAGATAGCAAGAATTGCATTTCTGCAAATCAACTTTCAAACAGTTCAGTTTTCGGTTCCTGGCGATACCTCCAGGGATTAAGAGTTTTTAGTCTAATTGAAGGCCCCTGTTTCGTGTTGAACAAGAGAAGCGATGAAGAAAATACAATAAAAAGTCACGATAGCCTAGTGGATGGATGATCAGTATTCGAATCAAGAGACCCGAGTTCGAAACTCCCTTTCAAAAAGGACTTAATTGTCTAGACTAGACCTCTGTCTATTGGGAATTGCGTGAAGATATTTTTATTTTTTTATTTTATTTTATAGCTAAGTAAGGTAATTTTATGCCGTCGCTAAATAAAAAATATTTTCTCGCCATTCCCCATACAGGGG
Organism: Sericinus montela; assembly: GCA_029286605.1. Lineage (NCBI taxonomy): Eukaryota > Metazoa > Arthropoda > Insecta > Lepidoptera > Papilionidae > Sericinus > Sericinus montela. The sequence goes on along the minus strand of JAGSMR010000065.1, from coordinate 1,033,139 downwards.
TAGACAAATGTTTAGTTTGGGAAATTCCACTTCGACCCACCTTCCACGGAAGACATTTTTCGGGCAACGATATAAATCGTACATAAGTTTTTGAAAAACCCATTGGTAATAACCTGCCACCTGGGGATCGAACTCGGGTCTCTCGAGTCGAAATTCCGACCACCCAACCACTATCTGTATAGTCCACTAGCTATCGTGACTCTTAATATACAAATGAAATTAATAAAATATATGTACCCACTGAAAAAAATATCGTGTAAGAATATATGATGTATCACTCTCTCATTCACACACACACAGAAGCACATAAGCAACTTCATTATCATTATATACAATAGCTGGTCAAAGTTCACGTTATACAGAAGTAATATTTGTTTTTCAATAAAAATATGTTTCATACTTTTTATCTAATTCAGTCATAGATGTCCTGCAACTGTAAAACTAAGCTTAATTGTGCGTGTACCTGCTCGTTTGCCTCCCTTCCCTGAAAAAAAAAAAAAAAAAAAACAATATGGAATAAGGCCACAATCTCGTGTGGACTACACGAGAAATTAAGCAATAAATGAAACGTCAATAACATTAACCTTAACTTTAGGTAAAGGTGCCAGCTTTGAAATCTGATATCGCAATTTGAGCCAGCCATTCGAATATTATTACGGACCAGTCGTACACAAATTCAATTCTATTCCAAATATATAATACTGACAATATTTAATATTAAATATATATTTTTCTCTTTCATACTTTTAATCAATATTTTCATACTTATAATTTTAAACCGCCATCATTTGAAAGGTAATTTAATAACCCGTGTCGGTTTACTTCAGCGATAACCGAGTTTGGTCCATTTCTTGGGCACATACTGTGGTACACCTCAATTGTGTTGGTATTAATAAAAATGGCAGTTTTTTATCTCTATCTGTTATTTATAATTGTATTGGTTACCATATTTTATATTACAAAATATAATCAATATTTTTTTGTTAATATTATTTATATCAGTGCACCTACTTAATGCACAAAATAACGAGTTCTCTCAAAACTTTTGTTCCTTGGTTGGATTTCTATCGTTGGATGGGACATAAAAGCTTAACACATGAAGACAGTTTTTTAGACAAGGTGTTGAACCTGTCGCCTTCTTTTATGTCGACGATATAAATTGTAATTAAGTTTTGTAAAAAATCATTACCAAGCCTCTCGGCTATGTTCACAATAAAACTGTTTTTAATATTGTATCCTGATTATGTATGCATTTTTAATAAAAAACAAGCGCTAAAAACATCTAAGTAGTATATTGCCATAAAGGGTAGTTTGATTTACGAATTTGCGACGGCGGTACGTCAGTCTGATTCTCGCACTGCCGTCAGTCGTGAATCAGTTTGGGACGTTTAAACGAGCTCTCAACATTTATAGACACTTTTGATGAATTATGTAGTTTATACGAATTTGGCTTTTGAAAAAATTAAATACGGCTTCATTTAAGGACAATAATAGCTAAGTATTACAGTCCTTCTAATAATAGCATGTAAAAGGCGACTGCAGGACATAGTCATTATCTGTAAGGGCCTTCCCTTACAGATAATGCCATAACCGCTACACTTGGTAAGCGGATTGGCGATCGCAGTACCAGATACCTTGCACCTTAAACCCTGCTGCCCGTCACCAGTTTGCTTATCTATAATAAGATTTGTGGTAGTTTTTGAAATCGTTATCCCGCCATCTGTTGGGCGACATTGATATTTTCAAAACCATACTATGTCGCCTCTTGCTACGCCTTAGGAAAAAAGGTGGTAGCATTATTCTTAAACCATATGTACACCAATATCTCTCATAAATGAAGTTATAATAATTTAAAACTTTTTTACTTTTTTTGAAAAAAATAAGCTCACACTTTCACACGCGACGATTATTTTTAACTTATCTTATGAGAGATGCCAGTACTTGCACGACAGTAATTTTTTCCTTCTTGTATTTAGCATTATTAGAAAAGAAATAAAAGTCTTTCCATCTTTCTCTAAACATAACATTTGGTAAAGAAATGGAGACAGTATTACACTGATAGATTCAGTACTTTTTATGCAGTACAAAATTAATTTCGTCCATTCTTTGATATTTTGCAGCCACGACTTTTTTTTCATTTCATTTTGCAGCCACGACTTTTCTTTCGAAGGGAAAAGGCGCACTGGATGCCACGGCATCCAGTGCGCCTTTTCCCTTCCACCGTGCCCATTGTAATGAGTTGGAGTAATTTATACCTAAGCACATGGCCGAGGTTTTCAACCTTACGCTTATTGATTGTATGTATTGCTGAAGTACGATCTAATTCCTACTTTTCTGTGTCATAATGATTTTGATTTTCGCGCGATCATTTGCCCGCGTAAAATTGTTGACTTGAAGAGAAGACGTAAACATCTATCCTACCCTGCAATATTGCGGAATAGAACGATCCTACTTGAGTTCATGAATTTACTAAACTGTTACAAAACAAATCCGAGTCCAGGGCACACTTTTATGGGGCTGGATTACATAGTAACATTAACCTGTACATTGGTATACATTTCGCACATTGTTACACAGACAAAACTAAGAGTCAACCAAACTAAGTAACAGATAATATTTAGATTGGATATTACTACTGGATACTTTGACTTGCATTTTTTTCAATGCATAATTTGTACAAAAATCGTTTCTTTATTCAAAGCTCGTTTGTTGTACAATTTCTCTGTATGTAGAAAGATAGACTGAGGTTGAAGGACAAATTCAAAGGTGCGCAAGGAATTAATTGGGCTTCGACCCAACCCTTGGTGAGAGTTGATCGGTAAAATCTTTCAACCCCTAACTGTTGTTCAAGCTAATTCATGCGCACTATTATATTACTTTGGCAACATTATCTAATTCCATTTGTGAAAACCATGACTTATTTTTTGTTTTCGGGAAAATATTTTTTTCATTATTACTTTGTCTTAGTAAACAACTATAAAATACCTTTCTAAAAGGAGGATTTCCTATAATAAATGTACTAAAATATAAATAAATTTAATGGTTTGTAAAATTCTAATGTAAATTAAAAATGGAGATTAATTCTAAATCGCAAGCGCTTGGGAAGTGGATTGACTTGTCGCAGGACCAGTCACCTCAAATCTTTTTGGCTCTTAGTCGGCAATGCTTTGATATTTCCAAGATGTTTTAATTGCCGTTTGTTAGTTTCCCGGCTGTTACCAAAATCGCCTCATATGGAAAAAAATACTTCACGCCATTCCCAATAGAGGTGTATACAGAAGTCTACACAATTAATTCGTTTCGACCCACCTTTCACCGAAGACATTTTTGACACCATGGTACATTCATTGCAGATTACTTGGAGTGGTTAACAGGAATAGTAGTAATGTTAAATTTACACTATGGTTTGAACACCATTAGTCTATTAATGTGAACATTATTTTTAATAATAAATAAGAAAAAGATCCATAGATAGTAGTATGATTAGAATCCATCATACAAAAACTTAATACATATGCTAAGGTCTGGGTGTTTGTGGTAACTTTGTTGTTTCTATCTGCATAATACAAGTGCTTAAGCAGTACATGCATTACATACATTGCTCTGAACCCAAAATAAGAATACTCTGTGATCAGAGCAATGTTTGTTGCCCTTGTCTATGTATGTATATACATTACATACATTATAAAAAAAATTGACCAAATGAGGATACCTACGGAGATTCTTTCGTCTGTTTCTTCTCCGTTAGAGAAACCTCATTACGAAACGAATATATATTCTTATCGACGAATGTCATCAAAATGATTTGATTTGTATTTTTGTTAAAGCGAAAAATAATCTTCACGATAGCCGAGTGGTTGGGTAGTCGGAATTTCGAGTCAAGAGACCCGAGTTCGATCCTCAAGTGGCCGTACCAATGGGTTTTTCTAAAAAACTTATGTACGAATTTTATCGTTGGCTTGGACATAAAGACGGCGACGGGTTCACCACCTGTCACGTTGTCCCGAAAATATCTTCGGTTGAAGGTGGGTCGAAGGGACTTATATGACTAGACTAGGTCTCTGTCTATTCATATAAGTCCCTTCACGCAATTCCCAATACCCTGTATTGGGAATTGCGTGAAGATATTTTTTTTTTTATTTTATTGAAAAAATAATAAATAATAAAAATAAATAATTGCCGTGTAGTAACGGTAAGAGTATGCCAAGTAGTATGCCTCTCCTATTCTGTCCACGTGTGTCACAGGGAAAATAGCCCTTGAATAATATTCTATAAAACAGTGATATGCGGCGACCGGTAAATGGTGGGATAACCATCTCGAAATAGGAGCTGAAAATTAAGCAGAGCGTCGAATGGTAGCTGCATCTAAGATGCGAAGTGTCTAGTATTGCAGACAAATAAATTGTGGCGATTATGGAAATCCCACTTTATTTCCTAGTGAACTTTCACTGAACGCTATATACTTTAATATTGTTTGTGTATTTTGATACCCTTTTAAACGCGATGAAAATTTCATTTAGCAAACTGTAAGATTATTTTATGGGTACGAGAGTACTTAGTCGTGTAACTTAAGATATAACTTTACTTGTAAGGGGTGTTAAACACATAGAGTTTCTTAATTATGCCGAAAACAAGGGTCATGTTTACTAAAGTTCTGAGTATGTTTACGATCCGAATGTAAAATAATAAGTAATAAGTTAGTTTCTAAGAAAAATCGTTATCGCAAATATTAATAAGCTGTCTGTTGCTGTTTGGTAACGGCATAAGAACATAACTTCTTTTTTCGATTGATGTGTAAGATATAAAGTCAATACCACATTTACTTAAAGTTTATTTATTTTATATATATATATATATATATATATATATATATATATATATATATATATATATATATATATATATATATATATATATATATATATATATATATATATATATATATATATATATATATATATATATATATATATATATATATATATATATATATATATATATATATATATATATATATATATATATATATATATATATATATATATATATATATATATATATATATATATATATATATATATATATATATATATATATATATATATATATATATATATATATATATATATATATATATATATATATATATATATATATATATATATATATATATATATATATATATATATATATATATATATATATATATATATATATATATATATATATATATATATATATATATATATATATATATATATATATATATATATATATATATATATATATATATATATATATATATATATATATATATATATATATATATATATATATATATATATATATATATATATATATATATATATATATATATATATATATATATATATATATATATATATATATATATATATATATATATATATATATATATATATATATATATATATATATATATATATATATATATATATATATATATATATATATATATATATATATATATATATATATATATATATATATATATATATATATATATATATATATATATATATATATATATATATATATATATATATATATATATATATATATATATATATATATATATATATATATATATATATATATATATATATATATATATATATATATATATATATATATATATATATATATATATATATATATATATATATATATATATATATATATATATATATATATATATATATATATATATATATATATATATATATATATATATATATATATATATATATATATATATATATATATATATATATATATATATATATATATATATATATATATATATATATATATATATATATATATATATATATATATATATATATATATATATATATATATATATATATATATATATATATATATATATATATATATATATATATATATATATATATATATATATATATATATATATATATATATATATATATATATATATATATATATATATATATATATATATATATATATATATATATATATATATATATATATATATATATATATATATATATATATATATATATATATATATATATATATATATATATATATATATATATATATATATATATATATATATATATATATATATATATATATATATATATATATATATATATATATATATATATATATATATATATATATATATATATATATATATATATATATATATATATATATATATATATATATATATATATATATATATATATATATATATATATATATATATATATATATATATATATATATATATATATATATATATATATATATATATATATATATATATATATATATATATATATATATATATATATATATATATATATATATATATATATATATATATATATATATATATATATATATATATATATATATATATATATATATATATATATATATATATATATATATATATATATATATATATATATATATATATATATATATATATATATATATATATATATATATATATATATATATATATATATATATATATATATATATATATATATATATATATATATATATATATATATATATATATATATATATATATATATATATATATATATATATATATATATATATATATATATATATATATATATATATATATATATATATATATATATATATATATATATATATATATATATATATATATATATATATATATATATATATATATATATATATATATATATATATATATATATATATATATATATATATATATATATATATATATATATATATATATATATATATATATATATATATATATATATATATATATATATATATATATATATATATATATATATATATATATATATATATATATATATATATATATATATATATATCGTTGGCTTGGACATAAAGACGGCGACGGGTTCACCACCTGTCACGTTGTCCCGAAAATATCTTCGGTTGAAGGTGGGTCGAAGGGACTTATATGACTACACTAGGTCTCTGTCTATCTTCACGCAATTTCCAATACAAGGTATTGGGAATTGCGTGAAGATATTTTTTTTTATTTTATTGAAAAAATAATAAATAATAAAAATAAATAATTGCCGTGTAGTAACGGTAAGAGTATGCCAAGTAGTATGCCTCTCCTATTCTGTCCACGTGTCTCACAGGGAAAATAGCCCTTGAATAATATTCTATAATACAGTGATATGCGGCGACCGGTAAATGGTGGGATAACCATCTCGAAATAGGAGCTGAAAATTAAGCAGAGCGTCGAATGGTAGCTGCATCGAAGATGCGAAGTGATGTATTGCATACAAATAAATTGTGGCGATTATGGAAATCCCACTTTATTTCCTAGTGAACTTTCACTGAACGCTATATACTTTAATATTGTTTGTGTATTTAGATACCCTTTTAAACGCGATGAAAATTTCATTTAGCAAACTGTAAGATTATTTTATGGGTACGAGAGTACTTAGTCGTGTAACTTAAGATATAACTTTACTTGTAAGGGTGTTAAACATAGAGTTTCTTAATTATGCCGAAAACAAGGGTCATGTTTACTAAAGTTCTGAGTATGTTTACGATCCGAATGTAAAATAATAAGTAATAAGTTAGTTTCTAAGAAAATCGTTATCGCAAATATTAATAAGCTGTCTGTTGCTGTTTGGTAACGGCATAAGAACATAACTTCTTTTTCAATTGATGTGTAAAGAGATATATAAAACAATACTACATTTACTTAAAGTTTATTTATTTTATATATATATATATATATATATATATATATATATATATATATATATATATATATATATATATATATATATATATATATATATATATATATATATATATATATATATATATATATATATATATATATATATATATATATATATATATATATATATATATATATATATATATATATATATATATATATATATATATATATATATATATATATATATATATATATATATATATATATATATATATATATATATATATATATATATATATATATATATATAAACTTTAAGTAAATGTAATATTGTTTTATATATCTCTTTACACATCAATTTGTTGCTCAAGAAAGGGAGTAATGTTGAATTCAGTCTATTGTTTCACTTGGAATAATGAGAATAATCTAACAATAAAATGTACGTTCATATTTTATCCATTGTTGAAGTTGCGAAGTTATTCTTACTATATTAAGTTTTATTTTATATATATATAAAATAAATAATTGCCGTGTAGTAACGGTAAGAGTATGCCAAGTAGTATGCCTCCTATTCTGTCCACGTGTGTCACAGGAAAATAGCCCTTGAATAATATTCTATAATACAGTGATATGCGGCGACCGGTAAATGGTGGGATAACCATCTCGAAATAGGAGCTGAAAATTAAGCAGAGCGTCGAATGGTAGCTGCATCTAAGATGCGAAGTGTCTAGTATTGCATACAAATAAATTGTGGCGATTATGGAAATCCCACTTTATTTCCTAGTGAACTTTCACTGAACGCTATATACTTTAATATTGTTTGTGTATTTAGATACCCTTTAAACGCGATGAAAATTTCATTTAGCAAACTGTAAGATTATTTTATGGGTACGAGAGTACTTAGTCGTGTAACTTAAGATATAACTTTACTTGTAAGGGTGTTAAACATAGAGTTTCTTAATTATGCTGAAAACAAGGGTCATGTTTACTAAAGTTCTGAGTATGTTTACGATCCGAATGTAAAATAATAAGTAATAAGTTAGTTTCTAAGAAAATCGTTATCGCAAATATTAATATTTCGTCTCGTCGTTACCTGGCAACCAAGCACAAGAACACAATCCTTTTCAACTGATGTGTAAAACACATGTGTTGACTCACTCAAAGTTTCCCATTTATCTTACATACACACACACACACACACACACACACACACACATACATACACACACACACATACACACACACACACACACACACACACATATATTATTATTATTATTATTATTATTATTATTATTATTATTATTATTACATACATACACACACACATATATTATTATTATTATTATTATTATTATTATTATTACACATACACACACACACACATATATTATTATTATTATTATTATTATTATTATTATTATTATTATTATTACATACATATAATATACATAAACCTTTAAGCAAAACGTAACATTGTTTTACATATCCTCATTAATAATCAATCTGTTGCCTCAAGAAAGGGAGTAATGTTGAATTCAGTCTATTGTTTCACTTGGAATAATGAGAATAATCTAACAATAAAATGTACGTTCATATTTTATCCATTGTTGAAGTTGCGAAGTTATTCTTACTATATTAAGTTTTATTTTACATCCTTTCTTAATATTTCTTATTAAAAAAAAACCAATCATGTAAGTCTTCTAGTCACGTTAACTGTGATAGAGTGATCAGAATTCAAGTCAAGAGAGTCGAGTTTGATTTTCAGGAGGTATAACGTATCATTGTGTTTTTGTTAATATGAAAAAAATATTTTCACGCTATTCCCAATACTGGGTTAGAAAGAAGTCTAGACAATTCGTCTACTAGTTCGTCTCGATCTATTTTCCACCGAAAACATTTTTTGGAACAACGTGACAGGCGGTGAGCCTGTTACCATCTTTATTTCCATCCCAACGATATAAATCATACATGTTTTAAAAATAAATTGGTACGAGCCATCTGGGAATCGAACTCTGGTTCTTGACTCGAATTCCAAACGCAGAAGTTTGTTAGACTTCTACTTAACGCCGGTATTCTGTGAGGTCGTAGTATTCATGCAACAATATTCATGCAACAACAAAAGCTGATGCGTGGCTCTACCACTTCAAAGTTAAAAAGTTATTCGGCCTTTTGTTGGTAGCCAGGTTTTTTTCATGTCAACATATACGACTCCCACGCGAAGAATATACCACCCGTATGTTCTTTCGCCATACCACAACAAGTTCTGCACTACATAACTTTATTTTTTACTCAAAGTCCCGATGCCAATGGTCAAATGGTAGGATGATAGACGTAGACACGTATGGTGTGTAGATATTTATATATATATATATATATATATATATATATATATATATATATATATATATATATATATATATATATATATATATATATATATATATATATATATATATATATATATATATATATATATATATGTTATATATATATATATATATATATATATATATATATATAAACTCATAACACTGACTTGAAAAAGAATTTTAAAACTTAAGTTATAACTTCCCTAACGATGCTCGAGAAACTTCGCGAGTTAAGTTAGTAAGTAATCTTATTAATAACTGATCAAGTACACTTTCCATATTATTCTTCAGAAAATAATTAGTATTCATATTTATGTTTTAAAGCTATTATTTTCACATTTTGATTTAAGCAGATTTTTTTTGATATATAGGATAGTTATTATATATTCCCAATATACCTTTTTAAACCGATACACCTTGATGGTATCAAGGTATATCGGTTTAAAAATATGTAACCTCGTTTGTTTCCGTGTATGTCGAAAAACTCGACTAAAAGAAATCCTTCAACATGTCATTATAAATAAATAAAATAAATATCTTCACGCAATTCCCAATACAGGGGTAGACAGAGGTCAAGTCTAGAAAATTAAGTCCCTTTGACCCACCTTCCACCGAAGATATTTTCGGGACAACGTAGCCAGGTGGTGGTATTGCGTCGCCGCCTTTGTGTCCAAGCCAACGATGAAATTCGTACATAAGTTTTTTTGAAAAACTCATTGGTACTGCCACCTGGGGATCGAACTCGGGTCTCTCGACTCGAAATTCCGACCACCCAACAACTCGGCTATCGTGACTTATCACGATAACATGTCATTGGTTACCTTATATAAGTTAAAGCCACTCCATCCGAAATCTTCATTGGCTTCATGTGGCAGGTAAATTGCTGTGGAATCCATCACCACATATGTATAGGATTCCTATGACCAAGGTCGATGTTTCATGTATCTCTTCTGAGTATCGAGCTTTAAACCTGAGTTTTCTGAATTTAATTTCATGTAAATATTAATATAATGATCTTAATGTTTACATGAAATTGATGATTGCGTTTATGGCGATTGTGCGAACCTTTCCTTACGGGACAGATCCTCGTTCTGCAGTTTCTTCGGCATTACGGCATGTTTTGGCAGGCTTTGTGTCTACCCACCGGCTTTGCCGTAATCGCAACGCTTGACAATCGGATTGGTGATTGCAGTACCAGACGCCTAGCACCGTAGACGCTGATGCCCGTCACCGGTCTACTCACGCCATGCCCAATACAGGGTAGACAGAGGTCAAGTCTAGAAAATTAAGTCCCTTTGACCCACCTTCCACCGAAGATATTTTCGGGACAACGTGACAGGTGGTGAGCCCGTCGCCGCCTTTGTGTCCAAGCCAACGATGAAATTCGTACATAAGTTTTTGAAAACCCATTGGGCCACGAGCCTGCTACCTGGGATCTGAACTCGGGTCTCTCGACTCGAAATTCCGACCACCAACAACTCGGCTATCGTGACTTATCACGATAACATGTCATTGGTTACCTTATATAAGTTAAAGCCACTCCATCCGAAATCTTCATTGGCTTCATGTGGCAGGTAAATTGCTGTGGAATCCATCACCACATATGTATAGGATTCCTATGACCAAGGTCGATGTTTCATGTATCTCTTCTTCTGAGTATCGAGCTTTAAACCTGAGTTTTCTGAATTTAATTTCATGTAAATATTAATATAATGATCTTAATGTTTACATGAAATTGATGATTGCGTTTATGGCGATTGTGCGAACCTTTCCTTACGGGACAGATCCTCGTTCTGCAGTTTCTTCGGCATTACGGCATGTTTTGGCAGGCTTTGTGTCTACCCACCGGCTTTGCCGTAATCGCAACGCTTGACAATCGGATTGGTGATTGCAGTACCAGACGCCTAGCACCGTAGACGCTGATGCCCGTCACCGGTCTACTCACGCCATGTCCAATACAGGGGTAGACAGAGGTCTAGACAATTAATTACTTGCGACTCACCATACACCGAAGACATTTTGTGTAAAAAAGGGACAACGTGAGACAAGCAGTGGTTTTATCGCTGAGCGAGAGTCAGGGCCTACCGGGTTTTCGAAAACCCATTGGGCCACGAGCCTGCTACCTGGGATTCGAACTCGGGTCTCTTGACTCAAATTCCGGCCCCCAAATTCCGTCGACGTAACTAGTCGGCTTTTGTGACTACTTACCGGTTTACTAAATTATAATATTTATATATGTCGAGATGAGCATCCTGCTATCCATCGGTAGCCAATTGTACTCGTATTTCCAAAGCCTTTTCCTTATTCGCCTCTTACGACACCAACAGGAAGAAAGGAGGGGAATATTCTTAAGCTTTTTTTTTAAAAGAAAAGGGAGGCAAACGAGCAGGTGGCTCACGTGATGGTAAATGATTACTGCCGCCCATGAACACTCTCAATACCAGAGACTTAGCGTTGCCTCCCTTAGAGTGCCCTCCTCCCCCAGAATTGGGCGAGAGGGGTGTGTAGGCCACCGGTAATCTGCACTCACCAGACGAAACGCAGAAGTTTGTTAGACTTCTACTTCACGCCGTTATTCTGTGAGGTCGTGGTACTTCCTCGGTCGAGCTTGCTCATTCATGCAACAACAAAAGCTGATACGTAGTTTCACCACTGTTGAGCAAACGGCCATTACCATTTTACGGATTTGCCTTTACCTTTTTATTCTTTACTACATTTTTAAGCATGTATTTCACAATTAAAATAAGTAAAACATAGTCTCAATTGTTATACATAATGTCTTGCTTGTTTAGGATAATCGAATATTTCCCGTTAATTATGTTGCTTCCTCCTTTGATATTATAATACACCTTGCGGAATTTTCAAAGAAAATATGGTTAAATTTTAATATTTTCATTTTATAATTACAGCTATGGATAACAGTAGAAAGGGTTCAGCTTAATAAAAAAAAAAAATAAGATTGAAATAGCTAAGCTTCCTATCCCATAAATTTTATTCTATCCTACATTTATTTCTATTACCCAACTATTATTAGTCCTACTAATATATTATAAATTGAATGAATATGTTTGATCGTTTGTTACTCTATAACATAGAAACAGCAATGGATTTGAATGAAACTTGTCACCCAGATAGATAACCTGAATTACTACATAGGATCTCCTGTTTTCCAGAAATATACACAATTAAAAAGGCAGGCATCCAAGCAAAAATTTGTCTAAATGGCATTTGATTTGTAGTATTGAGAATTAGGCTAGGAATATTAGTGGTTTTTTTACTCGGAGAAATGAAAGAAGCTAGAAATTTGTCCAGAATTAATAAATAAAAATAAAAATAAAATAAAATATCTTCACGCACCTAACATAGGTGGGTAGACAGTCGAGTCTTGGCTAATTAAGTCCCTTCGACCCACCTTTCACCGAAGATATTTTCGGGACAACGTGACAGGTGGTGAGCCCGTCGCCGCCTTTGTGTCCAAGCCAACGATATTCGTACATAAGTTTTTGAAAACCCATTGGGCCACGAGCCTGCTACCTGGGATCTGAACTCGGGTCTCTCGACTCGAAATTCCGACCACCCAACAACTCGGCTATCGTGACTTATCACGATAACATGTCATTGGTTACCTTATATAAGTTAAAGCCACTCCATCCGAAATCTTCATTGGCTTCATGTGGCAGGTAAATTGCTGTGGAATCCATCACCACATATGTATAGGATTCCTATGACCAAGGTCGATGTTTCATGTATCTCTTCTTCTGAGTATCGAGCTTTAAACTCCGAGTTTTCCTTGAATTTAATTTCATGTAAATATTAATATAATGATCTTAATGTTTACATGAAATTGATGATTGCGTTTATGGCGATTGTGCGAACCTTTCCTTACGGGACAGATCCTCGTTCTGCAGTTTCTTCGGCATTACGGCATGTTTTGGCAGGCTTTGTGTCTACCCACCGGCTTTACCGTAATCGCAACGCTTGACAATCGGATTGGTGATTGCAGTACCAGACGCCTAGCACCGTAGACGCTGATGCCCGTCACCGGTCTACTCACGCCATGCCCAATACAGGGGTAGACAGAGGTCTAGACAATTAATTACTTGCGACTCACCATACACCGAAGACATTTTGTGTAAAAAAAAAGGGACAACATGACAAGTAGTGAGCCCATCGTCAGATGAGATAGTCTTAGAGCCAGGCCCAATGGGTTTTCGAAAACCCATTGGGCCACGAGCCTGCTACCTGGGATTCGAACTCGGGTCTCTTGACTCAAATTCCGGCCCCCAAATTCCGTCGACGTAACTAGTCGGCTTTTGTGACTACTTACCGGTCTACTAAATTATAATATTTATATATGTCGAGATGAGCATCCTGCTATCCATCGGTAGCCAATTGTACTCGTATTTCCAAAGCCTTTTCCTTATTCGCCTCTTACGACACCAACAGGAAGAAAGGAGGGGAATATTCTTAAGCTTTTTTTTTAAAAGAAAAGGGAGGCAAACGAGCAGGTGGCTCACGTGATGGTAAATGATTACTGCCGCCCATGAACACTCTCAATACCAGAGACTTAGCGTTGCCTCCCTTAGAGTGCCCTCCTCCCCCAGAATTGGGCGAGAGGGGTGTGTAGGCCACCGGTAATCTGCACTCACCAGACGAAACGCAGAAGTTTGTTAGACTTCTACTTCACGCCGTTATTCTGTGAGGTCGTGGTACTTCCCCGGTCGAGCCGGCTCATTCATGCAACAACAAAAGCTGATACGTAGCTCTACCACTGTTGAGCAAACGGCCATTACCATTTTACGGATTTGCCTTTACCTTTTTTATACTTTACTACATTTTTAAGCATGTATTTCACAATTAAAATAAGTAAAACATAGTCTCAATTGTTATACATAATGTCTTGCTTGTTTAGGATAATCGAATATTTCCCGTTAATTATGTTGCTTCCTCCTTTGATATTATAATACACCTTGCGGAATTTTCAAAGAAAATATGGTTAAATTTTAATATTTTCATTTTATAATTACAGCTATGGATAACAGTAGAAAGGGTTCAGCTTAATAAAAAAAAAATAAGATTGGAAATAGCCAAGTATTTCCTATCCCATAAATTTTATTCAATCCTACATTTATTTCTATTACCCAACTATTATTAGTCCTACTAATATATTATAAATTGGAATGTGAATATGTTTGATCGTTTGTTACTCTATAACATAGAAACAGCAATGGATTTGAATGAAACTTGTCACCCAGATAGATAACCTGAATTACTACATAGGATCTCCTGTTTTCCAGAAATATACACAATTAAAAAGGCAGGCATCCAAGCAAAAATTTGTCTAAATGGCATTTTATTTGTAGTATTGAGAATTAGGCTAGGAATATTAGTGGTTTTTTTACTCGGAGAAATGAAAGAAGCTAGAAATTTGTCCAGAATTAATAAAAAAAAAAATAAAATAAAATATCTTCACGCAATTCCCAATACAGGGGTAGACAGAGGTCGAGTCTTGACAATTAAGTCCCTTCGACCCACCTTTCACCGAAGATATTTTCGGGACAACGTGACAGGTGGTGAGCCCGTCGCCGCCTTTATGTCCAAGCCAACGATATTCGTACATAAGTTTTTGAAAAACCCATTGGTACGAACCTACCAACTGGGGATCGAACTCGGGTCTATTGACTCGAAATTCCGACCACCCAACCACTCGGCTATCGTGACTTAATAAAAGCTTCTGTTAAATATAAGCAAATGCCATAGATTTGTCCAGAATAAATAAAAAGTAATAAATATGCATGTAAACGTGACTATCATTACCTGATAAGTCCTGTCATAAGTCCACTGCTGAATAGGCCCATCCTGTAGAGGTTACTATAAAATGGTGTATCTAGCAATATATCAGACTTATCTCCATCTTGTTGATCTTATGCTATATATATATATATATATATATATATATATATATATATATATATATATATATATATATATATATATATATATATATATATATATATATATATATATATATATATATAGAGCCTCATTAAGAAACAGTAGTAAATTAAAAAGTTACTTTCGATGAACGAATGCATTATTAAGTACATGGAAAAATTGAAAATACCGTATTTTACAAAATAAAAAGATTAAAATTTATATCTATTTGATAATTATTTTGCAAATAATTTAATACAATTTGAAATTAAATGGGCTTAACACATCCAGCAATACAATAGTATCTATGTAGACGTGTCCACCCCTTGTTTATTTAGCGTGAGGATCCTTCGTTGAGTGATCGGCTTATTTTGGCGTAGATAATTAAGTAAAATACAAAGGAAGAATACACAGGCTACGTAACGTACTTAAAAAGGTGTAGCAAACACTTAGAAATCTTATTAAGGTCCTTAGATTTTAGTTTTATGTTTTTGTTTAAAACAATTAATCTTTAATGTTAGGGTTAAAACGACCTTAAATTTCACTTTTCTATATCACTTCACTTATATATATATATATATATATATATATATATATATATATATATATATATATATATATATATATATATATATATATATATATATATATATATATATATATATATATATATATATATATATATATATATATATATATATATATATATATATATGCTTTAAATGATAAAAAGAACTTACCAAATTATAAATATAATTAATAATATATTACGCACTTCCGAATACACGCACAATATATTATTTATTGTGTTTTACCAAGACATACATATCTTTATATATCTTGGTTATTAAACCAAGATATATAAAGATATGTAAACCAGTGAAAAACTTACGGAATTTCATTCCTAATTAGTAAATATTACCACAAAACAGGATTAGGTATATACCGTCGGCCGCAGGCTTTAATGTCTATATATGCCTTGAAACTACGAAGGCAACTGACATGTCCACTACACGTATCTCTGCATACAATAATGAAATTAATATCCGATAACTTTGACATGGGTATTAGGTACGACAAACTAAAATATATTCTGTTATTCGAATGCAATTTGTATTAATTTATCTGTTTTTTTCTTAATGTTTATTTATTGAAATAAAATTATGCTCATACTTACTACGTGATTAAATTAAAGAGAAAAAAGTTAAAATTTCAATTAACACGGGCGGGATTCGAATTTAAACTTAACAACTTAAACAACAAACACAAGCAAACTTAACTTTTTTCTCTTTAATTTAATCACATAAAAGTTCACCATAAAAATGCTTTAAAAATCAATAAAACTACATAATAAAAACTCATACTTACTAATCAAAAAACTATAATAATCCTTTAGGCCAGCTCCTCGTATATGACAGAACTCTATGCTACGCGCAACGTAGAACGCTGGCTTCATTTATACATTGAATGCTTAGACCTAACCGTTGAGTAAGAAAAGAACCAGTAACACTAGTTTTTTTTTTAAAAAGGAACGATAGCCGAGTGGTTAGGTGGTCGGAATTTCGAGTCAAGAGACTCGAGTTCGATCCCCAGGTGGCAGGCTCGTACCAATGGGTATTTCAAAAACTTATGTACGAATTACATCGTTGGCTTGGAACGACGGCGACGGGCTCACCACCTGTCACGTTGTCCTGAAAATATCTTCGGTGGAAGGTAGGTCGAAGGGACTTAATTTTTTTAGACTAGACCTCTGTCAACCCCTGTATTGGGAATTGAGTGAGAATACTTTTCAATACGAGTTTAGTATATTGTACTGAGTAAAAGTGTAAGGTTCTATAAGGAAAACTTGGGTCTACTTTATATTTCTGCCCTTTTTCTCCTTTTCTACTCAGAACACTGCTGAAGTCAACTATTTGGCAATATTATAAGTAATTAAATTTAAATATGATTCAAGATTATCTAAGATTATAGCGATCTGTAAAAAGGTACTTGACGGTACTGAATTATGAAAAATATGATTTGTTACATAAGACAAATTGGTGAAGACCGAACAATGAAAACATTTTTTGGCGCGAATGTTACAATTAACAGGGGTCGAGGAAGGCCGAGACCAACTTTCGAAGACCATGTGAGTAAATTGCTTGAAGTGGACAGGGTCAAGAGTACTCGGATAGCCCGAGGCGTGTATAAAGAAAATGATAAATTTGAAAGAAGCGAAAGATTTATGTACAGACCAGAAAATAGGCGGTTTGTTCCCTCTGGCTATTCTGTCAAGGTTTATACGCGAAGAAATTTATTTATTAACAATCTATATTTGTTAAATAAGAAATAACAGTAGTAAATAGCCATTTGGTAGTATAAGAATTTACCAACCACTTCTTCTTAATTACTACTAAGGGAAAAGTCAATGCAATCAATGATAAACGGCAGTGTTCATATACTAGAATAAATATAAGCAGTAATGGGCGGAACCGTTGCAAGTTATTTCATACGCGTGGTGATTATGGCAAAAATCCTTACTATGGAGGCCAATGTCCTGTAGTTGACCAATAACTAACTTTATTTTGAATTACACTAATCACTAATAAAATAATTAAAAATTAAAACACAAGACCCTTCAAAGCTACCGACGGTGTCACGTAAATTTTCATATTTATATTAAAATGAAAAATTAAATTAAAACGAGTTAATCTTTTAAAATTAGTTCATTTCTATGTATAATTCGACGAACTTTGTAGACGACACGAGTACACACTACATACACTACACAATATGTACCTACACATCGGTTTTGATAACGTCGCCAGCTCAGAGGTCCCGGTTTCGATTCCTAAACGAGTCAAAGAACAAAACCACTCTATTTGCTTTTTCTCGGGTCTGGATGTTTGTGGAAACTTTGTAGTTCCCGATTTCATAACGCAAGTGCTTTAGCTTCTTACTTTAGGATCAGAGCAATGTATGTGATGTTGTCTCTATGTATATAAATAATATATATAAATATCTTCACGCAATTCCCAATACAGGGGTAGACAGAGGTCAAGTCTTGACAATTAAGTCCCTTTGACCCACCTTCCACCGAAGATATTTTCGGGACAACGTGACAGGTGGTGAGCCCGTCGCCGCCTTTATGTCCAAGCCAACGATGAAATTCGTACATAAGTTTTTGAAAAACTCATTGGTACTGCCACCTGGGGATCGAACTCGGGTCTCTCGACTCGAAATTCCGACCACCCAACACCTCGGCTATCGTGACTTTTTTTCTTCTTCTTTCGTCTCTATGTATGAATTACTATTTGTGCTTTAATACCTAAACGATAGCGTGGTTGAGTGGTCGGAATTTCGAGTCGAGAGACCTCAGTTCGATCCCCAGGTGGCAGGATCGTACCAATGAGTTTTTCTAAAATGCGTACATAAGTGTACGCATTATATCGTTGGCTCGGACATAAAACGACGACGGGCACACCACCTGTCACGTTGTTCAGAAAATATCTTCGGTGGAATGTGGGTCGAAGGGACTTAAT
This sequence comes from Sericinus montela, assembly GCA_029286605.1. Classification (NCBI taxonomy): domain Eukaryota; kingdom Metazoa; phylum Arthropoda; class Insecta; order Lepidoptera; family Papilionidae; genus Sericinus; species Sericinus montela. The sequence continues at coordinate 1,013,526 of JAGSMR010000065.1, read as the reverse complement.
TGTCTAGACTACACCTCTGTATTGGGAATTGCGTGAAGATATTTATTTATTTTAATACCTAAACCGTTATTTAATTACTTGTGTTCGATTATGCAAACGTGTACCCGTACATGTACTTCTTGTGATTAAGTTGCGAATCTACGTAATTAATTTAGCAAGTTTATTCACTCGATTAACTTACTCGGAAATTGATTCCCACTGAGAGGTTAGGTGGATTAAGTTAATTTAATGAATTACTTAGTCAAGTATTTTGTTTGTATTTTTTTCACGAGGTTCCTAACTTCTTTTTGTTTATTTTAATTTTTATTTGTTGTTCAAGAGCCTAATTTATAAAGTGTAGTGACGATTGAATTCAACTATGATAGAATATTAATAAAAGCAATATCGAACATAAGTTTATATTTTTTATTTATAAGTGAACAGAAATTCCGAGAAAACAAATATGTCAGATTAAGTGCTGGAAAACGAAGCCAAAGGCTTACAAAACGTAAGTATTAGCACGCTGAAGTGGCAATAGGCCGTCTATAGAGTTCATAGAACTGATAACTAAAGGTATAAGGAAAATTTATACAGAAAACATGTTTTGAATGAGCAATGAGTAAGGATTCAGCAATGAGATTTTGGTAGACTAAAATAAGGCAAGGTAAAAAGAGGAACAAGAAAATTTACTGCAACAAGTGTTAAGCTGAAGATAACTTTATTTTGGAGTAAAGTGTAAACGGGTTAACAGCCAACAACTCCATCAGTTTTGGCCTCTACTTAATAAATACATAGATGGAAATATCTCTGATCCCAAAGTAATAAGTAAATTTGTAACAATTCTAGTCCAAATTTGTTCAATGTTTGATGTATTGTTTGTTACAAACCTATTATCCACTACTTCGTGCTTAAACGTTAAAATAGACGAATGAGACCCCAACATCCCCTGAATTTATTACATAAACAAAACACAATTTTAGTTGGTAAATAATTAATTAAGCCCTAGTAATATATTTAGGGAGTTATTTCTAAAATTAAATAAGTAGACTCCACAGAATATTTCCATTTCATTCCTAATTCATTTTCACTTTTTTAAAGAGCTGGCACAAAAGCAACTTCAACTTTTTGAAAATTATGCAGGAGAACCTGTTGCGGAATAATTTAATATATCCCACTAACTAGAGTTGCGACCCTAAATTCTGGTTTAATATAAAGTTAAATTACCGACCCGATAGCCGAGATGGTAGTGACACTGCCTTCGAAGCTAAGGGTCGTGGGTTCGAATCTCGCTAGGGGCGAACATTTGTGTGGAGTCAAGTTATGGATGTTTGTATATATTTATAAAGTTTTATCTATGTTAATATACATAAATATTTACATTAATATATAAGTAAGATTGGACATTAAAGATGGTAATAGCATGTTGGCTACAGCCAATATACAGCCCATTGTATATAATAAGACCTGTGACTATGTTCAAAATGAGCTGTGTTTAAAAGTGCTTCGAAATTACATTGTTTACTACCTACCTACCTACTCCAGTATGGAAAATTCGGTGAAAATAAGATAAAAGTTTCAAATTATTAACAAAAAAATTATAGTCATGTTAGAAAGATAAACGACATTGTAAAAGGAAACAAAACATTTTTCGAATTAGTCACAGGCTTGCTCTAAATTGTCTCACAAGTGCCTTCTGTTTTGAATCTAATTTAGAAACTCACCCCGCAGCAATTCGAGAAATTCCTTCTAATTGGAGACATCAGGCTTCTGCCGTTATTTACGTTAATCTTCACCATTTATATTTTTCGTTTTTGTTTTTGTCTGTATGTTTAGATACAGATCTGAATTATAATTTTTAGTTGTTCTTATTTAGAGTTCTACAATAGTTATGCTAATCATGTATTTTTCACGTGATGGTAAGTGATTACCGCTGCCCATGAGCACCTGCAATACCAGAGGAATAGCAGATGTGTTGTTGGCCTTTCAGAAAGGTACAGCTCTTTTCTTGAAGGACCCTAAGTCGAATCGGTCGGGAAAAACCGCTGACGGCATTATCATATCCTCATGTGTCTAAAATATTAATATGGACTATATGATAAAATTCCATTTTATGGTAATATTCATTACAATTTATGTATACATAGTAATATCGTATTAATGTGTTAAAAATTAAGAAATGTGAAAAAGAAATATGTTAAAAATTGAGAAATAGTATTTACATTGACCCGGCCGGGAATTGAGCCAGGAACCTCAGAGTTTAAGGTGATATTAACGATATATATACATCATCGAAAGGCTAGAACAGACTCCTTACAAAGTCTTAAATTAAATTTGTTTAATTTTGAAAACCAGAAATAAATTTTATGTAATTAGCACAGACCTTAATTAAGTATTTTGTGACAAAAGTTTTTAAGCTATCTAAAAGTACTCTGGACAATTAAGAATTAGTGGTAAAAAATTTAGAGGGCGAATTAAAATATCACAACGGCACAATATAAGATTAAGCGTGATGAAGGTTTTGTTTACTGTTGCAAATTATTATTTAAGCTACCTCATAATTATTTTAAAATTAATTTACATGATTAAGTAGCTCGCTTTGTATGTAATTAAAATTATACAAACATAGCCAACTACAGCATTGTAAAACAATTAAATACATACATAAATTAATTCTTTATAAGTAAGGTATGAGTATAGTGACATATATTACTATAACCAATTAATAGAGTAGGGCTCTACGATTATAGTATTTTTAGTTAATAAATATTGTAAATATTAACATAATTTTGTTTCTGTAAATAAAGTATTTGGGATAGTAAAAAAAAAACTTTATATAATAAAAATATTTTATGTTTTATGTTATCAACCGCTGGGAATGAATTGATTGCTCCTAAGCTGTTTCTGAATTAGAAAAAAGATATTGTTACACCGCGAAATATAAGTATATTTCGCAGTGTAACAATATCTTTTTTCTAAAAATAGAAAATTTCGTATGAAGTTTTCTTTTCTTTTCCTCCATAAGAACCTCTTTACGTAACTGTGGTAGTTTAAAATATTATCTGACGAAAGAATTGCAATATAGAAAAGAAAGAATCTGTTTGTTCTGTCAAATCTGTTTCTGAAATTATTTTTTTTATTAATTTCATTAGATACCTTGTTTTTACTTCATATTATCATCATCATAACAGCCTATTAATAGTCCACTGCTAACCATAGGCCTACCCAAAAAATTGCCGCATAGAAAGGCGCTGTGCCACTTGCATCCATCGATTCTCCAAAATTGTGCAGGCTGCAATTTGTTAGAGTCATCCTACTTATTTGTTGTTTATTTTTATCTGGGTAAATATTTAAAACATACCCTTAATCGCTGAGGCAATAACTTGTGATATTGAGCTGGTGCTATATTTCGCCGATATTTTCAGTGCTACGAAAAGACTTTTACAAATATAAAAGGTGGCCTCACCAGCGCTGATCGCCAAAGCGGCCAAATCAGTGGGGTAGACCTCCTCCTCTTCCTCTCTTTCTTTCGGTTAAACGCATTTGACATAGATACATCGCCCTTCATGCTTCGAATCTCACAAGAAAAGAACCACCGGGCCCTTTTCAGTACGCCATCCATGAGCCATTAGCTTTAACTAGAAAGTGGACTAGCCCCTTACCACTGAACCCCTGAAATCACCCCCAGTTGCATAGATCGTTGAACGTTAAATGGGCAAGGAATGGGCAGCACACTGTGATACCAACACTCTTCTATTCCCTAGTGCTTGTGAAAATAAGTAAACAACATATATTTCACGACATATTCTTAGTAAAACATTTTTAAATTTCCTGCGGACGATGTCGCGAAGTCGGTTAACTTCATAGGACAGGTCCATTCAAACTAACCTTATATTAATTTGGAAACTTATTATGAAGGTGTAACATAAAATAGAGACTAACTGTATAAACGTAGTTGTAGACCAAGCATAAATATGCCTTAAATCTACTAATTTCTTGATCACGTCTGTTATTGCTATTCAGTTAAAGATTTTCGTTCAACTACATAATAAGGAACGAACATTGACTGTGTATGTACGAAAACATACATACTCAACTATAACTAAATAGTACAGATAGTATATAGATACAGTGTATGTATTAGATATAGCTGAATATTTATTCATATTATATGTAAATTCTCTTATATTTTTCTTGTTCTATGACTTTTGTTATTTCTTACAAGTTTTATGCAGTATTGAGAAGGAATCTTGTTTAATTTTTTATAATTAATATATGTAACGTATTTAACTTCTTCTTTATTTAGAATCCCTAAATAAGATTGTAAAGAAAAGTTTAAAGTTACTTTAGTTTATTACTTATTAATCTTCTTTTTTTTTTTTAAGTCACGATACGTGATCGGAATTTCATTCATTTAGAAGACCCGAGTTCCCCGGTGGCCGGCTCGTACCAATGGGATTTTTCAAAAACTTACGATCATATACTTATGATTATATCGTTGGCATGGACATAAAGACGCCGAAGTTGTCTCGAAAATATCTTCGGTGGAAGGTGGGTCCAAGGGACGTATTGGGAATGGCGTGAAGACATTTTTTGCAGTATGAATGCGACTTGTTTGTAGACGAATGATGTAAATTTATAATTTTTTATGTTTTCCTTAGTACCGAATTTTTAAGTTAAATTGTCATTAAAGCGTGTAAATAATTGGAAATTTGAATTTGAATTTACAGAAAAATATACGAGTATTTACCTTATTCGGTAAATTTCATAAAAATAATTTCGTTGCCGAAACGGCGACTCTTCTGATGGATTTTTGATTTGATATAAAACCGCTATCCCCATTTAATTATAAAATATGTAAATAAAAAGTGTACCTTTATTTATAATCAAAAGCGACGTATGAAATTAAAATGTCAGTTTAACTAAAGCGTTACAATTAACACTTATTTATTGTAACTATGGAAAAACATGTCTTAACAATTTGATTTGATTTTTTTCTGTTCCAATTGTTTATACTTTCGGAGTCACGATAGCTGAGTGGTTGGGTGATCGTAATTCGAGTCGTGAGACCCGAGTTCAATCACCAGGTGACAGACTTCAATGAGTTTTTTTAGACCTATGTACGGTTCACATCGCTGGCTTCAACATAAGAGACGGCGACGGCGTTTGTGACGGTTGTCCCAAAATGTCTTTGGTGGAAGGTGGATCGAAGGGACTTAGTAGTGTAGACCTCTGTTACCCCTGCATTGGGAATGGCGTGAAGATATTTATTTATTTATGTTAAGGTATTCGCTATTAAATTATAAATCTAAAAAAATACAAAAGATAATTATTTTGACGACAAGTAAAGCCAGCGGGAAAAGTTATTATATCATCGAAACCGGACTTATTATATCATCGAAATATTATTTTACTTTTTCCCGACCCATCAAATCTGGATTAGTCTTTTTCTAAAATGTGCGGAATTTATTTATAACAAGTTAAGATCTTTACTGACTGACGCCTTTATATGAGAAACCGTATCAGTTTTTCAAGTGTAAAAAATTAAATGGAATAGACAGTTTTGCACAATACACAATAGAGAGTTAGACACTATCGCAAGTCTTAAACAATTTTGTTTATTTAGTAAATTATTTTTAAACTATAAATATTAGTGTTATTAATTATTTGTTATTATTAATTATAAAATATGTAAATAAAAGTGTACCTTTATTTATAATCAAAAGCGACGTATGAAATTAAAATGTCAGTTTAACTAAAGCGTTACAATTAACACTTATTTATTGTAACTATGGAAAAACATGTCTTAACAATTTGATTTGATTTTTTCTGTTCCAATTGTTTATACTTTCGGAGTCACGATAGCCGAGTGGTTGGGTGATCGTAATTCGAGTCGTGAGACCCGAGTTCGATTCCCGGTGGCAAGATCGTACCAATGGGTTTTTCAAAAACTTATGTACGAATTATATCGTTGGCATGGACATAAAGACAGCGACGGGCTCACCACCTGTCACGTTGTCCCAAAATGTCTTTGGTGGAAGGTGGATCGAAGGGACTTAATTTTTCTAGACTAGACCTCTGTCTACCCCTGTATTGGGAATGGCGTGAAGACATTTTTTGCAGTATGAATGCGACTTGTTTGTAGACGAATGATGTAAATTTATAATTTTTTATGTTTTCCTTAGTACCGAATTTTTAAGTTAAATTGTCATTAAAGCGTGTAAATTATTGGAAATTTGAATTTGAATTTACAGAAAAATATACGAGTATTTACCTTATTCGGTAAATTTCATAAAAATAATTTCGTTGCCGAAACGGCGACTTTGCTGATGGATTTTTGATTTGATATAAAACCGCTATCCCCATTTAATTATAAAATATGTAAATAAAAAGTGTACCTTTATTTATAATCAAAAGCGACGTATGAAATTAAAATGTCAGTTTAACTAAAGCGTTACAATTAACACTTATTTATTGTAACTATGGAAAAACATGTCTTAACAATTTGATTTGATTTTTTTCTGTTCCAATTGTTTATACTTTCGGAGTCACGATAGCCGAGTGGTTGGATGGTCGGAATTACGAGTCAAGAGACCCGAGTTCGATTCCCGGTGGCAAGATCGTACCAATGGGTTTTTCAAAAACTTATGTACGAATTATATCGTTGGCTTGAACATAAGAGACGGCGACGGCCTCACCACCTGTCACGTTGTCCCAAAATGTCTTTGGTGGAAGGTGGATCGAAGGGACTTAGTAGTGTAGACCTCTGTTACCCCTGCATTGGGAATGGCGTGAAGATATTTATTTATTTATGTTAAGGTATTCGCTATTAAATTATAAATCTAAAAAAATACAAAAGATAATTATTTTGACGACAAGTAAAGCCAGCGGGAAAAGTTATTATATCATCGAAACCGGACTTATTATATCATCGAAATATTATTTGACTTTTTCCCGACCCATCAAATCTGGATTAGTCTTTTTCTAAAACGAGCGGAATTTATTTATAACAAGTTAAGATCTTTACTGACTGACGCCTTTATATGTGAAACCGTATCAGTTTTTCAAATGTAAAAAATTAAATGGAATAGACAGTTTTGCACAATACACAATAGAGAGTTAGACAATATCGCAAGTCTTAAACAATTTTGTTTATTTAGTAAATTATTTTTAAACTATAAATATTAGTGTTATTAATTATTTGTTATTATTAATTATAAATAAAAGTCACGATAGCCGAGTGGTTGGATGGTCGGAATTACGAGTCAAGAGACCCGAGTTCGATTCCCGGTGGCAAGATCGTACCAATGGGTTTTTCAAAAACTTATGTACGAATTATATCGTTGGCTTGGACATAAAGACAGCGACGGGCTCACCACCTGTCGCGTTGTCCCGAAACTATCTTCGGCGAAAGGTGGGTCTAAGGGACTTAATTTTTCTAGACTAGACCTCTGTCTACCCCTGTAGTGGCAACTGAATGAAGATATTTTTTTATACGAGTTTAGTATGTTGTACTGAGTAAAAGTGTAAGGTTCCGTAGGTAACTTGGGTCTACTTTATATCGCTGCCGTTTTTTCTCCTTTTCTACTCAGAACACTACTGAAGTCAACTATTTGGAAATTTCATAAGTAATTAAAATTACATATGATACAAGATTATGAAAGAAGTCACGATAGCCGAGTTGTTTGGTGATCGGAATTTCGAGTCAATAGACCCTAGTTCGATCCCCAGTTGGTAGGCTCTCACCAATGGGTTTTTCAAAAACTTATGTACGAATATCGTTGGCTTGAACATAAAGACGGCGACGGGCTCACCACCTGTCACGTTGTCCCGAAAATATCTATATCTAATATACAGGAAGGTGGGTCGAAGGGACTTAATTGTCTAGACTCGACGTCTGTCTGCCCCTGTATTGGGAAGTGCGTGAAGATATTTTTTTACAAGATTATGTAAGATTATAGCGATCTGTAAGAAATGCTTGATGGTACTCAATTATGAAAAATATGATTTGTTAAATAATACTAATAAATGAAGACCGAACAGAGAAAAAATATTTGGCGCAAAAGTTACAATTAACAGGGGTCGAAAAAGGCCGAGACAAACTTTCGAAGACCATGGGTAAATTGTTTGAAGTTGGCAGGGTCAAGAGTACTCGGATAACCCGACGCGTTTATAAAGAAAATGATAAATTTGAAAGAAGTGAAACAGGTATGTATAGTCCTGAAAATTAGCGATTTGTTCCCTCTGGCGACTCTGTTAGTGTTTATGCATGAATAAATTTATTTGTTAATAATTTATAATTGGTCACGATAGCCGAGTTCTTGAGTGGTCGGAATTGCGAGTCATGAGACCCGAGTTCGATCCCCAGGTGGCAGTACCAATAAGTTTTTCAAAAAACTTATGTACGAATTTCATCGTTGGCTTGGACATAAAAGACGGCGACCGGCTCACCACCTGTCGCGTTGTCCTGAAAATATCTTCGGTGGAAGGTGGGTCAAAGGGACTTAATTTTCTAGACTTGAACTCTGTCTACCCCTGTATTGGGAATTGCGTGAAGATATTTTTTATACGAGTTTAGTATGTTGTACTGAGTAAAAGTGTAAGGTTCCGTAGGTAACTTGGGTCTACTTTATATCGCTGCCGTTTTTCTCCTTTTCTACTCAGAACACTACTGAAGTCAACTATTTGAAATTTCATAAGTAATTAAAATTACATATGATACAAGATTATGAAAGAAGTCACGATAGCCGAGTTCTTGAGTGGTCGGAATTGCGAGTCATGAGACCCGAGTTCGATCCCCAGGTGGCAGTACCAATAAGTTTTTCAAAAACTTATGTACGAATTTCATCGTTGGCTTGGACATAAAGACGGCGACCGGCTCACCACCTGTCACGTTGTCCCGAAAATATCTATGATATCTAATATACAGGAAGGTGGGTCGAAGGGACTTAATTTTCTAGACTTGAACTCTGTCTACCCCTGTATTGGGAAGTGCGTGAAGATATTTTTTACAAGATTATGTAAGATTATAGCGATCTGTAAGAAATGCTTGATGGTACTCAATTATGAAAAATATGATTTGTTAAATAATACTAATAAATGAAGACCGAACAGAGAAAAAATATTTGGCGCAAAAGTTACAATTAACAGGGGTCGAAAAAGGCCGAGACAAACTTTCGAAGACCATGGGTAAATTGTTTGAAGTTGGCAGGGTCAAGAGTACTCGGATAACCCGACGCGTTTATAAAGAAAATGATAAATTTGAAAGAAGTGAAACAGGTATGTATAGTCCTGAAAATTAGCGATTTGTTCCCTCTGGCGACTCTGTTAGTGTTTATGCATGAATAAATTTATTTGTTAATAATTTATAATTGGTCACGATAGCCGAGTTCTTGAGTGGTCGGAATTGCGAGTCATGAGACCCGAGTTCGATCCCCAGGTGGCAGTACCAATAAGTTTTTCAAAAAACTTATGTACGAATTTCATCGTTGGCTTGGACATAAAAGACGGCGACCGGCTCACCACCTGTCGCGTTGTCCTGAAAATATCTTCGGTGGAAGGTGGGTCAAAGGGACTTAATTTTCTAGACTTGAACTCTGTCTACCCCTGTATTGGGAATTGCGTGAAGATATTTATTTATTTATTTATAATAAGGATTTTTTGCCATAAATCCTTATTATGGAGGCCAATATCCTGTAGTTGACCAAAAACTAACTTTATTTTGAATAACACTAATCACTAATAAAATAATTATAAAGTAAAACGAGTAAATCTTTTAAAATTAGTCTATTTCTATGTATAATTCGATGAACTTCGTAGACAACACGAGTACACACTATATACACTATACCTACTATATACACTATACCTACACATCGGTTTTGATAACGTCGCCAACTCAGAGGTCACGGTTTCTATTCCTAAACGAGTCAAAGAACAAAACCACTCTTTTTGCATTTTCTCGGGTCTGGATGTTTGTGGTAACTTTATAGTTCCCGATTTCATAACGCAAGTGCTTTAGCTTCTTACTTTAGGATCAGAGCAATGTATGTGATGTTGTTTCTATGTATGTATTACTATTTGTGCTTTAATACCTAAACGATTGCCAAACGAAGATATTTATTTATTTTAATACCTAAACCGTTATTTAATTACTTGTGTTCGATTATGCAAACGTGTACCCGTGCATGTACTTCTTGTGATTAAGTTGCGAATCTACGTAATTAATTTAGGAAGTTTATTCACTCGATTAACTTACTTGGAAATTGATTCCCACTGAAAGGTTAGGTGGGTTAAGTTAATTTAATGAATTAGTTAGTTAAGTGTTTTGTTTTTTTTTCACGTGGTTTCTAACTTATGTTTTGTTTATTTTAAATTTTATTTTAAGAGCCCAATTTATAAAGTGTAGTGATGATTGAATTTAACTATGATAGAATAATAAAAAAGCAATGTCGAACATAATATTTTTTTATTTATAAGTGAACTGATATTCCGAGAAAACAAACATGTAAGATTAAGTGCTGGTATACGAAGCCAAAGACTTACAAAACGTAAGGAGTATTGCACGCTGAAGTGCCAAAAGGTCGTCTATAGAGCTCATAGAACTGATAACTAAAGGTATAAGGAAAAGTTATACAGGAAAATATGTGTAAGGATGCAACAATGAGTTTCAACCTCTCCATCAGATTTGGCCTCTACTTATAATAAATACATAGATGGAAATATCTCTGATCCCAAAGTAATTAGCTTATGCACTAGTTTTATTAAATCAGATGGTATTACAAACACCCAGATTCGAGAAATGTAGAAAAAGTGTTTTCTACATTTGACCGGGAATGGAATCCAGGACCTCAGAGTTTACACTATGAAAACCGGTAACTCTGCCACACTTTCACGGAGGTCGTCAAATATTGATACCGGCTATCAACCTCAAATGAAGAAGGTTACAGATGCGATGTCACTCTTGAAGACTTTATTGAAGACGCGACTATTTCGCTACTTCCTACATATTTTGAAGATAACTGAAAATACAATGCAGTACACTTATTGTAAAACAATAGAAGGGCCTATACGTACGTGAAGATTTAGAGCTACGTTAAGTATATAGTACTTCCGAAGTGTTACACATATACTCATAAAGAACAATACAACTTCGTACGCCATGACATTTACAATGGAAAGGATACACTTAATTTGTTTGTCATTTACCGAAACTAAACAATAAAGCCTTTTCAACGCAACCCATTCTTAAGTGATAAATGGATAGGCACACTTCCTAAGTATATAAAGTGAATGTTGTTTAGTTTTCATGGAGTGGTTCCGTCTACTCCGGCGAAATTTGTACCAATTCTAGTCCAAATTTGTTCAATGTTTGATGTATTGTTTGTTACAAATCTATTATCCACTACTTCGTGCTTAAACATTACAATAGACGAATGAGACCCCAACATCCCCAGGATTTATTATATAAACAAAACACAATTTTAGTTGGTAAATATTTAATTGTGCCCTAGTAACATATTTAAGAAGTTATTTCTAAAATTAAATAATAGACTCCGCAGAAAATTTCCATTTTATTCCTAATTCATTTTCAATTTTTTAAAGAGCTGGCACAGAAAGCAGTAGTTTAAACTTTTTGGAAATTATGCGCGGGAACCTGTTGCGGAATAATTTAATATATCCCACTGACTAGATTTGCGACCCTAAATTCTGGTGTATTATAAAGTTTTATTAACGACCCGATAGCCGAGATGGTAGTGACACTGCCTTCGAAGCTATGGGTTGAGGGTTCGAATCTCGCTAGGGGAAAACATTTGTGTGGTGTCAAGTTATGGATGTTTTTATATATTTATAAATATTTATCTATGTTAATAAACATATATGTATAAATATGATGTACAGTATGATTGGACATCAAAGATGGCAATTGTATGTTGGCTACAGCCAATATACAGCCGATTATATATAATTAGACCTGTGAATTTGTCCAAAATAGGCCGTGTTGAAAAGTGGTTCGAAATTACATTGTTTAGACGTCTACCTACTCCAGTATGGAAAATTGGGTGGAGATAATATAAAAGTTTCAATTTATTAACGAAAATATAATAAGGAAAAAAAACATTTTTGAATTAGTCACAGGCTTGCTCTAAATTGTCTCACAAGTGGTTTCTGTTTTGAATCTAATTTAGAAACTCACCCCGCAGCAATTCGAGAAATTCCTTCTAATTGGGGACATCAGGCTTCTGCCGTTATTTACGTTAATCTTCATCATTTATATTTTTCATTGTTTTTTTTTGTCTGTATATGTAGATACTGGTTTAGATAAATTTGAATCATATTTTTTTACTTGTTCTAATTTAGAGTTCTACAATGGATATGCTAGTCATATTTTTTTAAAGAATAGGGGGGCAAACGAGCAGGTCGTCTACGTGATGGTAAATGATTACCACTGCCCATAAGCACCCGCAATACCAGAGGAATAGCAAATATGTTGGCGGCCTTTCAGAAAGGTATAGGTTCTTTTCTTGAAGGCCCTAAGTTGCATCGGTTCGGAAAAACCGCTGACGGCATTATCATATCCTCGTGTCTGAAATATTGATTTGGACTATATGATGGAGTTCCGTTTTACGATTATATTCATTTCAATTTATGCATAAATGGTAATATCGTATTAATGTGTTCATTATTGTAAAGTTATAAACATTTTGTCAATAGTTGTATATTATGTGATAGAAAGGGGCTTAAAAATTTAAAATACGCAGTGGAGATATAGTGGACATGATTTAAAAACGACGCCACAGTGCAAACCAGGTTGTGGGTTAGCAAAAGTGAAAAATTAAAATCCAAAAAAAAACCGAAAAATAAAATAAAAACTTAACTAAAGCTAAGCTTAACAAAAGATAGCAGTTTTAGCTGGAAATACCACACAAATGAAGTCTGCAATAAATTAAGATCACTCTAATGTAAACTGCAACAACTGAAATTTATAAGTAACACAGCTATCTCACATATTATTTATCATACGCTAGCAGATGCTGTCTTATCCTGTGGCTTAAGTGTATGGACGTAAATTTCAATTTTATATTGATAGAATATAAAAAGGCAAGGTCAAGAGTATCTTAAATCGAAGGGAATGTATGAAGGTAATAATGAAAGTTGACGAAGTGAAACAAGTATGTAACGATCGTAGCAAGTGGAAAGAAGTGGTCTCTGCCTACCCCTACGGGAAAGAGGCGTGATTGTATGTATATAAAATATCCAAATAAGGGTAACAAAGTTATTGGTTAAGAAAAGAGACATTAAAAGATGTAATAAGAAGTACAAAAATGTTTTTAAATATTTTTCCTCAACTTAAGATTCTGCCAATAGGCGAAAAAGTAAACTATTTGCTTCCTATTGAACTGAAAACTCGTCGTCCCGAATGGTACAAAGCTATAAATATGTCCATAGAACAATAAATCGTATTACACAGAACCAACCGCTTGTAACTATTATGGGAAAAGAACTTAAACATGTATTATACTATGTATTTACGCGAACTACACTTTCAAGACGTCTTTACATTTAACCTACACTCACTTCAATTTAACTTAACTTGTGTATTATTTGTCCACAATATTCTGTAAAAAGTTAAGTGTAAGTGTTCACAACTGGGCACAGGCCCTCATACAAATATACTTTGTGGGAGATTAGAGCGAGGGAACGTCAGCTACGCTGCGGCAGTGTCGGATGACAGAATCACATATGTTCAAATTAAAAAAATATATCTTTACGCCTTTCTTAAATACTGGGGTAGAAAGAGGGCTGCACAATTAAGTCCTTTTGTCCCACCTTTTAACGAAGACATTTTTCGGAACTACGTGACGTTTCGGTGGTGAGCCTGTCGACATCTTTATATCCAAGCCTACGATAGAAATCGTCCATAAATTTTTGAAATACCCACTGGTACGAGGCTGCCACCTGGGGATCGAACTCGGGTCTCGTGGCTCGAATTTCGATAACTCAACTACTCCGCTATCGTGGCAGTTTATTATTGATAACGTTTACATACTGTTGTATTGTTTAACTATTCTAGTCGTATCGGCCCGAGACCGAACTTGTACAAATCGTTTTTTTAAAGCGCGCACCTTGGCCTTTTGGCAACGACGGCCTAAGCGCGGCCTGAGTGGAGTGGATATTAAGCACTTGTATTATGCAAATAAGAAACAACGAAGCTATCACGACACACACACAGACTCGAGAAAATTAAGAAAAAGTGTGTTCTACATTGACCCGACAGGGAATCGAACCAGGAACCGCAGAGTTTAAGGAGATATAAAGATGTACATACAATAAACATCATCGAAAGGCTAGAACAGACTCCTTACAAAGTCTTAAATTAAATTTGTTTAATTTTGCAAACCAGAAATAAATTTTATGTAATTATCAAAGACCTTAATTGTGAAAAGCTTCCTAAAATTACTCTGGACAATTAAGAATTAGCGGTCAAAAAATTTAGAGGGCGTATTAAAATATCACAACGGTTCATTATAAGATTAAGCGTGATGAAGGTTTTGTTTACTGTTGAATATAATTATTTAAGCTACCTCATAATTATTTGAAAATAAATTTACATGATTTAGTAGCTCGCTTTGTATGTAATTAAAATTATATAGACAAAGCTAACTACAGCATTGTAAAACAATTAAATACATACACAAAATAATTATTTATAAGTGAGGTGTGAGTACAGTGACGTGTATTATTATAATCACTTAATAGAGTAGTGTTCTACGATTATACTAGTTTTTAGTTAATAAGTATTGTAATTATTTTGTCTTTGTTTCTGTACATAAAGTATTTGGGATACTAAAAAACTTTATATAATAAAATATTTGTTACCAACCGCTGGGAATGAATTGATTGCTCCCAAGCTGTTTCTGAATTAGAAAAAAGATATTGTTACACTGCGAAATATACTTGTCGGCGTAGGGTAGGTCACATGAGGCAACTCGTTGTTAAATCCATCTTGAGCCATATCAGAAAACTGATCTAAATGGGTGGAAACGCAGAAAGTTCGATAACAGGAAGATGACCGTTCACACTGCCGTCCGTTTCGAAAGTGAAGTCTCGAGAGTATTTTGAAGACACTTTATATAAGAAGTCAAATGACATTGTCAAATCCGCTCTGTCACTTCCTGTGTCGACCCTACTCAAGCGCACTACTTGAAAGTTTCCGAAGACTTTTAACAGATGGCGTTGTAACCAAAATTGTTGCCTTATCTTGATTCTGCGACACGGACTTGACTTTTTACTCTTGGGTTGATAAAAACTCTCTTCAAACTACTTCTTTTGATTCAAATAGCTAGACTTAATCATAGCATCACTACCTTTACAACATTGAATGTCTCTACATGACACAAATAATGAAAATCAAAGAAAATCACTTTCATTAATGAACCAAAACAGAGCATTCACAATTCACAAAACAGTAAAAAGAAACTTCACATTTACCACAAATTAACACAGCCGTAATATTTCATTCACCGGTTTAATTATCGTGTACACAGTCCGCCCATCCCCAACTGGGATCGCCAAGTCCAACGACTCTACGGTTTCCTCCGAAACCCGACCTACACCAAATCTACACGCGTACCGCGTATCCACGGACTACCATTCCACATGGTAGATACCGATTTCTACTGGACTACGCGGCAACGTAATAGACTGGTACGGTCCACTGTTCCCCAAGGCTCTCACAGACTGTACTGTACACAACAATCCACCAGAATGAAATATTTCCTAACCAAGTCTCAAGCAGACTCAGCTTGCTCATCTTCCGGAATGGTATCTACATTGTCGGTCTAATTATGATTTACTCTGTTTTGGAGATTCGTCTAAGCCTATCGTGAGCGTACTTGCATGTAGGCCTTGAGTTTAATGCCTGTAGTGTGTATCGGTCTCCGTCTAGTACCTTCATAACTTTAAAAGAATCTGTATACTTATCACAAGCTTTTTTTTGGTTTCGTTTCTATTCTGTTAGAGTCACAGTTTCTTAAAGTCGTTTACCATTAAATTTACAAGAAATAGTTTGTTTAACAAGCGAACATTCGGCTCTAGAATCGTAATAAAAATGAAACTGCTCACCAGAGTGATGGACGAATCCAGCAGGCGCGTTCAAGATGTAGACATCCACTCTTTTTCTTTCAAAAGAGCAACCACCGTACCGTCGCTCGCTTCCCTAGAGGGTAGGCAAAAATCCGTACTCGCAGGCGTAGGGTAGGTCACATGAGGCAACTCGTTGTTAAATCCGTCTTGAGCCATACCAGAAAACTGATCTAAATGGGTGGAAACGCAGTAAGTTCGATAACAGGAAGATGGCCGTTCACACTGCCATCCGTTTCGAAAGTGAAACCTCGAGAGTATTTTGAAGACACTTTATATAAGAACTCAAATGACATTGACAACACATAGTAGTCAAATCCGCTCTGTCACTTCCTGTGTCGACCCCACTCAAGCGTACTACTTGCTTTTCCGAAGCCTTTTAATAGATGGCGTTGTAACCAAAATTGTTGCCTTATTCTGCGACATACTATTAAAATATCGTAGCTACGAAGTTTTCTTTTCTTATATCTTCTCCTCCATAAGAACCTTTTTACGTAACGGTGGTAATTTAAAATATAATCTGACGAAAGAATTGCATTATGGAAAAGAAAGAATTTGTCTGTTCTGTCAAATCTGTTTCTGAAAATTATTTTTTTGTTCATTTCATTAGATACCTCTTTTTTACTTTATATTATCATCATAATAACAGGTTATCAATAGTCCACTGCTAAACATAGGCCTCACCAAAAAAATTGCCACATAGAAAGGCCCTGTGCCACCTACATCGATGGATAAGGAGAATTCTCCGAAATTGTGCAGGGTACAATTTGTTAGTGTCACCCTACTTATTTGTTGTTTATTTTTATCTAGGTAAATATTTAAAACATACTCTTAATCGCTGAGGCAATAACTTGTGATATTGAGCTGGTGCTATATTTCGCCGATATTTTCAGTGCTACGAAAAGACTTTTACAAATATAAAAGGTGGCCTCACCAGCGCTGATCGCCAAAGCGGCCAAATCAGTGGGGTAGACCTCCTCCTCTTCCTCTCTCTCTTTCAGTTAAACGCATTTGACATAGATACATCGCCCTTCATGCTTCGAATCTCACAAGAAAAGGACCACTGGACCCTTTTCAGTACGCCATCCATGTGCCACTGGGATCTAGAAGCATTAACTACAAATGAACTAGCCCCTTACCTATGAACCCCTGAAATCACCCCCAGTTGCATAGATCGTTGAACTTTAAATGGGCAAGAAATGGGCAGCACACTGTGATACCAACACTTTTCTATTACCTAGTGCTTGTGAAAATAAGTAAACAACATATATTTCACGACATATCCTTAGTAAAACATTTTTAAATTTCCTGCGGACGAAGTCGCGGGCAGTAGCTAGATTATAATATAGTTTATGTACTCATATTTCCTCTTATAATTAACTCCATAGAACAGGTCCATTCAAACTAACCTTATATTAATTTGGAAAGTTAATATGAAGGGATAACATAAAATAGAGACTAACTATATAAATATAGTTGTAGACCAAGCATGAATAGGCCTTAAGCCTACTAATTTCTTTATCACGTCTGTTATTGCTATTTAGTAAAAGATTTTCGTTCAACTATATAATAAGGAACGAGCATTGACTGTGTACATACGTAACTATAACTAGTATGTAGTACATAAAGCTGAATATATATTCGTATTATATGTATATTTTCTTATTATTTTTTTGGTGTATGACTTTTGTTGTTTCTTACAAGTTTCATGCAGTATTGAGAAGGAATCTTGTTTAATTTTGTAATTAAAATATGTTACTTCTTATTAAGGGATTCTAAAGAAAATTTTAAAGTTAAATTACTTATTAATCTTCTTTTCTTTTATATTAGTTACGATAGGTGATCGAAATTTCGAGTCAGGAGACCCGAGTTCATTCCCCGGTGGCCGGCTCGTACGATATAATTGTACCCCTGTATAGGGAATGGCGAGAAGACATTTTTTGCAGTATGTATGCGACTTGGTTGTAGACGATTGATGTAAATTTAAAAAAGTACGTTTGTTGTACTATGAACATTTATATAAATAAGACCTTTTTTTAATTTTTCCTTAGTACCGATTTTTTTAAGTTAAATTCTCATTAAAGCGTGAAAAGAATTGGAAATTTGAATTTGAATTTACAGAAAAATAAACGAGTATTTACCTTATTCGGTAAATTTCATAAACCTAATTTCGTTGCCGAAACGACGACTCTGCTGATGGACTTTTGATTTGATATAAAACCGGTAGCCCTATTCAATTATAAAACACGTAAATAAAAAGTGTACCTTTTTTAGAATCAAAAGCGACGTATGAAATTAAAATGTCATTGTAACTATTCTGCGTTACGATTAACACTTATTTATTGTAACTATGGAAAAACATGTCTTAACAAATTGATTAGATTTTTTTCTGTTCAACTATTTATACTTCCTAAGTCATGATAGCCGAGTGGTTGGGTGATCGGAATTCGAGTCGAGAGACCCGAGTTGATCCCCAGGTGGCAGGCTCCAACGAGTTTTTTTAGACCTATGTACGATTCTTATCGCTGGCTTCACATGTGAGAGAGCCAGTCACCACCTGTCACGTTGCCCCAAAATGTCTTTGGTGAAAGGTGGGTCGAAGGGACTTAATAGTCTAGACCTCTGTCTACCCCTGCATTGGGAATGGCATGAAGATATTTATTTATTTGTGTTGAGGTATTCGCTATTAAATTATAAATCTATAAAAATACATAAGATAATTATTTTGACGACAAGTAAAGGCAGCGGGAAAAGTTAGAGAACCTCGACCTATCAAATCTGGATTAGTCGCTTTCTAAAGCGAGCGAACTGAATACTAGACCAGACTACCAAGACTCAAGTCACTAATAACGTGAACATAAAAAATATCTCGAACCTGCGACGTTATGTTTCGCTCTCTGCACCCTTATCCATTAGGCTATTGACGCTTATATATATTTAATTGTTATTAGCGACATAAATTCTTGTATTTTGCCTTTCCTTCGTTATTTATTTAAAACCTAACCGGTTTTGTCTTCAACATGTGAAGGAATTTATTTATAATAAGTTAAGACCTTTACTGACTGACGTCTTAATATGTGAAACCGATCAGTTTTTCAAGTGTAAAAATTAAGTGGAACAGACTGTTTTGCACTATACACAATAGACAGACACCATCGCAAGTCTTAACTAACTTCGTTTGTTTGGTAAATTATTTTTAAACTTTAAATATTAGTGTTATTAATTAATTGTTACTATTAATTATTAATTAAGGTCACGATAGCCGAGTGGTTGGATGGTCGGAATTACGAGTCAAGAGACCCGAGTTCGATCCCCGGTGGCAAGCTCGTACCAATGTGTTTTTCAAAAACCTATGTACGAATTATATCGTTGGCTTGGATATAAAGACGGCGACGGGATCACCACCTGTCATGTTGTTCCGAAAATATCTTCGGTGGAAGGTGGGTCAGACTTAATTGTCTAGACTAGACCTCTGTCTTCCCCTGTGTTGGGAATTGCGTGAAGATATTTATTTTTATTTATTTATTTTTAATTAATTGTTGTATTAATTGTTATTAAAAAAATATATCTTCACGCAATTCCCAATATAGGGGTAGACAGAGGTCAAGTCTAGACAATTAAGTCCCTTTGACCCACCTTCCACCGAAGATATTTTCGGGACAACGTGACAGGTGGTGAGCCCGTCGCCGCCTTTATGTCCAAGCCAACAATGAAATTCGTACATAAGTTTTTGAAAAACTCATTGGTACTGCCACCTGGGGATCGAACTCGGGTCTCTCGACTCGAAATTCCGACCACCCAACAACTCGGCTATCGTGACTTATATTAATTGTTATTGAAGTAAAGATTCTGAAATTATAACGCATTGTTTGATAATTTATAAATTATTTGATAATAAGTAATATAATATTAAGTAGCGTTTCAAATTATATGTCCCCATACTGTATTAGGGCAATAAGATTTTCAGGAAAAAGGTTCTTACAAAGCAATTTATGGATGAAAGAATATCATACGTTTAAATAAAGCTGTCAAAAGATTCCAGTTAGCTAAACTTGCCGCGATGAAATCTGACAGGAAATTAAAATGGGCGGGTCGTAGATCGTTGTATATTGAGCGGGCGGGCCTTGACAGCCTCCAATAATTTACAGGATGTTGTCTGAGCGATTGCAAACAGTTTTCTCGTAGCATATGCGTCTATTTGTGCATAAAAGTATGGTAATAACGAGAGGTACTTTCTAGTTGTTAAAGTTTGGTAAAAATTAAAAAAAAACAATCTTGTAATAACTTGGATTCATTATAGCAAGTTTTTTGCTTAACAAGTCACGATAGCCGAGTGGTTGAGTGGTCGGAATATCGAGTAGAGAGACCCGAGTTCGATTCCCAGGTGGCAGGCACGTACCAATGGGTTTTCAAAAACTTATGTACGAATTATATCGTTGGCTTGGACATAAAGGCGGCGACGGGCTCACCACCTGTCACGTTGTCCCATAAATATCTTCGGTGGAAGGTGGGTCGAAGGGACTTAATTGTCTAGACTAGACCTCTGTCTACCTCTGTATTGGGAATTGCGTGAAGATATTTATTTATTTATTATTTTAATTAATTGTTGTATTAATTGTTATTAAAAAATATATCTTCACGCAATTCCCAATATAGGGGTAGACAGAGGTCAAGTCTAGACAATTAAGTCCCTTTGACCCACCTTCCACCGAAGATATTTTCGGGACAACGTGACAGGTGGTGAGCCCGTCGCCGCCTTTATGTCCAAGCCAACAATGAAATTCGTACATAAGTTTTTGAAAACTCATTGGTACTGCCACCTGGGTACCGAACTTTGGTCCCTCAATTCGAAATTCCGATCACCCAACCACTCGGCTATCGTGACTTATATTAATTGTTATTGAAGTAAAGATTCTGAAATTATAACGCATTGTTTGATAATTTATAAATTATTTGATAATAAGTAATATAATATTAAGTAGCGTTTCAAATTATATGTCCCCATACTGTATTAGGGCAATAAGATTTTCAGGAAAAAGGTTCTTACAAAGCAATTTATGGATGAAAGAATATCATACGTTTAAATAAAGCTGTCAAAAGATTCCAGTTAGCTAAACTTGCCGCGATGAAATCTGACAGGAAATTAAAATGGGCGGGTCGTAGATCGTTGTATATTGAGCGGGCGGGCCTTGACAGCCTCCAATAATTTACAGGATGTTGTCTGAGCGATTGCAAACAGTTTTCTCGTAGCATATGCGTCTATTTGTGCATAAAAGTATGGTAATAACGAGAGGTACTTTCTAGTTGTTAAAGTTTGGTAAAAATTAAAAAAAAACAATCTTGTAATAACTTGGATTCATTATAGCAAGTTTTTTGCTTAACAAGTCACGATAGCCGAGTGGTTGAGTGGTCGGAATATCGAGTAGAGAGACCCGAGTTCGATTCCCAGGTGGCAGGCACGTACCAATGGGTTTTCAAAAACTTATGTACGAATTATATCGTTGGCTTGGACATAAAGGCGGCGACGGGCTCACCACCTGTCACGTTGTCCCATAAATATCTTCGGTGGAAGGTGGGTCGAAGGGACTTAATTGTCTAGACTAGACCTCTGTCTACCTCTGTATTGGGAATTGCGTGAAGATATTTATTTATTTATTATTTTTAATATTTATTAAAATACCGAAAATATAAACAGATTTTACTCTTTATAGGCACAGACTTCACACAGAATATCAAACAATATTACGAAAAACTATAAAATCAATAAATCTTAGATAACGAAATCAGCCATTAATGTTTTATATTAACAATGACATTTGACAACATATTCAAGTAATAATTTCGAACTTAGCTTACATTATTACTAAGATATAAGTATCTGGAGTGGTTCACGATAATAGTTAAGTGTTTGAAAAAACTGTGATGTTCGTTTGACAGTTCTCACCCAAAGATAAATATTATAAAATAGCCAAACTTATTGTTATTATGAAAATAATAATAATAATAGTAATCTTTATTGCTATATAAAGTTTTATCACAATTTTTTATGAAGTCCCTGACTTGCGTAATAGGTAACTTCTATGAGTATGATAACTTCTTATATTTAAAATAAATTATTTCTTATAAGTAAACAAGAATACTAACAGACAAAATAGACGATAGATGTGAACGAATCTGATAGAAAAGAAAAAGAAGAATCCGATAGAAAACGTTGCGGAGCTTTGAGAAGTAAACAGAAGATGTAGGACGAGAGGTATGATATGGGGCTTAGAATTTCGTCGAAAAACACCCAGAGTTTAGGATGCCTCTAATTTACGATCCCACCGTGCGTCCATCGAACCGGCCCATTCATGGAGCAGAAAGATCTGCTGCTTGTCAACTATCGACTATATATCAACTTCTTGTCAACTGTATATTCTTCTACGGTCCCCAAATACAACAAATCAAAATTCGTTATGAAAAATCAAATTTCACATGTCTCCTGTAGGAATCGGGCATTTTCCAGAATGGGACTATCATATATCCAGGTAATACGTTATTTGTGTATTAAATTTCATTCAAAAGTTTTTGCGTGACTTAATAACACACACATTTAAAAATATTCTTTTTAAGAAATGGATTTATTCGAATTCATGGTACTTGTAGTATGAGCAGAAATAACCTGAGACTAACTTTCGAAGATATATAATCTTCGAAAGTTAGTCTCAGGTTATTTCTGTACCAATTCCTCAAAGAACCCTCTCGGTCAAGGTCTCGAAAGGTATGTAAGGATCGTGTCACTTGGTGATCGGTTCTTTCTGACCCATTCAGAGATAAATATATTACGATTAGTTTAAATTCTTACTTATCTTAAAATAAATTTTACGACCAAAAAATCCTTCACGCAATTCCCAATACAGGGGGAGATAGAGGTCTAGTCTGGACAATTAACTCCCTTTGACCCACCTTCCACCGAAGATATTTTCGGGACAACGTGACAGGTGGTGAGCCCGTCGCTGTCTTTATGTCCAAGCCAACTATATAATTTGTACATAAGTTTTTGAAAAAAATTGGTATGAGCCTACTACCTGGGTACCGAACTTTGGTCCCTCAATTCGAAATTCCGATCACCCAACCACTCGGCTATCGTGACGCATTATAATATATGAAGAAACAACGAATCAAACGTGAGAATGAACAATATTTAGCGCTTGGCAAAGCTATTAGAACGAACTTTAGTTTGTTTTGAAATAGATCAAATAAAACTAGGCTGTAAATACTTTGTCAATAGCATAGTGTGAAAAATGACAGCTCCTACAAAACGCCTGTTCTCACGGTATGATGGTGTATACAGGACATATTCAAAACTTTTTGTATATCTTCACGCATTTTCTCAGTACAGTGGTAGTCAGGGGTCTATACTATTTTTTAAGGGAAAGCAAAAAAAAAGATAATTTGTTTATCTGATACTAGGTGTTATTACAGAGTACCGTTCTGTGTAGCTTTTTTTGGGAGAGGCCGATGTTTAGCAGCAGTGGACTTTTGATAGGCTGTTATGATAATCCTTTAGGTAGACTGGTAGAGAATGCCTCAGGCATTAAGCCCGCCTATATGCATAGATTATTTTGTGTATGAAGTGTTAAATAAATAAATAAATAAATACATATACATATATAGATAGGGAAAACATCACATACATTGTTCCGATCCCAATGTAAGATGCTAAAGTACTTGAGGTATGGGAATCGGAAACAACGAAGGCACCACAAACACCCAGACTCGAGCAAATGTAGAAATAGTGGTTTTTCCTCGAGATGGCGATACCTTGAAAACCGGTGTTTACGCCACTCGTCCACGGAGGTCGTCTGCATAATGACGATGAAGTGAATACCAAAATCTGTAGTCGCAACAAACACCAGAGAAGCTGAAGTCGTGTGCTGATCTTCGAGAAAGGAATAAAGTAAGATTAAGAGAAAGTATGAGGAAAAATGCCTCCCATTACCTAACCTATTGGACGAAATGCACATGACGAGATTAGAATACTTGATATCAGTATTCGCGAATCCGTTGTACTAATGATGTAAAGAATTAATTCATTCGAGGTGGCCTATTTCGGACGCTGTTAAGGTCGCCAATTGGGTTTATGCTCGGAGTCTTATTTAAGCAACTAAAATGGGGTTCATAAATCACTTACCGCCCGGTGCATCAATTATTACTATCTTCCGTCATGAAACTTTATACTAGGCCAAAAGTCACAACAGATGTATGGCTTGCAAAAAGAATTAATTAGATCAATCACTTACAACTTACAACAATCAATGAGAATTATCCATTCCCTTTCCTTACGTAGATGGCATTGATAAAACTGATTCTGTGTGGTAAGAGACGAATTGAATAGCAGAAAGCTTACTTAAATGGCAATGACAGCTGCGTCAGAATGGCGGATAACCATCATACAAATAAATGAATATCTTCACGTCATTGCCAATACAGGGATAGACAGAGGTCGAGACAATTAGTCCTTTCACCGAAGACATATTTTGTAACATCGTGACAGGTGCTGAGTCCGTCGTCGTCTTTATATCCAAGCCCATGATATAAATCGTACTTACGTAAATTAAATACGTAACACTTATTTGTTACGTATTTAATTTAAAAAATGGCCGAATAAAATTAAGCAAACCTTTGATGGCAATAACAATGGTCAATTCGCTAGCACTCAGCGATAATTGCAAATCATTCTTAAGGGGAAATATGTCCTGGGGTTTTGGAGGTCCTTAATATATAAGTATGTAAAGTATTTTATCTCAAAGCGAAGAAACCAATAACAGGTAACAAAAGAATAAATTCATAAACTTTAAATTTTTTTGGACAATAAGGCGCCAAGTGGTAAATTATAAATAAATTTTTGAAATAGGCGAAATAAGAAAAGTAGGTGTACCAAAAGTTTGCAAACCTCTAATTGTTACTAAAATAGGAGCAGGTAGATAGACAGGTAGTGAAGTTTAAAATGTTTTAACACAAAAGGACACGCGATAATACGAACGCAGGTATAAAGTTTACCGATTGTACCACTAATGTAGAAACAAGTTACGAGGGATGGATATAATTTGCTGATTTGGGGTTTAGCTATTTTTGCTTCCGAACAAAATTTCCTTGCCTGTTTGTATGGTTTAATTATGTGAATAATAGAAAGGGATATCTTCGTGAAACGTGTGACGTAACAAATTCGACAGGTTTACTGAGAAATTTAAGCAAAATTATCATATACTTAAATTTCGTTTGCTATAATATTATTAGCTATAGATATATAGGTTATCATTTACAAATAATAGCGCCAATAGCCTTGATTTAATGTGATAAGGTAGACTATATACATAGGTGACACAAGTTAACTAGAGGTTTTGTCTTCTTACTTGTTATAGTTTTTTATCCTTACCTTAGTATTGGATACATAACTTTTTTTGTCAATGAACTACTGTCTGAACGTAGTCACTAAAACTATGTAAGTCAAAATTCTCCGAGGTTCTAATAATATATATATCATATATAGTGATAATATATACATTGCTTCGTAACGTAAATGCTTGAAAGTCTAAAAGGAAACGACAACAAACGTACTTTAATTTTTAAAAAATCCATAAATTATCGACTTTATCTTAATATAATTAAAGCTTTTTGCCAAAGGACTTTTTCTATTACAAAAGACCAAAGACTACAAGAAATATGCAAACGGAGTTTTTTTTATTAAATACCTAAATACACGTATACATGTTTGCACCTAGTGGTATTCGATCCCGCAATAAACAGGCCGACGGTCTTTTGACAATCATCTACCCCACAGGGCCGTGAAATGGTGTTGATAAACAATTATAATGTGACAAACGTAGTTGCCACGTAGGCCTAGTGGTTGGGCAGTCGGAATTTCAGAGTCAAGAGACCCGAGTTCGATCCCCGAGTGGCAGGTACATAAGTTGTGTGGCTTGGCAGGCGATGGGCTCACCACCTGTCACATTGTCCCGAAAATATCTACGGTGGAAGGCGGGACATAGGGATTTAATTGTCTAGACTAGACCTCTGTCTACCTCTGTGTTGGGACTAGCGTGAAGATATTTAATTATATTTATTAATTTATTTAACACGTAGTTACATTATTATAGAACCATTCCGCAATTCTTCGTATCCAAGTGATTCCCTAAAGATACGTTGGTAAAGTTTAAGTATTGCGTAAATAAAATTTTGTTTAATGTTGCCGCGAACCCCGGAGCTGAATAGCCCATTTGATCTCTAAATAACAGCCTCCAAGCGACAGACGTTACTTCAATGTGGCATAAAGACGTTGCGCACTAAGATCCACCGTTATTCTTTTGAAGGTGGCAATAGAGCAATTGTTTAAGGGATAATTTTGCTAAAATATTAAGAAAACCTAACCCTTTTTGTCATATATATATATATATATATATATATGTATATATATATATATATATATATATATATATATATATATATATATATATATATATATATATATATATATATATATATATATATATATATATATATATATATATATATATATATATATATATATATATATATATATATATATATATGAGAAAAAGGGTTAGGTTTTCTTAATATTTTAGACACAGAGAGGTGTGTGACACTGGAAGCTAGAGCGGTCCGGGGTCGCGTTATATATATATATATATATATATATATATATATATATATATATATATATATATATATATATATATATATATATATATATATATATATATATATATATATATATATATATATATATATAACCACACACCTCTCTGTCTCCGTGGCACTGTTATCCCACCCATCCCCTCCCAATTCCCTCCTATACCCAATCTGTCCTTCTTTAAACCAAGAATTCCCAAGGAGGGTTCGTGTCAGGCACGCGTCCGAATGAGAGAGGAGATTGAGGTAACACAGAACCAATTCGGGTTTATGCCGGGCCGGGGAACAACGGATGCCATATTTGCACTTCGGCAACTGATTGAAAAATACAGGCTTGTGCAAAAGAACTTGCATATGGTATTCGTGGACCTGGAGAAGGCATACGATAGGATACCCCGTAAGGTTCTGTGGTGGTGTATGAGGGAGAAAGGGCTGCCAGAGAAGTATGTGCGGCTTGTTGAGGCGATGTATAATAGGGCCAATACTTGCGTCCGGTCTGAGGCTGGAATCACAGACAAGTTCAATGTGTCGGTAGGTTTACACCAGGGTTCGGCTTTGAGTCCTTATTTGTTCCTTCTGATTATGGATGCTCTGTCATCGAACATACAGGAGGAAGCACCCTGGTGTATGCTATTTGCTGATGACATTGTGCTTGTCGGAGAAAATGCACTTGAGGTACAGAGCAAGCTGGGAAAATGGCAAGAAAAACTGGAAAGTGTCGGATTAAAAATAAGCAGAACCAAAACTGAACACATGTTCTGTGACTTCAGTAGTCCATCTAGTTTTCTCATATTGCCTTGGATGGTGTTCTCCTAGCAGTCTGCTCCGAATTCCGTTACCTTGTGTCAGTGATCCAAAATGACGGCAATGTCGACCGGGATGTAAAGAATAGAATAAATGCGGGATGGATGAAATGGCGACAGGTCTCGGGAATAACTTGCGATCCACGCATGCCCCTTAAACTTAAGGGCAAAGTTTACAAAACGATCGTGAGACCTGTCGTATTATACGGATCAGAGTGCTGGGCAACGAATGTGACGGATGAAAGAAGAGTGCATGCTGCAGAGATGAAAATGTTGAGATGGATGTGTGGAGTGACTACGAAAGATCGCATAAAGAATGAGTATATAAGGGAAGCTTGAAAGTAGCGCCAGTGACAGAGAAAATGAAGAGTGGTAGGTTAGCATGGTTCGGGCATGTAATGAGGAGGGAAGAATGTAATATAGGCAAAAGAATGTTACAGATGAATGGACGAAGAGCTATGGGAGACCAAAAACGATGGATGGATTGTGTGAAAGAAGACATGAGAAAGAAAGGAGTGAGTATTGACATGACGGGAAATAGAGGAGAGTGGAAGACGAAGACATGTTGTATATATATATATATATATATATATATATATATATATATATATATATATATATATATATATATATATATATATATATATATATATATATATATATTGGCATTTTAAACATTTTACATGTTTAAACAGATTAAATAGAATAGGAAAAGAATAGGCTAGTACAATAGTAGTACGGTTAGAAAATAAATCCATTGAGAATAGAGATATAAAGAAGGTAACTGAACAATATATTCATTTTATATCTTTTGAACGTAACAACAGTGTTGGGATTTCTTTATGGTCAGTTTCTTACAATAACAGACAGGAATTAATGTTTATAAATTTATTTAGTTAGAGCCTTGCTTATATTTATTAAAAAAATACTTTTATATATACTAATATATCTTCACTCCATTCCTATTACAGGGGTAGACAGAGGTTTAGACAGTTAAGTCCTATCGACCCACCTTCCACCGAAGACATTTTCGGGACAACGTAACAGGTGGTGTGCTCGTCGATTTTTTTATGGCCATGCCAACGATATAAATCGTATTTAAGTTTTTCGAAATACCCATTGGTGCGAGCCTGCAATTTTGGGGTTGCACTTGAGTCTATTGATTCGAATTTCTGTCACCCAACCACTCGGCATCGACCGATGGTGAGATAACCATCTCGAAAATCCCACCAATCCTAAAATTAAACATACGTAGACGGGTACCTGCGTCTACGGTACGAGGTGTCTGGTACTGCGATCACCAATACGTTTGCTAGGCATGGTGATTTAGGCAACCCTTCACTTGAGAGAGGCCAATGGCCGGCAGTGGTTTTGAAAGCCTTAACGGCTTTACGTAGGAAAATCCCGCCCGTAGATTTTAAAACTTTTATGTATTTAAATGTATCGTTATTATCTTACCATCGAATATGTAAGTAAATTTACTTTTGTATTTCTATGGAACCTTGGAAATTGTGGATTTAGCAATCAGTTCATATAAATTCTCTAAAAAGACACACAACGTAATCATATCATAAATTTAAGTAAAAATAATAACATATACATAAGAATTTTTCAAAAAATTTTGTCTTTTTATACTATTTGTAACTGGTTTATTTTTTTGTTTTTCTTTTCATACCAATGATTAATATTTATGTGCTAGTTTTAAGTGTTATGTGGTAAACAAATAAATGATGTTTTTATTTAATAAGACTGTCTTTGGTTTTGTGCAGATCTCTATAGTTTAATTTAGATAAACTTAGGTAGATTGATAGCCATTTAATTTTTATATAGCTTTTAAACGATCGCTTTGTCCTGTGTTCTTTGTTTTCAGGTCTATATTGATGGTTAAAACTACAGTAGGCGTACCTGCGCTTCTGGTTTTGAAGAAGTACGCGGGAGCCAATTACCACATAGTGCAGATTGGAGATCGTAGAACCAGAACCCTCGCATCTTTAACGCTGCTTCCCGTCACCGATTTGCTGACATTTGGTCTGATATTTTATGCTGGTTATCCCGCCATCTGTTTGTAGACATTTGCATTTTTAAGGCATCTCTTAGGCATCTATCTAAGAAACTAACGTAAGGAAGAACTACCTAGTATATGTTTAAGCCGTAACCACACGCCAAAATAACTTACCGTAACCACACGCCAAATAAACTTTGGCTACATTTCGCCATACAAAATAACCCGTATTTCTATTGGCGTCTTATACTTGTCGTATGTTGTCAGTGTAGAATTTAGCACTCCATCTTGTGTGTTGTAACAGGTAACTTAGGGATAATAAATCTAAATCTTGTAAATGAGTCACGATAGCCGAGTGGTTGTGTGGTTAAAATTTCGAGTCAAAAGATCCGAGTTCGATCCCCAGATGGAAGGCTCGTACCAATGGGGTTTTCAAAATCTTATTTACGAATTATATCGTTGGCTTGGACATAAAGACGGCGACAGGCTCACCACCTGTCACATTGTCCCAAAAATATCTTCGGTGGAAGGTGGGTCGAAAGTACTTAATTGTCTAGACCTCTGTTTACCTTCGTCTTTTTTAAAACATTTATTTTAAATCAACAGTAGCTGTAGATATGTACTATATGAAAACAATTTAAAATATTTAGTTAGTTATTTCTAAATGACACATCCATTTCACGAAGTACATTAAGGTAATCATTTTTGTCACGTTCCAAAGATCCCATTTCGTAGGACTTTATTGCACGAGATGAGCTTGTAAAGTATGCAACAAATTTGAAATTTCACTTATTTTAACACGTACATTAAAACAACTGTGGTACGTTTTATTGTATACTAGGTGCCCCCCGCGGCCTTATCCATAGTAGTAATTACTTTGTTTGGAATTGTTGAGAACTTATTTATTCCAGTTATCAAGTAACCTATCGCAAGCCACTTCATTGTCGAAGATTGTAATAGCTATGCCATTGCGCTGGGGATTGTAGATTGATTGCAACTAGGCTAGGCTAGCCATTGCGCGAATTTCGCATATGTACTATGCATGAAAGTGGTCGCGTTTGTGGTTTATTGCAGCGGTGGTTATAGCGGGGCTGTTAGCTCTGCCGTTGTGTTCACTACCGGTGCTAGATTTAGAAGCTTTCCGATTGCTCCCTCGGACTCCCGAAAAGCGGCAGTGTAGCAGGTGACTTCTGAAGTTTTCATCTTCAAAAATCAACAGTGAACCCCATGACGGAATTTTGTTTGGAACAGATTATTTTAGACGTGAATTATATTTCCTAGTGACTTGTACTACCAAAAATTTATGACATTCCTTGGGCAGCAGCTTAAACCGAGTTGATGCAATGAATCGTTATAGTGTAGTTTTGAATTCGATAAAAAAGGCACCATAGCCCAGTGGTTGAGTGATGAGAATTTGACAAGAGTCACGAAATCGGTCCACACGAAAGTCCCATACTAATGAGTTGTTTAAAAAGTTATGTACGCTTTTTATCGTCGGCTTGGACATGCAGACGTTGACAGGATCACCACCTGTAACGGGACCACCAAATAAAAATGTATATATATATATATATATATATATATATATATATATATATATATATATATATATATATATATATTTTTTTTTTTTTTATATATATTTTAAATATACAAAGTTTGAGCAAAAAGTGCAATGTAGCGTTGCACATGAAGTGTAATGGATACATACAATGTTGGGACCAATTTTCCTTTATTAGCCGTTTAGGATACATGTGAGAATAAAGTCTGTATTAGATTTTTAAGTAACTTCTACACATTACTTTGTTTCCATGTTATATTTATGCAGTTAACTAAGGTTCTAGGAAATCCTTGATTGATACTGGATGACAAGTTTGACTGTATAAATATTATTATTATTACTTTTATTCTCACGCGTTTTGCGAAAACTGGGGTAAGACAGAGTTCTAGATAACCTTTCATCGAAGCCTATTTGGGAAAACGTTACAAGTAGTGAGCTATTTAGCAACTAAGCTCATGTTGTTTAAAATCATCAACTTCATGAGTATATCTATAAAATGGCTTCGAAAAAATAATCTTCACGCCATTCCCAAAACTAGGGTAGACTTTCTGCCCTCCATTCACCGAAGACTTGACAGTTGGTGAGTCACTCGCCGTCTTTATGTCCAAGCCAACATAAATAAGTCAAAAAAAACTATTGGTACGAGTCTACCACCGGGATATATATATATATATATATAATTCGTACATAAGTTTAAAAAAAACCATTGGAACGAGCCTACCACCTGGGGATTAAACTCGGATCTCTTGACTCGTAATCCGATCACCCAATCACTCGGCAATCGAGACTATTATGGCTCCGAATAAGTACATAAAACCACCTTTTCCATAAATTGAGACGAATCCTAACCCCAATCAAAAAGTTTGATCGATCGTGCGATTAGCAAGCGATCATCCAAAACGTTTCGGTATCGACTACGTTGCAAAAATTTTCAAGTGACGGACCAATTTAATTTGATCTCCATTTCCGATGTTTCGTGTATAAGAAGTAACAATTTTGCAGATCGATAGATATTGGATGTTTTACAAACTATTAATGCACGGATATGGACCCTAAGCAGATAGCGAATAAGACATCCATTACATTGACGGGGAATCATGGTAACTTAGTTTTAAGGCTCACGTGTGTTGATTGGCTTCGTTGACAGTTAAGAAGATAAACGATCAGTGTCATTTGTCATTCGAGTCCCCTCTGAAATGCTGGTACGTACATTCTTCCTATTAAAATGTAAGTGATGAGAATTTATTTCGACTGATTGATGTTTTATCATGCCAATGAATCTTTTGTGTTTTTGGCACGTTTTAAAATCGATTCTTTATTTGTTGGTTAATTAACATACCTTTGCCTTTATTGTGCTTTCTTAATGAATTTTAAAGCATATAAGTTATGCTCGACATTTGTTGTAAATCAATGAAATTTAAAAAACAATCTGTTACCGACTGGATTAGGGAGAGTCGCGGATGTGAATTCCGCCCGCGTCAGGTCCAAGCCTAAAACTTATGTATGTTAAAGATAGTACCTACACAAGTTTCAAATAAATTGAAACTTCATTACATGTGTATATACTAGCTGGTACCCGCAACTTCCTACAGATTGCTTGATATATTAACAAAGTGTAGTATTTTCGTATGTGTGAAGGAATAAACATCAAACAAATAGCATGCAAAAATTGAATTTGCTTACAAAATATTTTGGTAAACAATTTTGTTAGATGCGCCGTCTGTGACTGAAATATATAAATAATCTAGGTCTGTAACGCGAGAGCAAGCGATGTAGCGTTGACCGTGAGAAAAATAGCTAGTCGTTGTTAAAAATATAATAAATATCTTCACGCAATTCCCAATACAGCGGTAGACAGAGGTCTTGTCTAGACAATTAAGTCCCTCAGACCCACATTCCACCGAAGATATTTTCGGGCCTATGTGACAGGTGGTGAGGCCGTCGCCGTCTTTATGTCGAAGGCAACGATATAATTCGTACATAATTTTTTGAAAAAGCCATTGGTACGAGCCTACCACCTGGGACCGAACTCGGGTCACTTGACTCAAAATTCTGACTACCCAACCATTCGGCTATCGTGACTATATAGAAATACATATATAATATTTCACGATCTCTGTGTATTACCTCCGTGGCGTACACACTGGTTTTCATGGTGTCACTAGCTCTGAGATCCTATGTATGGAACATACGATCGGGATGGGCTAATGAAGAAAATGAATTTCTTTGCATTGTTTCGGGTCAATGTATTTGTGATACCATATGGTTATTGCTCATTCCATAACACAACTTTAAGCTGTTGCAACTATTTACATACATTGCTCTGATCCCAATGATCAGAGCAATGTATGTAATGTTGTCTCTGTGTTTGTATTTATTTATAGTAACTCAACTCCAAAAAGTAATCATTAAGAGATTACAGCGTAAGAATATACCTCTCCCTTTCTTCCGTGAAAGCATATAAAATTAGTTCAATTCATTTATTTCTCGCCATAAAGAATAGCGTGAGTTTCGTAGGAGGCGGTTAGGAGAAACTTGGTTACAGACCGAATAAAAGGCGGGAAAGCCATCTTCATATATATATTCCGTACCGAAATTCAACAGACCACAGTGTCTAAGGAGCAGTGTCTGGTGTTGCGTCGCCAATCCGTGTTCTAAGTGTGGCTATTACGTCAAATCCCGAGAGAGACCTTTTTCCTGTAGTGGACTTTTCTGGCCATTGTAACTGTGATGATCATAACACAGACTTAAAATGTATGCTAATGTAACTTCTTGTGTATATTTTAATTTAAATTAAGTTTGATTCAGTAAGTAATGCACCCCTAAAGTAAACATTTTACGTTCACAAACACCCTTTAGAATGCACCCCATATAATAGCGTGGAATGGATCGGCAGCCCTCGAACAATGAGCAATCAATGGCTAAATTAAACAACCGCCTTCATTCGCAATGAAACAGCTTTAACTAGGAGTGGCATCGTACTTAAAAGAATCAGTAGTGAGATTTACGATTGTACTCTAATGAAATTAATTTTTAACCCTCGTGTTTAAGGTTTCTATTAAAAGGTTAAAAAAAATTATTATAGGAATACTTTATAGGAAGGGTATAAATATATTATTGACAGAAACCCTTGAGAATACGGTATGATAATAAGGTGATCACTCCCAACAAATATCTATGAGATTTGTTTCGCCTGTTTATTTGCCGTTAGAGCCTCATTAAGAAACAGTAGTAAATTAAAAAGTTACTTTCGATGAACGAATGCATTATTAAGTACATGGAAAAAATTGAAAATACCGTATTTTACAAAAATAAAAAAGATTAAAATTTATATCTATTTGATAATTATTTTGCAAATAATTTAATACAATTTGAAATTAAATGGGCTTAACACATCCAGCAATACAATAGTATCTATGTAGACGTGTCCACCCCTTGTTTATTTAGCGTGAGGATCCTTCGTTGAGTGATCGGCTTATTTTGGCGTAGATAATTAAGTAAAATACAAAGGAAGAATACACAGGCTACGTAACGTACTTAAAAAGGTGTAGCAAACACTTAGAAATCTTATTAAGGTCCTTAGATTTTAGTTTTATGTTTTTGTTTAAAACAATTAATCTTTAATATTAGGGTTAAAACAACCTTAAATTTCACTTTTCTATATCACTTCACTTATATATATATATATATATATATATATATATATATATATATATATATATATATATATATATATATATATATATATATATATATATATATATATATATATATATTTCAAAAGAAGTGTATAGATGCGTTTCACCTCCGTTCACGAAGGGAGAGTGTGTCATAGACCATAGAATTATGTTGGGTCTCTATACCTTTCCAACCCATACAAACAGCTGCTATCCGTCGGTAGAAATGGGGTTCTTATGTAGAAGACTCTATGGTGCTAATCCGGAGAAGAAGGCAGAGATGAAGTCTGCCATGTGTATAATAGTAAGAAAGATAGAACATTTCATTTCGTTTTCATGTGTATTAATTACATTTTTAGATTGAAGTGTATACTATTTATTTATGTTTATTACAGTTTTGTCGGTAATAGTGCATTGCTAGACTCTCTCTTGGGTGGGATTTCATTAACCGCCATGGTTGAAAAGCGGATTGGGGATGGCAGTACCTGACAGACAATGCTGCCCGTCATAGTGTTAACCATTTCGATAGATAGTCATACCATCTGTTGGTAACTATTGATTTTGTCAAGTCTCTTTTATTGTCTTTTCTTTTAGTCGCCTCTTATGACAACCACGAGAAGAAAGGCGTTGGAAAAGGGACCCGGCAAATTAATGACTAAAATTCTTAATTTAAAAAAAAAATTGAATTTAGGTAAATATTTTATATCTAGATTTGATTTATTTGCTTGCAGTCTGTAGTAATCCAGCACCTCTAAAACATTTTTAAATATCTTATTTAAGATATTTTTATTTTAAATGTTTATAACAAGTAATGATTTCATGAATTTAATTACGTTTTATTAATAATTCAATACTTTTTCATAATATTTTAACATCAATATTATATTAAAAACATTTCGCTACGGTTATCTATGTACTTAATATCAAGGGTGAGTTATTATTCAGTTTGCCCTAAATGTTCACGCTTGTTTTTATGGTACTTACTCACGCAGATGGAGCTAAGTTGAGCAATAAGATCTCGTGAGCAGTGATTAATTATTTATTATAAAAGCCTATAATTTTGATAACTTAGGAAAGTAGTAAAAAACTTGAATATTAATTTATGGGTACTACCTCGACGTCCACAAGTGACGCTATAGCCGAATTTATGGTGTCACTTGTTTTGGTTATTAGAATTTGAGTCAAGAGATCCGAGTCCGATCTCCAGGCAGTTTACTGGTGCCATTGAGTTTTTTCAAAACTTATGTACGATTTGTGTAACACCACCTGTCACGTTTTCTCAAAACTAACATCCGGGGAAATGTGGTTCCAAAGGATTTAATTGTCTGGAACTTTGTTTTTATTGGGAAATGTGTTACGATGAAAAGAACTCGACGTTCTTCGATTGAAAAAAAGTACATGGTGGTGTTGGTGAGTCCTTCTCTTCTTGTAAGACGTCTGACTCAGTACTATACTCTTAAACATTACTGCCGACTGCCGCTGATAACAACTGTTGTATTTCGATTTGAAAAGCACGGAGAGACAGTATTATTATGGGGAATGAGGGTTTCACCCCAGTATTGTCAGTCTGAGTACTAAATTAAAATTTAAGACATTTTGTCCGTAGTTAATTTCTTAATAAAACGTAATTATTTCTAAATATTAGGAAAAACATTTTGCACATATCTCTAATTAGATGACCCGATAGCCTAATTGGTGGTGACCGTGCCTTGGAAGCTAAGAGTAAATAAATAATAAATAAATATCTTCACGCAATTCCTAATACAGGGGTCCTAACTTAAGGGGAAGGGACTTAATTGTCTAGACTAGACAAGGTCTAGTCTAGACAATTAAGTCCCTTCGACCCACCTTCCACCGAAGATATTTTCGGGACTACGTGACAGGTCGTGAGCCCGTCGCCGTCTTCATGTCCATAAGGTTTTTGAAAATTTCATATAATTCGTACATAAGGTTTTTGAAAACCCATTGGTACGTGCCTGCCATCTGAGGATTGTACTCGGGTCTCCCGATTAGAAATTCTGACTACCTAAGCACTAGAGCTAAGAGATGCGGATTCGTATCTCGCTAGGATGAAACATTTATGACATGAATATGAATGTTTGTATTCTAGTATTTATCGATGTTATATATGTCTACGTTATTGTATTATTTCGCCAGCTT
Organism: Sericinus montela; assembly: GCA_029286605.1. Lineage (NCBI taxonomy): Eukaryota > Metazoa > Arthropoda > Insecta > Lepidoptera > Papilionidae > Sericinus > Sericinus montela. Next base: position 976,512 of record JAGSMR010000065.1, on the reverse strand, counting down.
GGACACTAAGAATGCGATATATTCATCGCCTGTCACGTTGTCACACATAAGCTTCGGTGAAAGGTTGATCGAATGAACTTAACTTTCTAGACCTCGGTTTAGCCCAATTCCGGAAAAGGCGTATTTGCAAAATTTCACTAATACAAGGAAGCCCTCCTTGTTCTAGTGCTCTTCTCTTTAAACTGGTTTCTGTATAATATAATCACAATAATCCTATAATAATAATTTGATTGAAAACGCGCTGGAGCAGTTTACGAGTTTCAGAAGAAATTTGATCATATTTCTAATTGATAAATCATTCTATTATGTTCAAGAATTTCTAAAATTCAATTATTTAAATTAATTAATTTTGATACTAAATCATTATAAAATTTAGTCTTAAAATTATTTAAACTTTCAGGAGAAGCTAAGAAGTCGACCGCCAACTCATCCCACTCACCCCGATGAAGGACCTTCGACAGCAGTTATTGAAATATAGTCTGTTAGCAAATACTAGGGTTTTTTTCCTAGAGGTATGTGTAATAGATTACTCCTCCCTTTCTTCCCGTAGGTGCCCCAATAGGTGACTAAGAGAGAGGCCTTAAAATCAAAAACGGCTACTTTGAATTCCCAGATTGTAGGGATGTACCAAAGAGTTATTTCACCTATCACGTTATCCCAAAATATGTCTTTGGTGAAAGTTGGGTCGAAAGGACTTTATTGTCTAGTCTAGACCTATGTTTACACTTGTTTCAGGAATTGCGTGAAGATATTTGTTTATTTATTTATAATGCTAAAAAAGAAAAAAGAAAATATCTTCACGCAATTCCCTATACAGGGGTAGATAGAGGTCTAGTCTAGACAATTAAGTCCCTTTGACCCACCTTCCACCGAAGAAATTTTCGGGACAACGTGGCAGGTGGTGAGTCCGTCGCCGTCTTTATGTCCAAGCCAACGATATAATTCGTATATTAGGTTTTGAAAAAACCTATTGGTACGAGTCTTCCAGTTGGGGATCGAACTCGGGTCTCTTGACTCGAAATTCCGACCACCCAACCACTCGACTATCGTGACTTCTTACATTCATAATGTTAAATCCGCTTTTTTCAATGAGAAATGTAGGTACAGCATGGGGTTCGACCGATGGTATGTTAAGGCCCACATTTGTTGTCTTTACTATTTCCTACTTTCCCTTTTTCCAGTTCCAATTTTTCCAATATTTTAAAATTAGGAAATAAGTTTCCTCATTTACAACTTTCACTTATTCAAATATGACCGATTACTATGTGTTACATCACTAAAGCCACAACCCTTATGGGACTTGGGAAGAGCAAGAATAAAAAGGGAAAGGGGAGAATAGTGCTGCCGTTGTCTTTCTGGTACTGACCTGATAAAGCCGGCCTGCCGAAGTATACTCCGTTATTTACTTAATTTACAACCATACTACCAATCTATACTACCGAACTGTACTGTGAATCGAATATTCTGAAGTTCTAATTACCTCACTCACTGGATGAAACGCAATGGGTACATGCATACATTCATAGTCAGGGACAACACATACTTTGCTCTAATCCTCAAATAAAGTTGTTAAAGTTTTTATAATAATGATGTAGGTATTTTAAGGTATATACTGCCATTTTACGTATCGATTGTTATATATTGTACAATATAATAGAAATTGTCTAATTTTATTCTTTGGATCGCATCTGCCAACTACTTTTTATCATTACATGGGTTGACTGGTAGAGAATGCCATGAGGCATTAAGTCAGCCCGTTGGGGCCCTTACTTTAATCTTCACGCAATTCCTAATACAGGGGTAGACAGAGGTCTAGTCTAGACAATTAAGTCCCTTCGACCCACCTTCCACCGAAGATATTTTCGGGACAACGTGACAGGTGGTGAGCCCGTCGCCGTCTTTACGTCCAAGCCAACGATATAATTCGTATATGAGTTTTTTGAAAAACCCATTGGTACGAGCCTGCCCCCTGGGAATCGGAACTCGGGTCTCTCGACTCGCAATTCCGACTACCCAACCACTTGGCTATCGTGGCTATCGTGCCCTTACTTTAAGATGTCGTAATAAACAATGAAGAAAGATTTAAGCGTTTTTTCTCATCCCATAAGACATGTGTTACCAAAAATATAAAGAAGTTACCAAAAACACCCAGACCCGAGACTGTATAGGAAAAGGGGTTTTGTACTTTGGCCAGTCGAATCGAGCCGGGGACCTTAGAACTAGCAGTACCATGAAAACAAGTGTACGTAAACAAGTGTGTATATATATATATATATATATATATATATATATATATATATATATATATATATATATATATATATATATATATATATATATATATATATATATATATATATATATATATATATATATATATATATATATATATATATATATATATTCACAATAAAAGAAATAAATGAACACAAAAACATATACAATGTAACGTCGCCTGTTGACAACAACGGACAATTGCTATCGAAATCCTCATCTGATGCCCGCGATCGATCACCAAGCTGACAATTGTAAATTGTACTTAACAACATTATATATATATATTATATATATATATATATATATATATATATATATATATATATATATATATATATATATATATATATATATATATATATATATATATATATATATATATATATATCGTAAGTTTACCCATCTGTCCACTCGGCCATCGTACAGCACCGCAGATGTTAGAAAATATTGAAACTGGAATATTTTTCTCGTTAGCTCACTCCGCTACACAATTGCGAAAATAGAATGAATAGAAAACTTACTTCGACTGGAATAAAAAAAAATGTTAAATGAGACAATTCTGACAGTCTGACATGTTTCTTCTTGCTTTCAGCTACACGGTTGCAATGGACGTGTAAGTTGGTTAATATTTTTAACGTATGTTTAAGCATACGTTAAAAAACCATGTTGTTTTAAAACAACATTTAAATAGATAGGGACAACATCACATTGTTTTGATCCCAAAGTAGGCAATTCATTTACTTGTATCATGGAATCAGAAACAACGAAAGTACCCCAAACACCCAGACACGAGAAAATGTAGAAAAAGTTTCTACATTGGACCTGACCGGGAATCTACCCGGGACCTCAGAGCTGACGAAACCATGAAAACCGATGTGTGTATATATATATATATATATATATATATATATATATATATATATATATATATATATATATATATATATATATATATATATATATATATATATATATATATATATATATATATATATATATATATATATTGGCTATCGTAGTACCAGACCACTGTGTTTCCTTTTATCGCCTCTTACGACACCTCGGGAATAAAGGTAGTGGTAATATTCTTACGCAGTTATCACACGGAAATTCGCTTATGACTTACACCACATTAAATAGGGCTCTAGCAAAGTATCCCTTCTTTGCACATGAATTGGTTCATGTTATTGGTTTAAAAAGAATTGATTTTACCTACATTGAAACATATAAAACATTATGCGTGTGCGATAACATATTGTAAAGGTATGTATTAAAGAAGTCAAATATTTTTTTATTTGACGACCTTCGTAAAAGAGAGACGTTCACATCGGTTTTCATGGTTTCGTCAGCTCTGAGGTCCCGGGTAGATTCCCGGTCAGGTCCAATGTAGAAACTTTTTCTACATTTTCTCGTGTCTGGGTGTTTGGGGTACTTTCGTTGTTTCTGATTCCATGATACAAGTAAATGAGTTGCCTACTTTGGGATCAAAACAATGTGATGTTGTCCCTATCTATTTAAATGTTGTTTTAAAACAACATGGTTTTTTAACGTATGCTTAAACATACGTTAAAAATATCAACCAACTTACACGTCCATTGCAACCGTGTATTAATCATTCTATCGTGTAGCTGAAAGCAAGAAGAAACATGTCAGACTGTCAGAATTGTCTCATTTAACATTTTTTTTTATTCCAGTCGAAGTAAGTTTTCTATTCATTCTATTTTCGCAATTGTGTAGCGGAGTGAGCTAACGAGAAAAATATTCCAGTTTCAATATTTTCTAACATCTGCGGTGCTGTTAAGTACAATTTACAATTGTCAGCTTGGTGATCGATCGCGGGCATCAGATGAGGATTTCGATAGCAATTGTCCGTTGTTGTCAACAGGCGACGTTACATTGTATATGTTTTTGTGTTCATTTATTTCTTTTATTGTGAATTGTCATCTTTTTTATTTCATTATTACTTTCGACCTGTGTTATTATATTATAAATAGTAATATTTCATACAGTCCCTGATAAAGCTGAAAATGTAGGTCTTGACCCTGTATTGAGGCGCTAATACATCTTAATACTATATAAATGAATAATAAATAAACATCTTGTAATTACGTCCGATTACGTTCGTTCCACCTGGGGATCCAACTCGGGTCTTTCGACTCGATATTCCGACTACTCAAACACTCGGCAATCATGACTCATGATCCTTTATTCATTTTAAATCGCGTTTCATCTGACTTCATTTTGAGTCCACATGTTAGGTCGTAAAATAATTGATCTTTGTATTCAAACCAACGATACAAACTCCTTGGTCCAAGTGCTCAGTTTCATTATGAGGATCGAACACGATTCTCTAGATTCAAATAAAAAAATAAAAGATTTTATTTTAGACATGACATGAAGTTTTATTTTAGACATGACATGTCCATCTCTAACTCATTTAATAATAGTTAGAGATTATAATTTAAAAAATCAAGTAGATGGCACGATAAATACATATAGTAAATATAAAATTACTGCGTCTAGGCGTCGACGATACTTTAATACATGTTTAGCCTTTTCTTATAGAAGCTTCTTTTTGGAACGTTATTTATAATACGGCAACATATTTAGAAAATAGGAAAGAAAGAAGCGATTTTATTATAATATCACATAATACGTGTACTCCAAAAACAAAGAACTACTACGACTATTATTTATTGTTACAAATACATAACAATGTACTTCTGGGTATGACTTCGGGTTTTTCGCAAAGTGAATAAATCTTACGGGGATTATTCTTCTGAGAAAGCCCTTTACAAATGGTCTTTACCTGGTTTAAGTAGGGGCTTAGAAATAAATACCCCTCAGACATAGGTATAATTTATAAGGAAGGTAAATTTCGTAAATTTGATTGATTGTTCTTTGTCACACGCATAAACGACACTTTTTCTTTTAATTTAGTGTAACTGCTAATTGGCCAGTTTAAGTAGTTAATAAAAAAGTAGTTTTTTTATTCTTAATATAATTTAGGGTTTCGTATAAATCAGGCACAAGCGTATGATGATGCTACCGTTAATCCGCTTTCTATTTGGCATATTAGTTGACTTTAAAAACCCGATCACGGAATATAGAGTAAGTGAACGGTTTTTGGTTTCAGCGGATACCTTCATTTTGGATTTTATCAGGCAGGAAACATGGCATAGTTCTTTCCACAGCACGTTGAGCAACTTTGAGCTTCCTTATTTGGCCAGCAGTGCAACAAAAGCATTTTATAATATTGGTAACTAGTAATTACATTAACTTTTCTTTGTTATAACTAGTAGGGATACACAGTATAAATCAAAATGAGATTTCGAATATAATAACTATTCTAATAGAGAGCTTTTGATAATGTGTTTGATTTTTTCTAATAATCTCTTTATGAATGAGGGAAACACACGTCGCGACCCTTCAATTATATCCTCGTAAGGCTAAAAGATTATAGTTTTTATCATAATAAAAATAGAGTTTCTTTTACATTCTATTTTTTGGTTAAGACGTTATAATAACATATTATAACAGAGGGTGCGAATAGTTTAATACGTCATGCGTGTATTTTTTTAATTCAGAAACGAGGATTCAAATTTCATATCAAATCCACAACTACTTGCAGTTTTAGTATCGAATTTCGTTATAACATTGTTGTCAATTTTCTATTGTTGTTGATTGAGCCCTACAAACAAATTTGATTGGGGAAAGATTTGAAAGGAACTTGGCATTTAAGGTAGACAACTGTCTTTTCTTACGTACATAACGGCATGGAAATGTTTATTGTCAGACTTAGGCCTTTACAGTATGGAAGAGTGTTATGTGTGGCAGGATTGGCGATTTCACTGTATAGATACCTAGCAGGCCAAATGCAGCTTTGCCGGTGTGCCTAGTTTTGACATTCAATTAATATTTACCATAATAGTCACTTCCTCTATGTGTGGCTTTGGAGAAATGTGGCCCATATTTCAGTAATGGACTCTGAAATATTGATAATGATTATTAAATATATAAAATAATGTTGAATACTAACAATTGATGTCTCTTGGTCGAACTTCATCTTTAAACACATTTAAAGTCACTTTTAGTTATTCCACATACATAATATAATGTCTTGTTTAATATTTACGTACTTATATTAGTATCTATCAATGATTTTAAAGGATATTACACATTTAAGTTAGAGCGTTGCTTAATAACTTTATAGATGGCGGGTGCAATTCGTGAGTCACGCGTTTATAGCGCGAGGGTGAAAACGGACAGGGAAGTAGTTTTCCGAAACAGTACACATTTCGGGCTAATAGGGTGTGTTATCTTATTGTACTTATCATATTAAGTATATAAGGGTTGAACCCAATGGACGCGTTCGCAAAGGGAATCAAAAGATTTCATATTAATTTAAGGTTCGTATGCTTTGCATTGAAATTTAGTTAAGACTACATGAAATTGTTCGTAGTAGAAGACAAAAGGCGTCAGGAAGTCAATTATTATAAGGAACTAGAGATGGCCATCTAGACTACGACCTAAGTGTTGCGAGTTCTAATCCCACTGCCGTGGAATGTATATATGATGAATATTATTATTCTCGAGTTAATTTCGATTTAATATGTTGATTATTTATCTACATACTATGTACAATATATACGATACCAAGCCGTTCGCAATTAACGCTCAGCATCTGGAAAAATATAAAGAAAAAATGTTATAGGTGCAATAAAACCACAAGGAACATAACTAAGAAACCTTACTGACTTAAGTATTTTATAAAGAAAACTAGAAATGTTTATAACATCTCTTATATTCAGGCTAAGTTCAATTTAAGCTTAAATGTACCTGAAGTGGTTACAATAAACGAAAGACGGAATCGAACGCGCGACTCACTTTTCATTCACCACTCCCTAACAAAATAAACTTAGACACTTTCAAGTCCTTCGTAAATTAGAAAAGGGTTTCTTGTCATTATTATTTTGAGAAAATGAAAAGAAAGCATCAAATTAAAGATTCGTTTTGTTTAATATTCTTTTCGAGTAACATGACCTACGGCAATAATTAATTATTGCGTGGTATTTTCTTTCTCAATAATTATTTCGTGATGCGTCTTTTATTTTTACAACAGTCAATACATTAGTATAAACATTAACAATTATTTGTTTGAATAATTGTTAATGTTTAACAAGTTAATTTTTTTTATTTAATGGGGATGGGAGGCAAACGAGCAGGTGGCTCACGTGATGGTAAGTGATTACCGCCGCCCATGATCATCCGCAATACCAGAGGCATAGCAGATGCGTTGCCGGCCTTTGAGAAATGTATAGGCTCTTTTCCTGAAAGTCCAAAAGGAATGCCAAGCATCAAGATGGTGTTGATGGAATTTTTGACTATGCCGTAAGGTACGATGGCGAAATTCCGCGGCTGGGATTAATCCGAACAATTCTTCGGAGCACTCCCCGTAGAAAATCTTGTAAAAAATTCAAAAAGATGCAACGTCTCTTCGGAATGCCAGGGAATCTAGCCCATCGGATAGCACATGGTCGTCGACGATTCGAGCCACTTTTCGTTGGATACGGTCAAATGGAAGGAGCTGACACTGAGTACTTAAGTTTGTATGAATTACGCGTGAATGTGTCTTCAAAGCTTATAGACTTTATTTTAGTAATTACATACATTGTCCTGGAAAAGGACGGCCCTTACCCGTGAGGGAGGGTTTGCCATAATTGCCAGGAATGGCAAGCAGTCTGGCTCCATACAGTACCAGACGTTTCGCACCTTGAACAGTCCTGTCATGAAACGATTTGTTAAATTTTGGTTCGGTTATTTTCGATATGGTAATACCACCACTTGTTGGTTTTTTCCTTCATCAACGGTTATGTCACCCGTGGGAATTTTAATATTATAGTATGAAAATGCGATTTATAACATCTACGAACGTACAATAAAAAAACTTCTGGAAATATTTGGATCTAAAATTTTAATACGGCCTACAGAAAAAGACTAAGAAACTGAGAATTGATTCATATTTTTTCAAAATTAAGTTAAAAAATAATAAAAAATTAAAATTAATTTCGTTTTAACCATAAAAATAAATTTCGACAAAAGTATTAATTGTAAAAAAATAAAAAAAACTGTAAAAATATTATTTTCATCATACATATACGTCTTCCAGCTCCAAAATATAAACAACAAATTTCTTCTATACAGGTTAACAATGATACACAAAAATTACTACCCCTGGCCTAAAACCCAGAAACTATAGCAGTCTCTAAACAACTCATCCGGTAGCATTTATTTAATGCAAAATAATGTTAAAAAAATAATAATAATATTAAAATATATAAATTTATAAGAAACCGAATATTACTACAATAAAAATACTACATTTTATAACATTCAAAATAAACAATGAAAGTGAACAAACAGCATCGGTCTAACTAAAAGTCCGTGAAAATTATGTTTTAATTTTGGCACGGACTCACATACTGTGGTGTCCACTCCCTTCTGAATGAATCATCCGTTCTCCCTAATGTTCAGTTGTGACCGAGCTCTTGTCCCGGGATGAACGTCCCGTTTGTAAATTTAACAGAACTTTCGTAATAATCGTGGCGTGGATACGAACTTTTCAAGCAATATTTATCCCCGGAGTTTTTTTTTTCTGTTTCTGAAAGTTAAGGTGTGTTTGATTATTTATTACCTTACCGCAGGTAAGTTATTGCTCCTTATTTTCTGTTAAAGTATTTATCAAGAGAAGCCAAGAATTGTTTGGTTTCTTAATTTTATACAGTCTGTTCTGTTTCTGTTTTTCTTTAGTATAATTATTATAGAATGCTTTGATTATTGAATTAAAAAATTTATTTTCAATCTAGGTTATAATAAATAATTATTTTATAAAGAATCTTAATGTATGAGTACAACATGATAAATGGCTATGGAAATGGTCAAAATTAAGGAAAATTGAATAATGATTCCGTCTGACACATTCATGAGACGTGGAAAATGTTTTGAATGATGAAAAAAAATTTTAAATGTTATACAAGTTATATAAAGTGATAAATGTAGGTATTTATTTATTTGAAATAATTTATTTTAATTTCAATTTAAATAAATAGTAGCAATGAGTTCTATCTTCAGAAAGAAATATATAAGATATTTTTTAAGCGTATACTTATTTATAAGTAAGTTAAAAATTGACTTATTTACATAACTAGGTTTGAAACATTTAAACATATTCCAAAAGTTTTAAAGTAAATTCATATTTTTTTCTTTTGTTTATTATGAACATCTGCTATATTTAATTATGCGTTTTGCTCATTGTCATTACTTTTAAATGATAAATTTAACATTATACACTGCACATACTTTATTCTTGAGGATCTTATTAAAAGAAAAGTACGCTTTTCGGGAATAGATGACACAATCAAGATCTAAATCGTATGATTTAGATCTTGATTGTAAGTATGTCTGCTTAACATTTATAAAAGTAAAGTTTTCTTGTATAATTTATTTACTTAATGGCATGTAGTTGCTGCAAATATGAACAAAGGTAAAAAAAAATCATAGGCAAAGGCTTTCTTAGAACGGAGATAAATATATGTATAAAAAAATCAAAAAAAAATCGTCATTACTAATATAGAGGTAAATAGAGGTCTAAAAAATTAAAGTTGTTATTGAAAAAATTACTTCGCAACACTCCGCATGCAAATATAAAAAGTTATATGTTACCTGGTCCGAAGAGAAGAAGAGCACCACCCTCCCTCCCACAGATGCGTGCATTAATTCCACTGCATGCAACACCACCACTACACTCAAACCAGGTAACATATACCACCACCGAAAACGCAACATGTGTTTCGCCTCAAAACAAGACATTATCAAGCGAGTAGACTCTGCGGTCGCTCATCGTAGAGTCTACTCGCTTGATAATGCCTTGTTTTAATTAAGTAATTTAGTATTTTTTTAATTTTTTAATTAAGTAATTTTTTTCAATAACAACTTTACAATGAATTTCCGCAAAGTAACGCCTGACTCAATAAAATGTCTTTTCGATCCTCCTTTCACCGTAGAAAGTTTTTGGGATAACGTGACAAGTGGTGAGTCCATCGCCGTCTTTATGTCCAAGTCAACGACGTAAATCGTACATAGGTTTTTAAAATACTCATTGGTATGAACCTATCACTACAGAAAATAAAACCTAACAAAGAACATACTTTGTTTCGTATTTGTTATATTTTTACAAGTAATATTAGTTAAGAAGTCACATTTCGATTTCGGAGACCTAACAGTTTCTATAGCCGAGTGGTTGGGTGGTCGGAATTTCGAGTCAAGAGACCAGAGTTCGATCCCCAGGTGACAGGCTCGTACCAATGGGTTTTTAAAAAAAAAAAAAAACTTATGTACAAATTATATCGATGGGTTGGACATAAAGATGGCGACGGGCTCACCACCATTCACGTTGTCCCGAAATATCTTTGGTGGAAGGTGGGTCGAAGGGACTTAATTGTCTAGACTAGACCTATGTCTACCCCTGTATTGGGAATTGCTTGAATATATTTATTTATTTATGTTATAAAATTTTGGTTATAATTTATAGGTTTGGTTATAATATTATATCCAGGTTGGTTTAACTTTAAATGATGTGTACTATATCATGTATGGTATAAATAAATATTTTAAAGTGCTCTTGTATGTATAAATATAATATTATCTTTATATTACAAAATATGATAAGAATAATAGGTATAATCTAAACCAGTGCAGTTTTCATTAAAAAATACTTAGGAACAATATATTTTCTCTATAATAAAAGTATTAAAAGCCTCCATCTACATGAATTTAAAGTAAGAATTTTGTCTTCTGAATAAACGATGGTGTCGCAAAAGCGAGAATTTTTCGAGAGATTTTTACAGGAATTTCATTGTAAGTGGTCTTCCCGGAGACACGATCTCAGCGCCAATTAGTGTCACTCGTTTATTAGTTCGAAGCTTCGGCGTAAGGATACTTCTAAAAGCACCGAACAGTTGTAGTATATATTACAATGTAAAAGAAATCTATATTATTTTGTTTTGAAGATTTTTTTTTTGAAATTGGAATTGAAAAGTGGGCTGCCAAAGTTTAAAATTAAAAAACCAACTATCATTCACGATATCCGGGTGGTTAGGTGATCAGTTCGTTTCAATAAGAGAAAAACTTATGAAACATTTATTTCGTTGGCTTGGACATTAAGACGGCGATAGGCTCATCACTTCTAGCCTAAAAAGCGCGGTGGAAAGTGAGTCGAAAGGACTTCATTGTCTACCTCTGTTTACCACGGTACAGGTAAATGCGAGAAGATAAATAAATATAGTTGCAAAACGCCTTGTTAGGTTATGGCACCTTTCAATTTCAGGGGAATTTTAATCTCACAAAGGAAAAATATTTGTTAAAGGACAAATATAAATGTTTATACTCCCGTCATAGATATCATAATGGATAATAAGAAGTACATGTCATGAGATATGTATTTCTCATTATCCATCTGTGTAGTATTCAGTGTGTTTCACACTGGTGAAAGAGAAATTCTCTCCAGGTCACAAACTCCCGACCTGGCGGGTAGCTACCCTTTTCCTGTAGCATATCGTCCGCTACATTAATTAAAGATCTTGATGAATTTGGAAAGATTATGGCAGCAGCCGGATTATGGAACAGCACATAGGTTACATTTGCTCCTGAAGAAATGCACGGTTGACGTGGAAGGGAGGTAAAAGATGATTTCAATAAACAACTTTTGCATTTTTGTGTACCGGTTAAAGAACAAAGAATAAATGTAATTTATTATCTGGTACGGCTACTTTCGCTGGGACAAACAAAGACATCTCTTAGAAATCTTGAGATTAAGTGCCGTAGACTCTACGACGAGAAACTTGTGATTATATTATATATGTATTAATATATTAGCACCAGTTATCACTAGTTATTCAAAATGTTCATAACGATAATTTTCTAACAACGAACAGAAGCGAGCTTTATTTCGTAGCTAAGAGTGTTATAACTTCATTGCTGAATATTTTATGTGAATTCTCCAGTCGCATAGAGTATTCGACGTACGAAAGTATGGAGAAGTTAAAGTTTTTACTTTGTTTTGTCCGTTTTCGATTTTCTTATTTTACTCATATCATGTTGACATGCTATCATCATTACATATGCGATAGTTGTCTCTAAACTTTCTGAAACGTAGTGATATAAAAATACATTGTTACGCACTTACAAATATTCTCTATTCATCAATCTAAAAAACCATTCGACAACTGTGATCAGACCTTCGTGGGAAATTGGCGTATGCTCCGGTTTTAATGGTATCACCGGATCTGTGGTCCAGGTTTCAACTCCCGGATAGTTTAATGTAGAAATACACTTTTTCTTCTTTGTTAAGGGCCTAGGTGTTTGTGGTGTCTTCGTTGTTTCCACTTCCATAAATCATGTGCTGCTTACTTAGCTTCCATTTCTTTATTAAGCTTATGTTGTACTGTCCCTTTATATCTATATATCTAAGTTTTTATATAGAAGTTATATGTATCAGTTTAATCTAGGCAAATACAAAACTTATGTTTATTAGCTTAAGATGCATAACTTCTACAACTTAACTCGTTTGCACCGACGAATTTCTCACATCAATCAAATTTTATCCCACACATAAATACTTCACAACTAATTACCTAAAGCGGGGAGTAGGCGCTTACAAGAGCTACTGCTCAAATGTAAGTTACACCAACTTCGTAGCTTTAGTTTCAAGTAAGTTGAAATTGATTTACTTGAATTTTGCATGCCGTGAAGCATAAATAATAAGCTTCTAGCTCACTAGCATACTGTTATTATTTTCGGAGATACAATTTATTTTGAAGCTACGAGTATTGAACGAATGATAAATATCTTAGTTGGATTAGTCAGGTAATTAGTTAAGGGTCACTGCAGGTGATACGTCTCTTCTTTTTCGAGAATCTGCAATAATAACCATATTTGATTAATAATCATAAAATTAAAATTATTAATTAATCTTCATAAATGTATGTGTGAGTAGTACATATAATATTACATATACTATATTTTTATGTATTTATGTATTAAATATACATATATTTATTCATTAATGATATATAATATACACATCTAAGTTTTTGCCGTTGAAACTTGCTCCTATCTATATAACCGAAATAAGTATTCACAGCCGGTTTGACAGGCAAAAATCACTTTTAAGCAATATAACCACCAATTGTAGTCTTTAACTTTTTCCAAGATTTAATAAAAGAAACTTAACTACAACAAAAAATTATCTATCTATCTATCTATCTTTCATGGCAAGCTGATTGTCGATGGCAATACTAAATATATTAGACGATACTACCCGTTACACCATCTAGTATTACCGAGGTATTTACCCGATATCATCTACCATCATCTATCGTATCGTACGAACATCTATCGTACTAAAGATTAATTGAAACATTCATGCTATACATATATCTTTTAATAATAGGAAATAAATTTATTTGAATCTTAAGAATTGTCGCACAAATTACTAATTCATTTTTTCTTTTATAATACTTGAACATCTGAGGTAAGTTTTTGTTACGAAGCCTCGGGTATATTTCACAAAAACTTCTTTGTTGATACTCAGGTAGGTAGTTCATATTATGTTGTGGAATATTTCTTCCCTGGAGGATATTACCTAAGTTGTGTTTTACTATACAAAATCGATATACACAACACATGAATAAAATTACTATTATAATATTATATAATAGTAAATAAGTATTTATTTACACATGCAATTGCCTATAAAGACCTATAAACCTGTAATATTTAATTAAATTAGTACAAAGTCCGCAAAGAATTTCATTATCAAAAGACATATTAAGCAACTTAAAGGGCTTATCTCCAAAAGAGCATGAAGAACACTGTACTCACAGGATTAATGTTCTTGAGAGTTGCCAAAGAGGATCTCAGGGGTTACTCGAGATAAACTGCCTTGAATTGTATAGTCTATTTTGGTAACAACATTGATGTCTAAGAAAACAGATTTCAGCGTTCGTGTGTAATTGATACAAACCCTTTAAATAACTTTAAACTTTAAATATCTAAATCATCATTTACTTATTACATTTATAGTGTAATTTCCTTTAAATTTTTATCTATGAAAACCCAAAATGCCTAGAGTAGTTTAGAAATTAATTAAATTTAAAACGTGAATACAGAGGACCAAATAAAACTCAAGTGCATCCATAAAAATGAAGGACTCGAAATATTTCACTAATATCCACCACAAAAGAATTTACAATGAACACTTCAAACATTTTTAAGAAGCCTGTATCAATACAAAAGCATTGTTATATAAGAGTTAATACGCATCTTCTTTCACAAAGAACAACAAAATAAAGACACAATACAAACAAAGAGTACACTAAAAGCAAAATAATTTCGTCCACTTCTTTCAAACTCTGTATCTTTATAGCTTATTTCAAAATAAGGAACGATCGGGTACAACCTCGGTGAAAAAATTAAATTTAGAAAACAAAAGCCTTGATTCTTGATCTCCACTTCAAGTCCTTTATGAAATTTTCGTAACTTTTTTTTTAACAAAGTAGTGGGTCCCTTAAAGTTGAATAATAAATGCCAAAGGCATTTTACTCAGAGTAAGTTTTCAAAATTAAGAAAATATTTATCTCAAAAGAAGAATATTATACATTTTTTGTTTAAATAAAATGCAATGTCGTTTACGACATTGAAAAAAATTATATTCAATTCAATTTTAATGTACTCAGGCATTCCGGATTTTGGTAAAGTAATTAAGTGTTATAGGTATAGTATATTCTTTTGCCCTGCGTATTATTGGCCGAATTTTTTTACTTTTAGGATAAAAAGAACCCTAAATTTTATATTAGAATTTAATATATAATTATGTGAAAATTAAAAAATCTTGCGTAATTCTTTCTTGTATTTACCATCATAAATAAAACGATTTTGAAATTGAGAAGATAGTATTTAAAATTTCAATAAATTTCAATAGAGAAGATATTTGGGCATTACCGCCTGCTTGGAATTCTGTCATAAATAAAATTAAGTCCAAGACCAAGCATGCCACTGCAAGACCTCAAGATACAGTGAGCACGTTCTGCTAAAATCGGGTCCAAAGTTAGATTAGATAGATAGTTTACCGTATAGAATATTTTGAAACAATGTTCGGTTTCAGTATGACAGTTCTAAAAATGATTTTGCTTAATGGATTTTAAATGCAGTATTGGAATGCAACAAGAATATAGGCAGCTTTTTTTCTTTGAATCTTTCATTTACCTATAAATATTTGGTCATATACAAAATTAATATTTCTTAAAGTGACAAATACAAATAGTTATACTAAATAAAATATCATTGAAGATACTGATCTGAATTTCAGTTTGTGCGTCGAGTCCTTTTTTCTAAAGTATTTAAAAATAATTGAACGGTGAAATTCATTAAGCAAATTAAACAACCCATACATTAACTGGTATAAGTATTTGTGTATTCGCCTAATCGGATATGATCTTACACCAAGAACACAATATTTCTAACATATTACAAAATAAACTAAAATAAATATCTTCACACCATTCAAGACGGGGAGAGACAAACGTCTAGACAATTAAATACTTTCGACCCACCTTTACTGAAGACATTTTTGGAGCAACGTGACAGGTGTTGGGCCCGTCGTCGTCTTAAGTCTATATTGATAGTACATAAGTTTTTGAAAAAAGTCATTGCGTCGAACTCGGGACTCTTGACTCGAATTCCGATCACCCAACCACTCGACTAACGCGACTTCTTTAACTTTTTTCTAACATTTTTATTTTTAATTTCAGGTAAACGCAGAAAATTATGGAGATTGTCGTCAAATATTTACTCATAACTCTGGCTCTGGCCTCTGTTCAAATATCATACACTGAGAGTCGGCTTAATGAAAAACGAAGAGACAAAACAGTAAGGAGATATCATACAGCGCAAGTCAAGGATAATTTGTGTGAAATAGCAAACCGGGAATCGAAAGTGCATTGCTACTGTGAGAGAACTGAAATAAATACAGCTACTAGAGCCGATTGCTGGGTATTCAATGGTGGGATTGAAAAAACTGACCCTATATGGGCTAGCTTTAATTCTCAACTATATTTAGAGAAACTCACGTTTAATGTTAGATCGGATGGTGCTCTTACGTTTATTCCTCTAACGGTAATTCATCGACTTAAACGACTGCAAAAGCTGTATATACATTATGCTACACTTAATAAAATAGAAAAGCTTACCTTTACGAACATGTCAACAATAAAAGAAATTACATTGATGAACAACAAAATAGCAGAATTAGATTTTTCTGCCTTCACTGGACTCTCATCACTAGTCAATTTGACAATAAAAGAAAATAAAATACCAGAGATACAAAGAGATGTTTTCGTCGAATTACCGAGCTTAAAATATCTAGATTTATCACATAATAATATTAATCTCGCCCACGATGGCTGCTTCGAGCATCTGTCTATACTTAACGATTTAATATTAGAGGCGAATTTAATTACTGTTCTTACCAGAGATACTTTCAAGGGACTTGCTAATTTGACAAGATTGGATCTGAGGTCAAACAAGTTATCAATGATCGGCGATTTGACATTCACGGAGTTGTGGAACTTGAATGAGCTCCTTTTAGATAACAATGAATTGAAATATCTATCTGAAAGGGCTTTTGATGGGCTCGCCCTACTACAGAAATTGTCTATGACCGGTAATCAATTGCAATCAATCAACGAAGGGCTTTTAGAAGGTGTTCGTGGACTGAAATTATTAGATTTACGAAATAATGAATTGGAATCTCTCAGCTTAGAAACGATAAAACCAATATTTGAAAATCTAAAAGAAAAAGCATCAGTTATTTATTTAAGTGGTGGGTATGAATTAATTGTAATAAATAGCAACATAAAATAATAACTTTATTTTAAACTTAAAAAAATTTCAAATTTACAAGTTATGGTATATTTACATTTGTAAATATTATTATGACTATGCATTTTGTAACGTTAAGAGATACATAATATAATATACTATTACACGTTGAAGCAGGAAGAAAAAGCTTGTTTTGTTATATCAAATATTACCGTTTATGTTTGTACACGGCACACTCATGGGAAGATAACTATACTTTGGTCACACAAAAGCGTGTATTCAGTGCTCCCCATCAGAGCTTTTATCCTTTGGGACCCTACACATTATAGACAATTAATGGGTGTAAAATCCCCTTTAGCAAGTCAACGATGGGATTATAACATTATTTAGTGCATTAAATGAGCATTATTAAAACTGAACAAACAAGTTTGAATTGTATTGTTTGTTTACACGATATGCAGAATATGTCGTGTAAATATAATTATAATAATAATTATTTTTGACTAAATATTTTTGTCAGTTATTCAAAATCTTCGGACTTTGAGCAGTTATGATAGCAAATAATACATTTTCTAAAAAAAAAAAACTATTATGTAGAATTTTAATACCACCTCTTTTATGAATATTTATTCACGATTTTTAATTTATGCCATTATTTGATAGTTAGAGGTCCACTTTAATAGTAAAATTTAAATAACATTTTGTGTGTTAGTAGTATATTTTTCATTTTACGATTTTTCACGTGCTAGTAACATAGAATTCCGTTTTACTATTATGCGACTAAAATGCTGCTTAATTGAAGACTCGTACCTTCCCACAAAAGTATACAGGATGCTGTTGGGGGAGTTTCAAACCGTATCTCTTAATGATGCAGTACATAACAGTCATCAGGCAGTGATTTTGCAAACATATTAAATCTATCGCAAGAGCTGACAGAGAGAGCTTATTATATTGAAATTAACCTTAACAAAATATGTCTTTCACAAAATCTCTAATATATAGAGTCTTAAAACCAAAGTAACTCTGATTTTTCTTATTGCTGATTGTTCATTTCTTAAATGTTTGTTACAGGCAACAAATTCATCTGCGATTGTCGATTAAGTTGGATGCAAACGCTACGAAATGAATCAAAAAGTGAACCTCTTAGATTAGCTTTAGGTGAAGTTACTTGCACATTTGATATAAAATCAAAAGAACATAATCAAAATCCATTAAAAGCACATGACGACACCAAAAGTGCTAAAGTTTTTGAACTTAGTAGCAACAGCGATATTATTCATGAAAACAACGAAGAATTATATGGAGATAATCCATTATACAAGTTTGATACCACAGAAAAAGCTGGAAATAATGAAGTTATATTGGTTGATATTCCATCAGAATCATTGACTTGTCCTGGTGAAACACTTCTTAATAGTGAAGATTCGCTAATGCTCTCATCCAAAGACGAAAGTTTTTGGCGACGAAGTTCAAGTTCACGAACATTATCAAACCTGTTATTAATACTAATGTTAGTTATGTTATCGGGATTAAATTTATTTAATTAAAATTATTATTAATTTAAATATAAATAATTTAAATGTGTAAGAAATAATTTCAATATTTGGGTGTTTTAATGTGAATAAAATTATGTATTTTAGGCGTACTTGCTGTATAAATGCTTGATTTCTATTAAATAATTTTATTGGTTAACTGTTTTATGTAATTTCAATCTATTTTTCATCTTAAATAGTTATAAATTTATACAACAGTCAACAAAATTCATTATCTCGGCCACAACGAAGATACTGCAAGCAATTTTGCCAGTGGTAGAGCCTCGCATCAGCTTTTGTTGTTGCATGCATGGGCCGGCTCGACCGGGGAAGTACCAAGACCTCACAGAATACCGGCGTGAAGTAGAAGTTTAACAAACCTCTGCGTTTCGTCTGGTGAGTGCAGGTAATCGGAGGCCCTCTTCCCCAAAACATGGTAGCGGATGAAAAAAATCTACCTCAGGGGGGTACCAGCACCATCGGTACTGGAAACCAATCGCTGCCTGCCTGCTGCCTCCCACAGTGACCGAGGCAAACGAAGCAAAACCTTCGGCACCCCTTCCACGCTTCTCTGGATCTCTGCAATATCAGGGGACTACACTCCAATCTAAATGCCGTCCACTACCAACTGGAGACGGCAAAGCCGGCCTTGCTTTTTCTTACCGAGATGCAGATATCTTCTCCGGCGGATACCTCTTATCTTTCCTACCCGGGATATAAGCTTGAACATTCTTTTGTGCCACGGGCCGGGGTTTGTGTATACGTCAGAGAGGATATATGTTCTCAGCGCCTCGGCAGCCTTGAAGGTAGGGACCTGTCCACCCTTTGGCTACGCATTTACGACAGTGACGACCACCCTCACGTCTATGGGTGCCTCTATAGGTCCCACAGCGGTAATATCGAAACTGACCGACTCATCGACCACATCCAAATAGCTGCAGATTCCGTGCTACATCAGATCCCATCCGCAGAGATCGTGGTACTCGGTGACTTCAACGCCCACCACGCCGAATGGCTACGACCTCGAACCACTGATCTTGCGGGGAGATCTGTTTTTGACTTTGCCTTAGCATATGATCTGATACAACTGGTTACTTCGCCAACGCGGGTTCCGGATGTCGAAGATTATACACCTTCCCTGCTGGATCTTCTGCTGACCTCAGCCATCATTACTATCTCTGCACAGGGAGGACAACTCGCTGGCCCATGACGCAAAAGAGAAAGCCAATCTTCTAGGTTCTCTTTTTGCGTCCAAATCGATGACAGGGGGAACTCACCGCCGACCATCCCGTGCAGTGAGTGCTCTATGCCGGACATCCGGTTCTTTAGAGCTCAGTGCGAAAAGCACTCCTCTCCCTGGACATTCAGAAGTCGAGTGGGTTCGATGGTGTCCCCCCTGTTGTGCTGAGGATGTGTGCTCCAGAGTTGGCACCGGTTCTAACGCGTCTTTTCGGTACTCCTACTCTGAAGGCGTCGTTCCGATGACATGGAAGACAGCTTTGGTGCACCCGATCCCTAAGAAAGGCGACCGCTCAGATCCGGGCAACTACAGACCGATCGCTATCACCTCCTTGTTCTCCAAAATAATGGTACTTGGAGGAGCAACAGTTGATTAGTGACCGCCAGTACGGCTTCCGTCGGGGTCGCTCAGCAGGTGATCTTCTTGTGTACCTCACTCATCGATGGGCGGAGGCAGTAGAGAGCAAGGGGGAGGCCCTGGCAGTTAGCTTCGATATAGCAAAAGCCTTTGATCGGGTGTGGCACAAAGCGCTTCTCTCGAAGCTTCCTTCATATGGACTTCTCGAGAAATTTTGCAATTGGGTCACTAGTTTTCTCACAGACCGGAGCATAAAGGTCGTAGTTGACGGTGCATGCTCGGACTCCAAGTCTGTGAACGCTGGTGTCCCACAAGGCTGTGTGCTATCGCTAACCCTGTTTCTTCTGCATATCAATGATTTGTTACAAATTAGTAATATTCATTGCTATGCAGACGACAGTACTGTTGATGCCCTATACACCGGCCGTGCCAGTATTTCTCGGGAACACGTCGACGAACCGGAACAAACTTCTGCCTGAAGTCCAGATTTTGTTAGACAAAGTCTCGGATTGGGGCCGACTAAATTTAATGCAGTTTAACCTTAAAAAGACGCAAGTTTGCGCGTTTACCGCTAAAAAGAAACCCTTCGTCGTGTCACCTCATTTTGAGAGCACTCCCCTAGTTGCCTCAGCCAGTATCGGAATTCTTGGCATCGCCATATCGAGCGACGTTCAGTTTCACGTTCACTTGGAAGGGAAGGCCAAATTGGCCTCTAAGTAGCTTGGTGTGCTCAGTAGAGCACGAGAGTACTTCATGCCGCCCCACCGCCTGCAACTTTATAAGGCGCAGGTTCGGCCGCACATGGAGTACTGTTCCCATCTCTGGGCGGGGTCACCCCAGTGTCAGCTCCTTCCATTTGACCGTATCCAACGAAGAGCGGCTCGAATCGTCGACGACCATGTTCAATCTGATAAGCTAGATCCCCTGGCATTGCGAAGAGATGTTGCATCTCTTTGCATTTTTTAAAAGATTTACTACGGGCAGTGCTCTGAGGAATTGTTCGGATTAATCCCAGCCGCTGAATTTTACCATCAAACCTTACGGCATAGTAAAAAATTCCATCAACACCATCTTGATGCTTGGCATTCCACCACAGTGCGTTTTTCGCGGAATTTTCTGCAACGAACTTGCACTTTATGGAATGTGCTGCCGTCAGTGGTTTTTCCGGACCGATACGACTTAGGGACCTTCAAGAAAAGAGCCTATACCTTTCTCAAAGGCCGGCAACGCATCTGCTATGCCTCTGGTATTGCGGATGTTCAAGGGCGGCGGTAATCACTTACTATCTATGTGAGCCATCTGCTCGTTTGCCTCCCTTCCCTATAAAAAAAATTGCACTGAGACTCGACTTGACACATTTATTGACAAAGCTATACAAAATATAATAATAATAATAAATTTGCCATTTATTTTCTCGTAGTTCTTATGCTAGAAATTACAAGAATGCCAGACAAGGAACATAGTAGAAATATCCGCGTAAGAGAATGGTGCTTGAAGTAGGTTTCCTTGAAAACCTGTATTACAAGTCACCATACCCCTTCTCGGCTAGTTTCTTAATTAGCTATAATAAAATTGCGCTTAGACGTGTAAGTACTATGAAAATACGATAGCGTTTGTTAACTTAAAGGAATATGAGAGCCCATTTGCAATAGTATGTTTGTCTTGAGGAGTATGAGAATTGATGTGTTGTTTGTGTGCATGTAGGTGTTTTTGATGTTTGAGTATGTGTTAGTTGTAGCGTAGAGTTTAAGTACATTTAGTTGGGTGTGTTTGTGTAGTGACGTGAGAAAGTGTTGATTATTATGTGTGTTGAGGAATTTCGACAAATAAGTTATATATAGAGACGTTAGATTAATAACTTAATAGGAGAACGATAGAACGATGGAGTAAGTATATGGAGTAACTATTTGGGTGGTATCAGTAGATTTTCAGTTTCAGAATAGTCAAGGGTGTTGAGGTAATTTTTGACTAAAGTAATTTTTTTTTGTGGATATATGTTAAGAATTTGGTTAAGTTTATTGTATAAATATGGGCCAAGAAAACAAAAGAACTTATGTGATAGTGTCGCGTTAAAGGTTTGAGCTTGACATACCTTGTCTTTTCGTCTTTTTTCCTTACTAAAGTTCGGGTCATACTGCAGCTGGGAATGTTTTTGTATTACTATGTTTAATATAAACGTTTGTCTAATAGTGAGCACATCCCATTCTTTTTAGAGTTCTACTGTAGGATAGTGAAAGGGTAAACCAGCCCCAACCTTGAGAATAGCGCGTTGGGCCTTCTCCACCTCCAATAAATAAGTTTTTGCAGCCCCACCCCATGAAGTGATACAGTAGTCTACCAAAGATTGGCACAATGCATAGTAAACCATTTTAGTAATTTTACGGTTTGCAGCGTGTCTTAAATTTTTAAAAATGTAGATTAGTTTTCTTAATCGTGTTACAAGCGTATCTATATGTGGTTTAAAAGTTACGAGTTGGTCCATAATGATACCAAGGTATTTGATAGTGTCCGTTCTTAGTAGTTTGGTACAAGTACATATGGAGTTGAGGGTATCACAGGTATGAGCGGTAATGGATAGGGATTTTGGTGGTAGTAGGTCGACTCTATGAGCGAATGCCATATACTTGGTTTTATTTATATTAAGTGTATGGCCATTATTTTGTAACCATTCACTAACTTTATTTAGGCCTTTCTGGGCAGTATTAAAGGTTTCTTCCCAAGTATTGCCAGTGAAAAATAGGGTTGTATCGTCGGCGAAGATAACTATTTGTCCTCTGGGAATTTGAAGTTGGCAGAGATCTTTAATAAAGACTAAAAACAAGGTCGACGCGAGGATGCTGCCTTGGGGGACACCAAATTTAACAGTCGGTTCGTCGCTCATCATATTTCCGATCCGTACTCTATGTTTTCGATTTGTTACGTAGTCCTCTAGCAATTTTAGAGTAGTCCCTCTTATACCAATCCTATAAAACTTATTTATTAGGAGTGGTATGGATACGGTATCAAAGGCTTTCGCCAGATCCAGAAAAATTGTAAGACACTTTTGCTTTTTATCCATATTCATAATGATGGAGTTCACAAGCTCATGTACGGCGTCACTAGTAGATTTGCCATACCGGAAGCCAAATTGTGATGATGAAATTAAACTGTTTGTTTCCAGGAATTTTATTATTCTTTGATTTATTAGGTTGGTTTAGAATTGTTTTTATGGCTTCAGCTAAGTTCATTACTAAAATTTCTGTTGCTCGGTTAACGTCGCTACATTCGAGAATATGACTGAAATTTATATCATGATTCATCAGATTTTTCTAATTGTACAAAGTCGATGGTAAATTCAGTTTCATTACAACATTCCCGTCGATTTTTTAATTAAAACTAATGGCAACACTATCGTGATCAGTGATAGAGGATGGAAATATGAAACATCTAGTTTAGTTTTTATGATAATATGGTCTAAGCATGTGAGTCCGTGTGTAGGAGAGTTATAACCAGGTAGCATGCAGTGGCTAGCTAGCATTTTCAGATAATCATGGGAACGCTTATCTGTAGAGGATGGTGCAATGTCGATATTTATATCACCGCATAAGAAAGTGTTTTTATAACAATTTAATTTTGTGAGAAGGAGGTCTATGGATTTATTAAAATTAGTAGTGTTAATTTGGCTCGGTGGGCGGTATATACCTATGATACAGCTTTCTGGATTCAATTTTAATAATAGACATTTAGCGTCAGAGATTTGGTGTTCTTCAAAAGTTACCTTCAGCTGTTTATTGTAGTAAATAACTACTCCTTCATTTTGTGTTAAGTGGAATGAGGTAGTTACATAATTATTGTTATTAACAGTAGGGATATACTTTGCGGAAGGAAGCCAACATTCTGTTAGTTCTAATATATCCCAGCATATTTCCGATCTTTGGAGATGGGGTAAGAGATTAGACATATTACAGGCAATGCTGCGAATATTTTGCACCAGGAGATTGTATGTATAGTTACTTTTGGGTATATAATATTTCACATCGTCTATGTTGCATGTTATAGTTCTAGCCACCTGTAGAGAGTCCAGATCAGAGTTGACAACTTCAATATCTTGCATAGATATCCGTTAAATGAAACAAAGATAATACTACAATAATTGCGATATCTGCAGGCATAATAATCTATTTATATCCTTCATTTCTACGGGTGTCTAAAGAGATATATAAACGCAATTCTCAATACAGGGATTGACAGAGGTCTAGTCTAGACAATTAATTCCCTTTGACCCACCTTCCACCGAAGATATTTTCGGGATAACGTGACAGGAGGTGAGCCCGTCGCCTTCTTAATGTCCAAGCCAACGATATAATTCGTACATAAGTTTTTGAAAAACCCATTGGTACGAGCCTGGTACCTGGGGATCGAACTCAGGTCTCTCGACTCAAAATTCCGACCACCGTAGATTAAGCTAAGAATTTTGACACAATATATGTACTTTTGATCCCACCATCCAATTTATACTTTTGTTGAAGATTTATCTAATAGCTAATCTTTTTTCATTTTTCATTTTTATTTCAACGTAGAAATGCAACCAGTTTTCTTGGTACTGAATCCCTGATTTACGATAATTGTAGATTATAGTTAATAGTTATTGTAAATGTAAACATAATTTTCTTTCTTTAGAAGATTAATAAATATTAAAATATTAAAAAAATAATTAAAAATTTAATTTATAAAAGCGCTCCCTAAAGTAGTTTACTTATAGCGAGTTAAATTAAAATCAATCTAATTATAGTTTCCGATATAAGGCTACCGCGGTAAGTTCCAATATAAGGAAGCTGACACTTTAGTTTCTTGGTTTGTTCATTCAATTTTTAACCGAAGTGATTTTAGCATTACTGTGTTGTGTGATTTCGATGAAATGCAACACCAAAATGAGACAAAATTATTTTGGTAATTTAGGTCTCTGTTTCTCAAAATTATGAGAAACAGTGACTTTCGAAAAGAGCTATCAACGAGTGCCAAAATTTTTTTTGCTACGCAGATAATGAAATAATATCACGTTTTTCTGTAAGATTCACTTTTAGTGTTTAACACATATGTCTAATGTGTAACACATATGTTTTTATTCTTTTATTTGTTTTGAAACTAAATAAACTAATATTATATTGGTATGTATATTACGTATACGTTCGTTAATGTAAGTGTTGTTTGGTGGGGTAAGATGAAAGAGGGGAATCTCTTCCAGTGGGTACCGTAAAAGAAGATTAAGAAAAGTTAAGTAATAATTAGAGAAAAAGCGAAAAAGATCTTAAAATGCAATAGTCTATCGACAGGAGGCGGGATAAATATCTAAAAAATATAATCTTACATGAGCGATAGGCTTACCACCCGTCACGATATCCCAAATAAGCTTCAGTGAAAGTGGGCTGAAAGAACTTCGTTGTCTAGACCTCCACGTATACGAATATGGATAATTGCGTGAAGATATAAATATATAGCTAATTTTTATGTGAAAATTCAGTGTCGTAGTGTTACTCATGATGTACTCTGAAATTGTGCAACCGATTCCTTTTTTGGGGTTACTATTAGGATGAAGAGAAAATAAACTAACAAGTCCACCTGAGGGTAAGTGAGACCTGCAGCTCTTCACACATGTAAACCCTTTTTAAATAAATAAATTATTACCCTTGAAAACTAAGATGGCATGCCTCATTGCCCGCGATTCATTACAATGGCCCTTTATACACAAAACGAAAGACAACAGTTATTAGGCCCAGACGAATTCAATGCTGATAAAGAGTCTTTCATCACGTAATTAGCCAATACTGGAGTAGGCAGAAGTTCAAAAAAGAAAGAAATTAATACATGTAAACATGCATACCTTGGATACAAACATATTCACCGTACAAATATTTGCCTCTGGCACGATTCGAAACACCAACCCACAGCTTCGAAGGCAGAGTCACTACCTACTAAGCTACCTGGTCATCTACTACTCTTCTCTATACTCTTTGTAATGAATTACAAAGATATGAACTAGAACTAATTTGGTAGGCATGATTGTTATGGAACCGATAGGCACTGTTGCTACTGTAAATAAAATAAATAAATATCTTCAAGCAATTCCCAATATAGGGGTAGACAAAAGTCAAGTCGAGATAATTAAGTCCTTTCGACCCACCTTCTACCGAAGATATTTTAGGATAAACGTGACAGGTGGTGAGCCCGTCGCCGTCTTTAAGTCCAAACGAACGATGTAATTCGTACATAAGTTTTTGAAATACCAATTGGTACGAGCCTGCCACTGTCTTGACTCGAAATTTCGACCACTCAATTACTCGGCTATTTTTGCTTCTGTCGGGCTCTAATTATTGTTATTCATAACTTAAACGAAAATTATTTTAACATATTTAACCCGCATTTAAAAACAGATGCAATCAACAAAATTTCATTTTACAGGCAGAAAAATATCTGCCAGGATCTTAAATGAAAACTACCAACATAAGCAAAATTTGAACCATAAACACCAATGTTATCATTATAAATTAGCTGTGTTGCATGTCATGACTATGTTTTGCAAATAAACTGCTAAAAATAATAAACAAAAAACCTATTCTTTTAGTACTGGCTGAAAATAAGCGTTGCGGTAAATCTCGCAACATTATGCTGCGACAGTACCGTTTCATTTGGCACGACACGGGTATTGATTATTGTCACTCGATATATGTTTTTATTTATTTTTTCTTTTTTTTAACCATTTCTGTATACTTTTATGTAATGCCTTAGTGTCTGTGTTAATTAATAAATTATTCAGTCATTTATACATTCAAATAATTACCAAGACCCAACTGGCAATAATTTTAAAAGACGTTTTAAATAGTGCCTTAAGCCTTACAGTAGCAAATTAACTTTGTTATTATGCGATTGGTACAAATGCTATTTACAAACTGACAATTAAAAGTAGTTGTCTTATTTATCACTGACATAACCTAAGTACGTGTGAGAAATGTTAATGTGTAGTTTAAGCCATAAACGTATAATGATAATTATGTTTCGGTACTATGAGTTAAGTATATGTATTAAAGGGCTATATATATGCTCAGTATTTCTCTGCGTGATAGAATGCATAAAGACATCCGCAACAGAACCAGGGTAACCGACTTAGCCGTAAGTGTCAATAGACCGGCCAGATAGCCCGTAGAACTGACAATCATTGGGGAAGAAAGGTTCTCGAGTGGCAACCTCGTACAAGCTAACGCAATGTTGGGCAACCCCTCGACGAGATGGAGTGACGACTTGCAAACTGTTGCGGGAAGTCGATGAATGCTGGTGGCTGAGGACCATTCACCGTGGAAAGTTTTAGAGAAGGCCTTCGTTCAGCAGTGGACTCTTGATCGGCTGTAAAGAAGAAAAAGAAGAATATGAGTTAATACGAAACGTTACGATTTGTATCTTTGTCGTCGACACTAAGACTACGAAATACTCGCTACCTATTACGCTGCACCAAATTAAGCTCCTGTAAAATGTGGATCGAGAAAGCTAAGACGGTAGACTCCTTTTTTAGGATTAGTCTAAGCCTGTAATATTCTCACCTGTTTCTACCACCAAATGTAACAACAATCTTCACGCCATTCCAATTCTGGTGTAGATAGAGGTCGAGAAAATTAAGTCCTTTCACCCCACCTTTCACCGAATACACTTTTGGGATGTCGTGACTGGTGGTGAGTCTGTTGTTGTGTTTATATCCAAGCCAACAATATAAATAGTACATAAGTTTTGAAAAAACCCACATGTATGTGCCTACCACCTGAAGATTGAACTCGGGTCTCTTGATTAGAATTTTGATCACCCAATCATTTGGCTATCGTAACAACTCTCTTGTTCCAAATTTGAAGGGTATAGAGAGCCGGTGTTATTATGGACAATTTATATTAGGTCACGGGGTTGAAAAATAATCTGTGACCTTCTTTTAATACGGTTTGTAGGTGTTGACTGCATATTTATAAGCATTTATATAAATGTATACTGTAGTACTAATGGCCGTTACTATTGGCCAATGTTTGTAAATTCATTTATATTCAAATAAAATAAGTCTCTACTTTCTAGACACTTGAGCTGCTTCACAGCAATGAAACTCAAGTCAAATGAACAGTCAGTTCACTCCGAATCAACCAGCTTTAGTGGTAAAATGCTTGTTCCACTACGTTATTTTTATACTAAATCGAACCTTGTATCATAATTAGACTAGGCGATACAGAAAAAGAAAGCGATGAAAACGTTAGATATATACATGAATGAATTGCATATGATTCTCCATATGATGATCTTCAAACTTGAAATTGAAAAAAGATGCTGATGACAAATTGGTTGGATAGACACGCGGACATATCAGCAATGGGTTTGTGTACAAGGGAATTCGACAAGAATGTAACATAGGTGATTGCCAATGCTTGATGGAAAGTCTATGCATTAATAACACCCATCCAAGACGAACGCCGTGTTTGAGTGACGCACTCATCGTATTTCAAGGTGTTGCCAGCTTTGAGGTTCCGGGTCTGATTTCGGCACGGGTCAATGTATATATATGTATACTTTGACCGGACGTGATCACATTTTGAATATTGTCTTCGGTGTTTGTAGTACCTTCGTTATTTCTGATTCTATAACGCAAGTGCGTTAGCTACTGATTTTGGGGTTGCAGCAATGTACATGATGTTGTCGTTATTTACTTTATTTTATTTTAAAGCAAACCAGTTGGATGTAATGGACGGACTCGATTTTAAAAATTCTTTTTATAGTAATGTTGTATGTGTCACCGATTGAGCTTGGTCACTTAGTTACTTTTGATAAAGTGAGCATTTCACTTATACCACACGTGCATAAAGTCTTACGCATAAATGATTAACTGAAGCAACTATGAAATTGTCAAGTAGCGTGGCGGTACTCCACGTATAGAGCAAATTACCCAGTAATTATTCTCGGTATTTCATTCAGTAATTGCTATTGGGTTACAGTATGAGGTTTGTATTTATCGTTTTGAAAACCACTCATTTGTAATGCACAGTATTAGATGTAAATTATATATTATAAGTACATCTTTTAAGGAGACGAATATTTGTGCTTTCACGAATAATCATATTGTACAATTTTACTCTTTTATTATTTATCTCTTTTTTTAATAATCTGAATTCGAGTCAGGAGGATTATTAATCGGAATTCGAGTCAAGAGACCCGAGTTTGATCTCCAGGTGCTGGGCTCTTACCAATGGATTGGCAAAAATCTTATGTACTATTTATATATCGTTAGCTTGGACACCGGTCACGTTGTCCCAAAAAAATGCATTCGATGGTAGGTGCGTCGTAAGGACTTAATTGTCTAGACCTCTGTCTACCCCAATATAGGGAATGGAGTTAAGGTTTATTTATATTCATTTTACTCTTCTTTACGTACTTACGTACTCAAAGAAAGGAAGAAATAAACCCATTTATTTTCGGTATAATCAAAATAGATACAAAACAAAAAAAACAAAATAATGGAATTACATAGAACATAAAATATTATTGCGATAATTAATAGGCGAAAAAATAACATAAAGATGTGAAAGTCTGCATAGAAGCATATAAGATTGTGAAATGGACAGGACTCCGTAAAAATCGAGATACAGAAATCGAAAATGTTCCGATTTTGACATTGGTTTTCAGTCCGGCCCGCACTTTGACGTAACTCGGACATGTACTCAAAAATCTACTACAGGACGTAGACCTCTCACACAAAGATTTTCCATAATCGTCACGATTACAGTACGAAATAACTCGTACCTTAAACGCTTAAGTGCGCTTAATAACTCGTACCTTAAACGTCTTCGGCCCTTTTAATCTTAATTTGGTTGATTTCACGATAATTATCCCGCCATCTATCGGTAACCATTTTCACATATAACTTCATTCTTTAATAATTCTAATGTTTAGTGTCGTGCCTTCAAAATATACGTACATAACGGACTGTAAAAATCTATTGTAGTGCAAAAGCCTCTCAAATACCAGAGTGGCCGCGGCTGGCAAGCGGATTGGCGATCGCAGTAACAGACGAAAAATAAACACAAAACTCGAACGCCACGAACGTAGCTCACGGGAAAGAAGTATTTTCGTTTCGGCCATAATATTCTGTTCGACGAACTCCGTACACGAGTGGCGTACACACCGATTTTCAAGGTGTCGCCAGCTCTGAGGTCCCGGGTTCGATTCCGAGAGGAGTCAATAATATAATAGAAAACCACTTTTTCTATATTTTCACGGATCAGGGTGTTTTTTTTTTAATGAAAAGGGAGGCAAACGAGTGGCTCACGTGATGGTAAGTGTTTTCCGCCGTTCATGAACACCTGCAATACCGAGGCTTAGCAGATGCGTTACCTCACTTAGAGTGCCCCGCCCCCTCCATTTGAATTGGGAGAGGGGGGGGGGATGGGCCTCCGGTTACATGCACT
The DNA here is from genome assembly GCA_029286605.1 of Sericinus montela. Taxonomy (NCBI): domain Eukaryota; kingdom Metazoa; phylum Arthropoda; class Insecta; order Lepidoptera; family Papilionidae; genus Sericinus; species Sericinus montela. The sequence goes on along the minus strand of JAGSMR010000065.1, from coordinate 945,706 downwards.
CACCAGACGAAACGCAGAAGTTTGTTAGACTTCTACTTCACGTCGGTATTCTGTGAGGTCGTGGTACTTCCCCGGTCGAGCCGGCCCATTAATTAACATTTAATAACACGGGAGCTTTAGCTACTTTAGAATCAGAGCAATTTATGTGATTATTTTTTCTTTTTTTTTCTTACAAATATTTTATTTACAGAAAAGTTTTAAAAAAATTTGTGTAAATAATTCATTATTTTAAAAAAATGTTGTCGTCATCTATGCATGTATGTAATCGTTATATGACATGTTATGTATGCATTATTTAGCGCGCTTAAGTTTCCCAATCTACAGTCTCGACCAATGCCATCACATGGGATTAAAGACTTGATTTATTATTATATCCACAGAGTAATAAGAATTTACTCCACAATCTCCACATCCCTATAATCGTGTTTACCGATTATTTTTTCATTGTTAAAGCAATAATATTGAGTCATTATTCACCACAAAAGCTCAATGGGGGATACACGAATAAAGGTTTGGGGAAGAATTATTGTTATTTTATACGGGAATGAGTATTGACAGATATAATTTTATCCAATTACGAGATTTACTTTGTGACGTATATTTCACTTGTATTTGGAAAGTATATTTATAAGTACTCGTAATGATTATGAGGTTTGAGAGCCGGCAAGTAACTTCTGTTATATACATTATAACGTAAATATTTGACCAGAATTTCCATGATGTCTTTCGAGTTCCTGGAAATGTAATCTATTATAATTGTGAATGTTCCACTGTCTGCCGGATTGCTACGCTTTCATAGTTATGTGTTGTTGCTAACAGCTGGTGAATACATATGAGATGATGACTTTTGATAGATACTTATGTAGACTTTACATAGATGAGGTAATGACTAATGGGATTATGTCATATCTAAATTACAGTAACAGTATTGTTATTTTTAACAGTATGGGCTATAACAATCTTTCAACCATTAGTGATTTACTCAATTATTCGTAATTATATTGCTATAACTACAATATGACAATGATATAGCCTAGTTAATGGTCATCTTGTCTTTGAAAGCAAGGGGCAAGTTCAAATCCCGCTGAGGAAAACATTTGTATGATGAATATAATTGTTGGTTTTCGAGTAGTCGATATTTTATGTACATATCAATATTTATCTATGTAAATATAGATGTATATGTGTTTACCGATGTTGACCGTGTCGTACCCACGTTGTCACGTGGTTCCAAATAAGCTCCGGTGAAAAACGTATCGAATGGAATTCATTTTCTAAACCACAATAAAATTGCATGTAGACAGAAGTAATGTAAAAACGTTTGATATTTCTGACAGCCCTGTAAGGGGAAGTAGGACAGAGGGTGACAAAAGTCATAACCTATTGTTATCACGTCTTGTTTCATATATTAAGCTTACCTTTCACCAAAGATATTTTTGGGGCAGATTGGTTGGTCTAAAGGACTTAATTATCTAGACCTCTGTATGAAAAAATGTCTTTTTTATTAAATATATATAGAAAACAAAAATCCACCGTGTTAACGTTTCAAGATACTCAGATCTTGAAACGTTAACACGGTGGATTTTAAAGACATATAATTTCTTTAAAATAAACATATATAATTTCTTTATGTAAAGTATTTTGTATAAAGTTTGTTTCTTTATGTGTAATAATCATTATGTATGGTGTAAAAATTCACTTTTATTTATTCCACATTTATTTATTTATTAATTTATGTACACACAAAAATAAAAAAGAAGAAATGTAATAAAAGGAAAACGTTTGTACAAAGGCACTGCTTATTTCTTAAGAAATTTCTACCAGCAGACCTGTGACTGGAAAGTGGGTAAAAGTAAAGGTAGATTTCGCGTGTACAACTACATATATACAAACATACACATACACCATATTCATACATACATATATAAACATTCATATATAATATATACAAATAAAATGCATACAAATACCTACAGACAAAAATAATAATAAGATAAATACATATGCATATAAAATACAATAATAAGTTAGAGTATCAATGACATATAATGTTCTTTGACTCTTCTCTTGAATAGAGAAATGGTTTTGCAATCGCGAATATTTTGCGGAAGAGCATTCCACAATTTTACTGCATGAACAGAAAAGGAGGATGAATATGACGCGCTCTTATGAGGAGGAAATTTAAGAAGGGTTTGTAGATGGGTTCTGCAGGGGACATGGGATGGACGAGCGAAGGAGAATCGCTCGCGAAGGTAGGACGGGGATGATGAGAGGTGCAAAATATTAAACAGTAGACATAAAATCCTAGTGTTCCTACGAAAACGAATTGGGAGCCACTTGAGATCTTTGCGAGGATGTGAAACATGGTCATACTTGCGTATTCCGAAAATAAAACGAATGCAAAGATTTTGCAGGCGCTCAAGCTTATTCAGAAGCTCCTCTGTAGCATCCAAGTAGCAGGCATCAGCGTAATCTATGATAGGCTGGATTAAAGTCTGGGCTAGGAAGATCTTAGTTCTTAAGGGCAAAAAACCTTGAAGGCACCTCAGCGAATGAAAAGAAAAGTGAACTTTGCGACTTTCTTCATTAACATGAGCATTCCACGTCAGGTTAGAGTCGATAATTACCTTATAATTAATTTATATTCAATTAACGGACCGGTTTCGCCTTTATGACAATATCAAAGGGTTCTTATTACAATAAGGAAAAGTGAATTTTAATGTTTTTAAAGATAAAGTTCCACCAGGAGACAACATTCGTCAGTATTCACCTTATGTCTGGTATGTTTGAAGATGGTTTTCTCACCATTTTCGGTAACCAAATGCATTTTTACGCATACATTACCTCTTACGACACCCAAAGAAAAAACGGGATTGGCTTTTCCATACGCATGACCACAACTACACAGCAAGTATATATATATATATATATATATATATATATATATATATATATATATATATATATATATATATATATATATATATATATATATATATATATATATGTATATATATATATATATATATATATATATATATATATATATATATATATATATATATATATATATATACTATATATACTATAGATATATGCATCTCCTACGTATAAATAAAAATAGATTATTTTTTTATTTTAACTAAAATTTTAACACTCACGACATACAAGAAAGAAAGAAAGTCAAGAAAGAAAGAAGTCACGATAGCCGCGTGCGTGCAAAGTTATGAATGATTTGTATCGTTTGCTTGGACATAAAGACGGCGACGGGCTTACCACCTGTCACGTTGTCCCAAAAATATATCCGGTGGCAGGTGGGTTGAAAGAACTTAATTGTCTAAACCTCTGTGTACCCTGTGTTGGGAACAATGTGAAGACATTTATTTACATACTTATTTTAAGTAAAATTTGAAATATTGAGCAGTATGACAAATTCTAAGTACGACCACTCTAGTCTCGTACAACTCGTTAAGAGATGTACGTTCCAACACCTGCTAACTACTCTATTTTATGTAAACTATAAAGTAACTTTGAAGGGCTTTATTATAAAGTCTCTTTTAATTATATAGGTGAAATTGAAAGAAATATTAATAATTTCATTAAATATTTTTATAATTATTTTAGCTTTCATCATCAGTAGAAGTTACCATAGCCGAGTGGTTGGGTGATCGGAATATGAGTTAAAGGATCCAAGTTCTATTCCCAGGTAGCCGGCTCCTTCCAATGGGTTGTTCCGAAAAAGTGTCTTCGGTGGAAGGTGGGTCGAAGGGACTTAATTGTCTAGACTAGACCTCTGTCTAGCCCAGTATGGCATGAAGGTATTCATTTATGTTTCGTCATCATTACGTATATCAGAATTAGAATCAGCAGAATCGAATTATATTACAAAGTGAAGGAGTAGTAGGTACCGAGGAATATTTCAAAAATAATTTACTATTTGTTTGTTGGTTTGGATACTAGGGCGGCGGCAGGTTCACCACCTATCACCTTGTACCGTTGTAAGCTGCGGTGAAACCGGTGTGTGGGCGCATAAAATAAACTGACTAGGCCTCTGAATTCCCATGGAAAAATAGGTGACGCTTAAAAAATGTAGAACCGTGTGGTATGAACGTACGAATTACTTTTTTTTACTATGTCATAAGTTTATGGCCTTAACCCTCAGCGCTCAGCGTCTGTGGTGTCTAGATATAATAGACGCTATCGCTACTTATGGAAATTTCACGCAATTTCCAATACAAGGGTATACAGAGGTCTAGTCTACAAAATTAAGTCCCTTCGACCCACCCTCCACCGAAGATATTTTCGGGACAATGTGTCAGGTGGTGAGCCCGTCGCCGTCTTTATTTCCAAGCCAGCGATTAAATTCGTACTTAAGTTTTTTGAAAAACCCATTGGTACAAGCCTGCCACTCACACACACGTACTCGGGTCTCTTGACTCAAAATTCCGACCATCCAACCACTCGGCTATCGTAACTTATCGGGTCATAAATTTTACTCAGATATTTCTCATGATGGTTATGTCACCCAGAAGTACATGGCATTTCCATTACTTTAAGATTTATTTCAATGTTTTACTTACATGAGACATAGGACCGTAATCATGTGATATCGAAGTTCGTCCAAAGAAATTTGTCTGCTCCAATAAGTTCGTAATAACTTTTCCAAACTTTTACCGGTTCGGAGCTACCTAATCAGTCACGAACAACATTTTTGTTTGGTACTTCATTAAGTTAAGAGTTCTATTAGTTTTGGACGTATTCTATTAAATATACTTATGAATAAAGTTGTGAAATTGAGTTTTATGTCAGTAACGATTGTATGTTATATGCATGTATACTCGTGTGTATTGACGGACGTGGAAAGCCATTTTTCTCTATTATCTTGAATCTGAGTGTTTTTGTTACCTTTATTGTTTTTAATTCCATAATACAAGTGCTGTAGCTACTCACTTTGTATTCCTAGCAATGTATGTGATGTTGTCCTTATCAATGTATCTATAAATAAAAAAATATATCTTCACGCATATCCTCTATACCGTGGTAAACCGAGGTTTAGATAATTAAGTCCTTTCAACCCACTTATCACCGAAGACAATATATAAAAAAAAATATCTTCTCGCACTTTCCCAACACAGGGGTAGACAGAGGTCAAGTCTAGACAATTAAGTCCCTTTGACCCACCTTCCACCGAAGATATTTTCGGGACAACGGGACAGGTGGTGAGCCCGTCGCCGCCTTTACATAAGTTTTCGTACATAAGTTTTTGAAAAACTCATTGGTACTGCCACCTGGAGATCGAACTCGGGTCTCTCGACTCGAAATTCCGACCACCCAACAACTCGGCTATCGTGACTTATACCGAAGACAATGAAATAAAAATAATAAATATCTTCACGAAATTCCCAATATAGTGGTAAACAGAGGTCTAGTCTAGATAATTAAGTCCCTTTCACCACCTGCCACCGAAGATATTTTCGGGACCGAAGACAATGTATCTCAATATAATCGTAACAAGTGCAGTTCGTAGAGCAATGCAAAAATTTCTGTTCCTTTACATCCGAACAAAAGTTCACTGTTGAACATTGGCTTTCTCCAAAGATTTCCACAAAGACTGATCCCGACCCAACTGCATACATCGACTCCCCGCGAAGTACACGTCGTCACTCCATCTATGGGAGTCGTCCTACACTTTTGCATATAATTTATTTTTGTGTTTCATTCATCATTATGCCAAACTGTACTTAACTTCCCTTCCTTTTCACTTCTATTAAATAATGAAAGAAATTTGAGGGAATCATAACATAAACTTTTTTCTTGTTACTTCTTTATTACAGGAAAAGGTAAATGGAGCTTCATAGTAATAAAATATGTTATGTGGTTTCGACATTTTTCTGAAATAAGTCATTCTTGACAACTTTTAAGAAAAATATTTCATGGAAGTAGCTACGAAATAATATTTGAAAATGATAAGTTTCGAGAAACTTCATGTTCCTTATATTTTCTTTAGTATTTTTTTTGGTTTGATTAATCGATACATTTATGGGTGTCAGAAGAAGTGCAAATTCCGATTAACTTTAAATAAATAATTAAAATGCAACTAAAATTAAATCTCCACTCGACTATGCTGCCTAATACATAAAAAGCTGACAAGCAAAACAAACATTTTATAAATTGGAGAAATAAAATATATTTTTGCGTGAATATATTTATTATTTATTTATTTACATAAAGCATAATTTATTCTTAAGTATTCTAATAAGTTCTTGCATTCTTTTTTATTTGAGTAGGCTGCAAAAGTGATAACGGAGAGCTTATGTAAAGTGACTACTAAGGTGACACCAACTTAAAATAACTAGGTTGCAGAAATGGATTTAAAAAAAAACTTATGTACGAATTATATTGTTGGCTTGGGCATTGAAAATAATAAACTAAAATAAAAAACGCTACTTAAGTTTATTAGAATTCAATATAGGTTAACTTTGTTACACTTGACTTCGTATGAGGAAGTAAAAATAGACGGGAATGTTGGGATACTGATCAAGTGGAAAATTGCTTTAAGACTCGGCTCCCCATAAAAACATGATAAGATGTGGATTCTATGAGTCTTTTTTTCAGTACACAATATATTGAATACTGTTTATGTAGCATGAGGTATATTGTAGAAATTTTATCAAGACAGTTATGCTTTCTGTCAGTTGTCTTGTCGTCGTCAATGTATTTATATGTTGCACCATGTGAGCATTGCATAATAAAAGTTTGAGCTGCCACAGCTGGTTTTAAAGTTAGGCGGTCCTCACACGAGGCCATCAATCTCACAAGCATAGTTGTAAGAACCCGCGATATCTTAATCGGTTCCCTTTGTCAACTTTGATAAATACTATAAATGACCGGGGGTGTCAAATTATTGTAACCAAACAGCTCCTCTAGAGTTAAGATTGTGAAAGCCCTCTTGGACCTCAACAATCACCATCAGGAAAACCACTTGCGTGTTCTTTTCATCCTTTTTAAGCAAACCATCACAATTGTGTTTAAATTATTTAAATTATTACTGAATGCACACGAAACCCGTGCCATTTTACATTAAAGATAACATATCAAACCAAATGATTTACTTATTAATATATAAATGGATAGAATATGATTTTTTTTTTCAAATTCATTAACTCATTTTTCCTATAGGAAACTGTCACGATAGCCGACTGATAGCAGACCCGAGTTCGATCCTCAATGCTCGTACCAAGGGTTTTTTAAACTTATGTACGATTAATATCGTTAGCTTAGACATAAAGACGGCGACTTTCTCACCACCTGTCACGTTATCCCAAAAATTTCTTCGGTGGAATGTGAGTCCAAATGACTTAAATGTCTAGACCTCTGTCTACCCCTGTATTAAGACTGGCACATAAGCAGCTGCTGAATGTAACTAGTCTTTGTTAATTTATGTCTGATATTTAGTGCCAACTGTTTACTCACTACCATTCACTAGTCACTGCTATTAATTAAGCATTTCCTTTAGTTTCCTCTTACGACACCCACGGGAATAACTCGTATATTAACATTGTTGCCGCATGGTTCTTACTATTATTTAAAGTACCTACTTGTTTTTACATCTCCATTATTTATCTCGTCTTAGAACATAAGCCCTTGAAAATGTTTCGTGTTTCTATTGGTAGTCTATTGAGAGTAATTCAAGTAAGTGTACACATAACATTATGACAATATAAATATGTCTTTATTTGCTATTACGGAAAAGCGAAAAAGCCTGCTGGTGGAATTATATTGTTGTGAAGCTTTGCCAACATTTTGCTCTAGCTGCGGTATTAAAAACTTATTTGAGTGCCAAAAATTGTGCGGTGAAAGGCATTATTTTATAACTTTTCTGTTTTCAGTATTGGTACATATTGTTTTTGTATTATTAATGTAATTAATAAATTTAAAAAGATATTTTTTGTTTTATTCCACATATTTTTACAGGAAAAGGGAGGCAAACGAGCAGGTGGCTCACGTTATGGTAAGTGATTACCGCCGCCCATGAACACCCGCAATACCAGAGGCATAGCAGATGCGTTGCCGGCCTTGGAGTGCCCCCCCCCCCCCGAATTGGAGGCGGGGGATGTGTGGGCCTCCGGTTACCTGCACTCACCAGACGAAACGCAGAAGTTTGTTAGACTTCTACTTCACGCCGGTATTCTGTGAGGTCGTGGTACTTCCCCGCTCGAGCCGACCCATTCATGCAACAACAAAAGCTGATGCGTGGCTCTACCACAAAAAAATTTATTCACATATCATATGTTTTAAGTCACGATACCCGAGTGGTTGGGTGGTCGGTGTTTGAACCGCAGGAAGTAGGCTCGTACCAATGGGTTTTATAAAACTTATGTACGAATTGTATTGTTGGCGTGAACATAAAGACGGCGACGGGCTCACCACCTGTCACGTTGTCCCGAAAATATCTTCGGTGGAAGGTGGGTCAAAGGGACTTAAGTGTCTAGACAAGACCTCTGTCTTCCCCTGTATTGGGAATTGCGTGAAGATATTTATTATTTATTTATTTTTATTCTTCACGCATTTCCCAATACAGAGGTACCCAGAATAAAAATGCCTAATTTATTTTAATATTTTAATAAAATGCCAATTAATCATAACCTGTACATGTTCTAAGTTATTAAAACTGTCAGTAACAAACATATATGTTATTATGTTATCACTTTATGAGTTAGTCGCTATTCTTTTTAATTACCTGACTATGGGTTCTATAAAAAGGACATCTAGTTTAGATTTTAGAGAAAAAAAAAATTCCAACATATTTCTAAGAAAAATTTTGGTTGAATAAATTAAAACTTTTTTTTATTACTTCTAATACTAATTACAGATTACGGCAGCTTTGCTAACAGAACTTAAAATGTCTTAATAACATTCAATCTAATTGCGCAGATTCATACATACATTTTAATTCCACGTAAAGATTTTTCACAATCAGCCTCTCTGGTGTTGTGAGAGTATGGGCGATCGTAAACTTATCAAAATATGAAGACAATTAAGTCATTTTGACTTATTAGTCAGTTTGACAACTAAATATTTGTGGTTTTTGGACAGCTCGCCCAAACAAATGTATAAAAAGCCCATTGGGATCGAACTCGGGTCTCTAGACTCGAATTCTGATCACCCAATCACTCGGCTATCGTGACTTCATTGAATAAATTTAATAAATATTTAAAAAAACAAGAAATGCTATTATTTTTATGCAGGCGCTATAACATTAATGTTAACGTTAGCCATGTGGACTACATTTGTAATTACCGCATGATGTCGTTATAAAAATATAGATTGATAATTATTTATTGCACATAATACTACAGAACTGTTGGTTACAATCGCAGAGAGCTTAGGACAATCGTTGAACATATCGCTTCAAGAGATTTGTTCCTGACAAACTGGGTATAAAAAAGGGTAGATGGAAATTCTACTGTACTATTATTACATTTCTTACTGTGGATATAGTAAGAGTACTTAACTTACCAAGTCAAACTGAACGTTGGGGACGGTAAATGATGAATAAAAAATATCTTCAAGCTTTGTTTAGCCAAGCTTGTCAAGTTTTGTTATCTTCGCGCAATTTACCATAAAAATTTCAACCAACCACCTGTCAAGTTGTCCCAAAAATGTCTGTCGGTTCCTCCTGACAACCACCTGTCAAGTTGTCCCAAAAATGTCTGTCAGTGGAAGGTGGGTCAAAGGACTTCCTTGACCTCTATCTACGCCAGTATTGAGAATGGCGTGATGATATTTATTTAATTATTGATTTAGAATATACTTTATAGATACGTATAAACATTTGTGATATAAGTATAAACATTTATACACAAATTTTTACACCTAGGCTGATTTTAAAGCGCAAACCTTACCTCAGGCTAGGCTCTAAAATCGACGTAAGAACAACGTAATATAAAATCAACAAATATTATTGTAAAGTTTAAAATTATTCAATTCTAATAGTATTCGGTTGGTCAACAAACCGCAAGCCCATAAATTAAATGTAGCCAAAATTTCGGGCTTAAGATGTGGCAAGCTCAAAATTTAATTAATAACTAAACAAGGTCATAACTTCTGTAAACGTTTGGATTAACAATAAATGAAATAGCTGGAATTTTAGCCTTTCTATGTTATGTAAATGCCATTAAACAAATTTTTAGACTAAATAGAAACTTTGTTTATTGACTGACTTTAACATAAAACACCGTTAAAAAGTCAACAGATTACAGGGCGTAAATATTTAATGAAAAATTCTCGTAATGACTAACAAGCTCCAGTTAATTGTCTAGGCCTGTGACTACTCCAGCATTGGGGAATGGGTGGAGATGAAATAAAAGTTCGTTGAAAACTCAACCAATAAGAGGGTATAAATATTTAATGATAAAAGAAAAACCTTAAAGTGACTTTCATGTTACAATTTGTATTCACAAATTCTTTTTATCTTCAAGTTAGTTCCTTATTTTTCTTTAGTAAACATATCACAGTACTGGTACCGACTTTGTTATAAGACACTAAAACCTGGGTCGGTAGAAGCATAAAGCAAACTGAACGCACTAGAAATGCAAAAATTGTGTAGCATTACCTTGACCGAAAACAAAAAGAAGAGATTGGCAATAATATGGCAGGCGTGCTTGCCGTGTTCAAGCAATGGCTTGGATACGTTAAACGAATGAGTTAAGAAAATATACAGCGCGAAAGTAACTAAAGCATAATTTCTTCACCATGCGTTCTTCAATCATTCGCTCAATGTGCCCAAATCACTCTATCAAAGCACGCCCACATCCATTTCAGTGATAAGAGCATTTCAACAAATATTTAAGACATTGACATTTTGCGATATACATACATATATTTATATGTGCGAGTATAGATAGGGAAAACATCACATACCTTGCTCCGATCCCAATGTAAGATGCTAAAGCACTTTGTAGTATGGGAATTGGAAACAACGAAGGCACCACAAACACCAGACTCGAGAAAATGTAGAAAAAGTGGTTTTTCTACATTGTCCTGACCGGGAATTGAACCCGAGACCTAGAGATTGCTACACCTTGAAAACCGGTGTTTACCCCATTCGTCCGCGGGGGTCGTCCCCACTCCACTCTCCATTTTGCGATATATAGAAATTCTATACTCTAAAGTACTATAGTAAAGTACTAAAGTCTATTCTATACTCGTACTATAAAGTATTGACCCAGACAGTTCCTGTGCCGGGAAGTATAGTAGGTTATAGTCCTGTAAAAGATTTACGGTAATTAAGATAATCAGGTTCTTGATGTTGTAAATATAAATCTATTTTATTTATATTACGTAATAACTATTATAAAATATTTAAATCGATTAGATTAGGAAAGTCACGATAGCTGAGTGGTTGGGTGGTCGGAATTTCGAGTCGAGATACCCGAGTTCGATCCCCAGTTGGCAGGCTCGGACTAACAAGTTTTTCAAAAACTTATGTACGAATTAAATGGTTGGCTTGGACATAAAGATGGCGACGGGTTCACCACCTGTCACGTTGTCCCGGAAATATCTTCGGTGGAAGGTGGGTCAAAGGGACTTAATTGTCTGGACTAGACCCCTGTCTACTCCTGTATTGGGAATTACGTGAAGATATTATTATTATTAGATTAGGAAATGGTGTAAAAATTTATTTACTTGATTGTACCAATATATTAAGCAATATTCATTCAACAAATGTGCTAAGATGAAATTAATTTGACAAGAACAATACATCGATTTTTTACTTCACCTTTTTATTTATTTTACTTTACGTTTTTATTTTTATTAATTTATATTTTTATCGAAAGAGCATTCACACATTCCAAGAGATACGAGTTGTAAAACACATCATTCAACCGCGCACAGAACATTGCGGTTACTTTATTAACGACTTACACCGGCTTCCCTTCGCCATACACAGACGCCTGCTTTTACTGATAATTGTATAAAAATTAAACATAAAAAATAAAATAAAAAAATATCTTCTAATACTGGATTAAATAGGATTAAGTTGTTTCCACCAACCTTTCATTAAAGACGTTTTTGGGACAACGTGAGGGATGACGAGCCTATCGCCGTCTTTATGTCCAAGCCATATATAAATTGTAAATAAGTTTTGAAAAACTACGCCCCATCATCTTCTCTAAAATACCTCAAAATCTAAAGACCAAAGTTTACAACCAGTGCGTGTTGCCGGTGATGACATCTGAGACGTGGTCTTTCACTGCAGGCCATATGAGGAAGCTCAAAGTTACTCAGCGAGCTATGGAAAGGGCTATGTTCAGTGTTTCTCTGTCTGATAGAATCCGTAATGTAGACATCTGCAGCTGAACCAGAGTAACCGACATAGCCGTAAGGATCAGCTCGTTGAAGTGGCAATTGGCCGGCCACATAGCTCGAAGAACTGACAACCATTGGGAAAGAAAGGTTCTTGAGTGGCAACCTCGTACAAGCAAACGCAGTGTTAGACGACTCCCCACGAGACGGAGCGACGACTTGCAAAATATTGCAAGAAGCCTATGGATGCAGGTGGTACAGGACTGTTCACTGTGGAAAGTTTTAGGGGAGGTCTATGTTCAGCAGTGGACTCTTGATAGGCTGTAAAGAGAAGAAGAAGAAGTTTTGAAAAAAAAAAAGAACATTGCTATGTGCTGGTAGGCTCGTATTCTAGTCGGCCTAGATATCGAATTCGATTCCCTTGACTCGAACTCTGTCGAAATTGTCGTGACCGTTTTCTTAGATTTAATGTTAAGTTATGTTATATAAAATAAAAGTTCAGATTATTGCACTCATGTTGACCTCGGCTTGAATTCTTACTCAAGGTTCATATCAGCAGTTTCAACTAAGTACTCGTTCGATAAATTGCCATTATTGGTACTTAATGTGTGAATTAAACACAACTACAAAATAAAATACACATAAATTAAAGTTTGTTTTTTACATTCCTAGCTAATATTGTTAATACAAAATATTGTCTAAGTAATTTTCAAGAAAGCAACATAAACATTTATGCTACCACATTATGAGTTCGTTTAAAGGAATAAAAATATTACATAACTTTTCTTCTAAATAAAAAGTTCAGTGGTTACAAATTATCCGACGGAAATTCTCTTGATTTTGACGATGTTGCTACCTGCATTTTCCAACAAGTATGCTCGTGAATATCAATAAGCATTTCGTATCTCCGATCCCATGTGACTCGGGGAAGAAAATATTCAAAATTCCTAGGTAAGTTAGAATATTTTGCTTGCGGTATCGCTTTCAGCTTAGATACAACTATATATCTTTTCTATTGTAGCTGTAAAATGTATATATTTAACATGAATAATATTTTAATGACTTTGAAATGTTGTATTCAGTTTATCTATTTTTGTGGGAATATTTTGCTGCTGCATAAATATTCCGGCAGGACCAAAGCCGAAACACGACCTCATACAATACCGGAAAGAAATAGAGACATTTTGAGCTTCTCTATTTCGTCCGGTAAGTGAGGTAGTCAGTGTCACTCATACCTTGAATAGGTATGAGTGATTGTAACTCTTCTCCTGTTCCTAATGAAAATAATTGTATTTGAGTTAGGTAAACGTGTTTTTACTGTGAAATAAGCGTATACCACCAATAGTGCACACTTTTTTCCCGTAGCTGTGGGTAAAAGGTAACTATGAGGAAAGCTCTACAATGCAATAGGCTATTGACAGATGACATTACAACAGTATAACATAAAATAGCAGAACGTTGGCGGACAGCAGCATCTAAGGTGTCTAAGTACTATGTTATCCATTCTGCTTGCTCTAAAGGGATTTAGAGTTAGTTATAGCGCGTTAGGACTCCTACAGTGGTAGAGCCACGCATCAGCTTTAGTTGTAACATGAATGGGCGGCTCGACCGGGGAAGTACCACGACCTGACAGAATACCGGCGTGAAGTAGAAGTCTAACAAAATTCTGCGTTTCGTCTGGTGAGTGCAGGTAACCGGAGGCCCACGCACCCTCCTCCTCCAATTCCTGGGGGAGGGGGGCACTCTAAGGGAGGCAACGGATCTGCTTTGCCTCTGGTATTGCGGGTGTTCATGAGCGGCGGTAATCACTTATCATCACGTGAGCTACCTGCTCGTTTGCCTCCCTTTTCTATAAAAAAATAAACTACCAGTAGATATCGCCAACGTCCTAACAGGAGTAAATAAACAGGAAGACTATTCTTACTTCCCGACGTTTCGGGTGCTTTACAACATCCGAAGCACCACGCAGGAGCTGAAGTCTTGAACGTCCCGCAGTCATTGTTATCTCTGTCAACGTCAACGTCAACTTATATTTATTAATTTTGGGCCCGATTTACGCAAAATGTGCTTACTGTGTCTTGAAGTCTTGCAGTGGTATGCTTGATTTTGGACTTAATTTTATTTATGACTGCATCTCTACCAGGTAGCATAAAACCCACTGCTCTATTGAAATTGGGATGTTTTTTCTATATTTATCATCAACATAATGGTTTCTTGTATTTAAGCGAATACTACGCATTTTCAATAAAAAGTTTTACGGGGGGGCTGTCCCCCCTTAACCACGGATGCTGTAAAGCATCCGAAACTTTGGAAAGTAAAAAATAGTTTGTAAAAACTAATTAAAAACGCGAAAAGTCACGATAGCCGAGTTGTTGGGTGGTCGGAATTTCGAGTCGAGAGACCCGAGTTCGATCCCCAGGTGGCAGTACCAATAAGTTTTTCAAAAACTTATGTACGAATTTCATCGTTGGCTTGGACATAAAGACGGCGACGGGTTCACCATCTGTCACGTTGTCCCGAAAATATCTTCGGTGGAAGGTGGGTCAAAAGGACTTAATTGTCTAGACTTGACCTCTGTCTACCCCTGTATTGGGAATTGCGTGAAGATATTTTTTTTTTAAAAACGCGATAAAATCCGAAAATCGTTTTATTTAAAATTATCATAAACACTTAAAAATTCATACCTATAACCAAGCCTGTATCTATGGCTATGTGGTCCTTCACGTTGGAATATTAAAAAATAGAAAGCAGGTGACCTCTTTCTTCCCCTAATTCGTCCCCCTCTTGTCTCGTATTCGTCTGTATTGGGAATGGCGTGACGATGTTTATTTATTTATTCATTCATACATATTATGTCCAAAGTGGTGCGGAGTGTTAGAAAGTCAAGTCAAGAGTCAAGGCGAGTCTAGAGACCCGAGTTCGATTCTCAGGCGGTAGACTGTACGAGTCAAAGAATAAATAAATAAAATAAAATAAAATAAATAAATATCTTCATGCAATTCCCAATACAGGGGTAGACAGGGCTATAGTGATTTTTAAAAGTTCCTTAAAAGTAAATATTATAATCAACTTACTTGACTACAGGTAACTATAAATAAAATAAATTAATATCTTCACGTAATTCCTAATACACGGGTAGACAGAGGTCTAGTCCAGACAATCAAGTCCCTTCGACCCACCTTCCACCGAAAATATTTTCGGGACAACGTGACAGGTGGTGAGCCCGTAACCGTCTTTATGTCCAAGCCAACGATATAATATTTCGTACATAGGTTTTCAAAAAACCAAAGAGTTTTTTTTAAACTTACATACGATTTATATCATAGACTTGGACATAAAGACGGCGACAGGTTCACTACCTTTCACGATGTCGCAAAAAATGTTTTCGAAATGTTGTCGAAGCGATTTAATTATCAGGACCTCTACTCTACTCAAAAATTGAGAATGGCGTGAACATATTTGGTTCTTTTAAAATAAAACGATTTTCAGCATCCGTGGTCAAGGGGGACCGTGACCACCACCAAATAAAAATGTTTCTAAAAACTAATTAAAAAACGCGATAAAATCCGAAAATCGTTTTATTTTAAATGTGTAGTATTCGCGTAAATACAAGAAATCATTATATTTGGTTCTTTTTCTGGATAGGCAGAGATTCGCCGTCTGTCGTAGCTTTATTAATATTATTATTTATCTTCACGCACAATCCTTGACGGGGTAGCCAGAGAGAACAGATTGCCAAGTTCCACGATCCTTACATACCTCTTTCGCTTCATTCAGATTCATCATTTTCTTCATACATGCACGTTGAGGTCTTGTCGTAGCTTTGATATTAAATCTAAGCTAATGGTATAATTTACCTACTACATGTATATTCACATGGATAAATATTCATAATCCCAGTAAAAACCTTTGCTCCTAGCAGGATTCGTACCTAGAAATCTTAGTTACGAAGTTACGGTTACTGTGAACTTGGTTATGAGGTCAATATTTTGTGTATATTGAAAACATAAATAACACTTTGCGTTCCTTTTAAAAAATAAAGTAAAAAATAAAACCATTTAAAAATAGTACGACACTACCAAAACCGATAGTATTTGGCATATTTAATAAATGAATGGTTTCGAGATTTCAGGCATTCATTTATAGCTTGAGGTATTTTAATAGTTTATACACGGTGAAAAACTTTTGCGAATTTTAACTGAAATTAAATTTTTAGTGAACCGGAATTGCATTTTTCCAATGAATACACGATTTCATACTGAAAACAATATAAATTCTGTATCATGTTTAGCAACAGGTAACAGCAATATCCAAAAAGTGGTATTTGTTTGGAGTAAAATTAAATATTCTTTTTCATAACAGTGTTAATACAATTAAAAAAAACCTAAAAATAATAAAAAAAAACTAAATCATTATGGTTAAACAAAATATTTTGTAAACTAATATAATTTTTTAAGACCCTTGCTCTTCAAATATTTATTATCCCAAACTAACTTCAATGCAATATTGGGCCAAAGGACTATACTAAACTTGTCTAGACTTATCACTAAGGCTTACGTATTGCATAATACCCGAACTGGTTAATTCTACATGGTATTGCTACTTGGTAAGAAGAAGAGCTTGTTTCTGGATAATTTATTGAGATGTCAGATATTTCGTATTCACATCTTTTTTCTTTATGATTCATCACTTCCTTTATACACGCAAGTTCCGAGTTGCCTTGACCCTCCTCTCGTCTTCGAAATTATTGTTGGCTTACTCCTACCCCTTTTAAGTATTTATTTATATATGTAGTATAAAAGTACTGGCCCTGAACATTAAAAATGACCTCATTCAACCACCAGTGACGTTGTCCAAAAAATATGTCTTCGGTGAAAGTGAGTCGAAAGGCTCTCTGTCTACCCCAGTAGTGAGAAAGGCGTGATGACATTTATTTTTCATGACTTCTGTTGTATGAATATTATTTGACAACAAGTGTGTTCGATTTTGGAGTCGTTTGTATCAGATTAGTTCATTCGAATCGAATTATGTAGTGATAATGGGTGTTCAATTTGATTAGTAAGTACCACGTCCTCCAAAATGGAAATGTAACCCAATAAACTTCGCAGCCACAATCTCCACACCCGAATTACGCCAAAACTTAATTAACAAATTTTAAAAACAATTTATATTAGAATATATTACGGATTTGTCGACATCCGTGGATGAGTATTGTTTTCATGATGTCGCCAACACTGAGTACACGGGTTCGATTCTCGATAGGGTCAATACAGAAAACACTTTTTCTACCTTTCAATGAGTTTGAGTGTTTGCGGTACCTCTGTTGTTTCTTTTTAACACAACAGATTTTATAACACAAGTGCTTCCTTTGGGATCAGAGCGATATATGTGCAGTTGTTCTCATATATCTATGTATTGATTATTATTTAAAAACATACATTGAATTCCATATACTTGTATCATCTGCTGACCGGAACAGATACGATTTCAGTACTATCCTGGGTAATTCGTATGCAAAAAAGGAGACAAAAAAGATGTAATTAATAAATGAATATCTACACACTACTACCTCAAATACATTTCTCTAATTCCTAAGTTAGTAGCTAAAGTACTTGTGTCATGGAATCTAATACAATGAAGTTATCACATAATCTAGTTGTTTGTGGTAATAAACATATATAAAACTGGATTTTCTACATTGACCTGTTCGGGTAACGAACCAGAAACCTCTAAGTAAATCGGTGTAAAAGTATACACTACTCGACTTTGGAGGTCATAAAAAAGGTGGAAAAAATAAGATAAGGGTGATTAGGTCTCATGTGACTTTATTTTTATCAATTTTAATCGATAACGGTAATACATAAACTCACAGAGGACTATGATAGAACTCCATACAGTCCAAAACTTTATTTGCTTTGATTTTGATATAAAAACTGACGATGAATTGATAGTAAACAATAGTTATGCTATTCATCATCATCATCATATCAGCCGCTAGAAGTCCACTGCTGGATGTAGGCCTCCCCTAAAGATTTCCAATACGACCGGTTGTTTGCGGCCTGCATACAGCGTCTTCCCGCGACCTTGGTCAAGCCATCTAGTCGGAGGATGTCCGACGCTGCGCTTGCCGGTACGTGGCCGCCATTCCAGAACCATTCTGCCCCATCGACCATCGGTTCTACGCGCTATGTGCCCCGCCCACTGCCACTTCGAGGACTAATCCGCTGGGCTATGTCGGTGACTTTAGTTCTTCTACGGATCTCATCATTCTTAATGTGATCTCGTAGAGAAACTCCGAGCATAGCCCTCTCCATAGCGCTTTGAGCGACCTTGAGCCTTCTTATGAGGCCCATAGTAAGGGACCACGTTTCGGACCCGTAAGTCATCACTGGTAAAACACATTGGTCGAAGACTTTCGACTTCAGGCACTGAGGTATTTTGGACGAGAAGACACTCCGGAGCTTCCCGAACGACCTCATCCTTGAAGCTGGAACTGTCTGCCTTGATCAACTGACCCAAGTAGACATACTTGTCATCAACTTCAAGAAATGAGCTCCCAACACATACAGCTGAAGGTGCAATATGGACATTCGACATAATCTTCGTCTTGTCCATATTCATTCTCAGACCCACCTGTTGGGAAACTTCATTTAGGTCATTGAGCATGATGTTCAAATCTTCCAGCGACTCCGCCATGACGGATTGGAACACGTTTCGATCGAATCAAAGGCTTTTCATAGTCCACAAACGCTAAGCATAGTGGTCGGTTATATTCTCTGGTCTTCTGTATAACCTGCCGCAGCGTATGGATGTGGTCTATGGTACTGTAGCCTTTTCGGAAACCGGCTTGTTTGGGAGGCTGGAAGGCATCGAGCCTGTTAGTGAGACGGTTCGTGATCACCCTCGAAAACAGCTTATAGACGTGGCTTAGGAGTGTGATCGGTCTGTAGTTCTTCAAAAGGGCATTGTCGCCTTTCTTGAAGAACAGTACCACAACACCCCTATTCCACGCCTCTGGCGTCACGCCCTCGAGCAGGACGGAATTGAAGAGCTTCTGAAGGACTTTGAGTACCGGCGTTCCGCCCGCTTTCAGAAGCTCTGCTGTGATTCCATCCTCGCCCGGCGCCTTGTTATTTTTGAGCTGTTTAAGGGCAATCCTAATCTCGTAGAGGCTGATGTCCGGGATATCTTCGGTATGATGCCGAGTTAACTTGGCTCTTGGATCTTTAGCCAAGTTAACAATGGGTTTGGCTACTGAGTTATATAACTGTCCATAAAACCTCTCGATGTCTTCCAGAACCTCAGCCTTTGTCGAAGCTACGCCACCGTTCTCCTTCTTAAGCCTGGTCAATCGGCTCTGCCCAATAGACTCCATTCTTGCAAACACTTTGGAGCCTTTGTTCAGCTCTATCGTCTCCTTTATACGTTCGGTATTTTAGGAGCGAATGTCATGTCGCAAGGACTTCTGGATTTGTCTATTGAGCTGCCGATGAACGTTCGCATCCTCGGAGGTCTGCAGCGGTATGGCTCGTCGTGTGGCCATCAAGTCTAAGGTCTGAGAAGAGATTTTTTGAGGTTTTTGTGTGGGGCGAGACCTAAAGTACTTCGATCCCACCGCTTGGACCGTGTCAACGAACCCATTGTTTAACTCGTCCACTTTGACGCAATCGTTCAGACAATCGAAGCGATTTGAGAGTTCCAGCTGGAAACTTTCGACCTTTAGGATATGGGCGGGATATGGTCGAAGTGTAGACTTCACCAAGCGAGTTCTCTCTCGCCTGAGATCGATATTCAAGATGCCTCTCACGATTCGGTGATCACTTCCCGTTTTGATCTTGTTGATCACACAGACATCATTGAATATCTCTTTCCTCGTCGACAAGATGAAGTCTATCTCATTTTTGACAGGTGGTTTGCCCT
Source organism: Sericinus montela (assembly GCA_029286605.1). Lineage (NCBI taxonomy): Eukaryota > Metazoa > Arthropoda > Insecta > Lepidoptera > Papilionidae > Sericinus > Sericinus montela. Next base: position 925,477 of record JAGSMR010000065.1, on the reverse strand, counting down.
CTTTGGCGGGGCCCAACCAAGTCCATTTTCTATGAAGCGGCTTCCTGAAAAAAGAGTTCATCGCGTAGAGTCCCTCTTCCTCCAGGAATTCGGCCAGCCTATGACCCCTGTCATTCCGTTCCCCAAATCCAAATTGCCCCACTCTGGACTCTCCATCGCTCCGCCTGCCAAGTATTGCGTTGAAGTCCCCCACAACAACCGTAAAGTAGGTTTTGGAAGCGTGTATGGCCCGACGTATGTCCTCATACACTTCTTCCACCTCTTCATCTGGGCGTTTCTTGTGTGGCACATATACCTGGATCACCTTCAACGAATATCTTCTGGATACTCTGAGTATCAGGTATATCACCCTGCTAGAAACGCTTTCGATGGTTGTTACTTTGTTAATGAGGGACTTGTGGACGAGAAACCCGACACCATGCTGTGACTTAAGGGTTGTCGTGCCCTCTCCCTCTCTTCGGACTTCAGACAACCCTAAAATGTCCCATTGTAACCTATTCATTTCCTCTTCCACTTCCTCGATCCTCTCGTCAAGCCTCAAAGTGCGGATGTTGTGTGCCACCAGGGCCAGTTTCCATTGGGAGTGGTAGCCGGATCTCTTCCGGAGATTCTTCGCACCCCCTGCTCCGCCGTTACCTTGACCGCTACCGGAGCCAGGAATAGCGGAGCTGCCGGGGACTGGGGGCCTTGGTATATTTATTACATTCATTTAGGGGGGATTTGCCATACTCACCACGCTGGGCAGACGGGTTGGTGAGCGCTTAATCGGCTTATCACATTTTCGATGCTGCTGCCCATCGAAAAAGGGTTTTAAGCTTGGGATGGGTAGGATTTTCGGGGGATGTGGGAACGGAAGGAAGGTATTGGGATACTACTCACTTGGATGAACAGGGAATAAGCAAAGTAGTAGCTCGGGAGGCCGGGCGCGCATACCCGATACCATACCTTTAATCGCCGGACAGGCAAATAAGGATGGCACCCCTGGCGTCAGTTATGCTATTTAGTCATACAAATTGTAAACAATGATACTTCAACTTTATTGTTACATAAATTTTTACTGTGGACTGTGAACAAAAACGAAAAAAAAAATTATTACTCTGTATCCATAGTATTGTATCTGTGTGTATATAATATTAGATCTTGATTTCAAGTGAAGCGCGAAACATAAAATCAGTGTTTTAATCAATTACGTTGATTTTAAAGTACTAAAAATACACGAATTTATCGATTAAAGTAAATAACAGATTTTATATTCAGCCATACTACTTAAATCCCCTTTTTTACTTGTTACCTGACCGAGGACAAGACAAAAATCGCTTACGGTAATAAATTTATTATTTCTTTAATAAATACGATCTATCAAAATATGTTGCAAATTGTATTGGACGATGTTTAATTAATTGTCTTTGTGAACTATGGGTCAGGTAATAAAGATAAAAATATTAGAATGCTTTAATCAATCAATTTTTAAACTTGATTAAAAGGTGACTAAATAAAAAGAGACATGCATTTAATTTTTCATTCGGAAAATATTTCTGTAGAAATGCATGTCGACGATATTAATGAGAACTAATATTATTTAAATACTGCTAATTATTCATTGTTAATTTTTTTGTCAAAGTTTTTTTTATAATACATTTATAAAAGCAAAGATCGCAGTTACATTATGTTAAAACTGAATGGTGAAGCAGTAACAGGCCCTATTACATATTTCATTACTATTTTTATTTTAATAAAATTTTAGATAATATCTGTCAATTCTAAACAAGCGTTTAATGTGAATGTAATAATCCTCGGATACTTTTTTGGTGAAATTTGTTAATAAATTCGGTGAATATAGCAATAATAATAAAGTAATAGCAGTACTTGTATTACTAGAAAAATAGTTATCAGTGATTTTAACCTTTTAGTTGTGTATAAAAGGTATGACTATTTTGTGTTATTAACTTTAAACATACTTTATATCTTTAAGCATTTTCCAATACTAGAGTAGACAGAGGCTTAGAAATTTGAGCAAGGACGGGCTCACCACCTGTAACATTGTCCCAAAAATTACTTCGGTAGAAGATGGGTCAAAAGGACTTAATTGTGTACACCTCTGTCTATCCCCGTATTGGGATTGGTGTGAAGATATTTCTTGTTATTATTATGTCTCAATATATAAAATACAGCTAAATTTACTTTTCCGGAAATTTCACTTCTATCGCAAATCAACTGCCTTATTTATATTTTAGAGTTATGGCGTGGATTAATTTTACAACAAAAAAGTTACGAAGGCTTCAATTTGTCAGAAACCATAATAATATTGGTACACGGAATATATGGATGAAGAATAAAATTGTTAATTCGCCTTTTAAGGATGTTCAGTTACCTTCGCTTACTGTAACCGATTACATTTGGCAGAACATTGACAAGTGGGCAGATAGACCGGCAATGGTAACTTTATAATTGTAATTTGACAGCGCTAACGCAGTATTTGCTTTACCAGTTTGTAAATATCATCTTAACGTTAAAAAAAGTCATGGTAGTCGAGTGATTTGGTGATTGGAATTGGAGTCAAGAGAACCGTGTTCGAACCCCAGGGCACGAACCTATAGTTTATATTATAGTTATATGTACTATTTATATCGTTGGCTTTACAACGTTTACAATAGTTATATGTACTATTCATATCGTTAGCTTTGGCATAACGACAGCGACGGACGTTTGCCACAACTGCCTGTGAAAAAAAAATATTTAATAAAACCAATACTTTAACTCGCGATAGCAATTAAATAATGAACTATTTTAACTAGTGACCATTTTTTGCTGGATATTATAAATCAGACGTCTTTTATGCGTATCGGTGGTATACATTGAAGACTTTATTATACAATACCAACTCATTTTTATTACTTGATGTTTAGCCTAGAACTGTTTACGTCATTGACATAATTTATCACAATTTCCAAGCTTAAAATAATACTTAATCTCCCAGGTGATTAAACTTTTTAATTACTGAGTGAACTCAAAAAGACAGCAATGTGGTTAATGTTAATGTAGATTTAGTTTATTATCAGATATTCTGATCAAGCTATGGCATTAGGTTTTTCTGTAGCGATAGCGTATAAAGGAAATAAATAAATATAGTGAATCGAATGAATATTTTTTAAATGGTACTTTCAGGTTTGCGGTATTACTAACCGTTACTACACGTATCATCAACTTTACAAATACTCTCGCAAGTTCGCTATAAAATTACGTACTCAATTGAATGTACGAGACGGCGATGTTACCTGTGTAATGATGCCTAATAACCCAGAATACGCCTTAGTCACGCTCGGCTCCCTCGAAGCAGGTGCCGCTGTGACCACAATTAGTCCATTTAGTACAGCACGTATGTATATTTTATATTAATTTTGTATATATTCACGCAATTTCTCATACTGGAGTAGGCAGAGCTCCTTTCAATCCACTTTTCACCGAAGCTTATTTGGGTCGACGTGGCAGGTGGTAAGCCTGTCGACATCTAATGTCCTGGTTAACGGTACAGTATATTCATACATAAAAATATATTTACATAGATTAATATTTATAAATAATACATTAACGAAATTAAAATTGAAAGAGAGAGCGAAATCTATCTCTAGTTGCTCCATCAGGGATTACGCGTAAAGATAGTACATTTTATTTTAATCAATAAGTAACAAGTTAAGCAAAGAAAGTCAATTCTTTACTTTATTTTGTGTTATATTTAGGACGGTAATTTTTTTAAAATACAGTTTAATAAATTTTAGCAAATTTTTAAAAGTATAAATTATATCTATTTATGGAGTAATACAACCGTAGCCTAAGGGAACAAGTACTAGAACTGCAGAAGGATCTCACAAGCTATATGTTTAATAAAATCAATGGTGAATGAATTTACATAAAACTTCGTTAATATAGAAATAACTATTTTCTTTTTTATATTATAGATGAAGTTAAATGGCAATTACAACAATCGAATCCGAAAGTAATAATATGTACCCCGGAAACCATTGGAGTGATGCATGAAGCATGTGAAAAAGCAAATATTAAGTTACCTGTTGTAGTCGTGAACAATTTTGAAGACAGTACACCAACAGAAACTGCATCCTTTAAACAAGTAATTGATGATAGTAATGAAGACTACAGTATTTTAAATACAGTGAAAAAAAGTATTGACGGCATTGCCTTATTGCCGTATTCTAGTGGTACAACAGGTTTACCAAAAGCTGTTGAACTTGTAAATAGAACAATCGTAGCAAATTTTGCTCAGCAAAATGCTGATGGGATAAGACACTGTCTTGAAACGACTGGTAATAATTTTATGCAGACTAAAATTAATTTTTAATTAACATATCTATTAAATGCTTCTATTTCTATGCCCTGCTTTTTTAAAAAAGTTAATGACATGTCGCGATAGAATGATGGTAACGCAATAAAATAAATATCATAATTTTTAATACAAAATATATATTATTATTACTTAAAATAAATAAATACTTCACGTCACGGACAATTTTGTCCTTTAGACCCACCTTTCAACGAAGACACGACATTTTTTGGGATAATATGGTAAGTGGTTAGCATGTCGCCGTCTTTATATCTAAGCCAACGATATAAAAAGAACATAAATTTTTGAAAAAAACTCATGGTACGAGCCTATCACCAGGGGATCGAACTCAGGTCTCTTGACTCCAATATGATCACCTAACCACTTGGCTGTCGTGACTTTAATATTCAGTAATTTTAATTATATTTTATCTCTATATAATGTGTAATGGATATGCGCAGCGATTTTGAATTCAAGCAATTGTTTATGAGGCGTTAGAAGTAAGGGTAATGAAAAATCTCACAATTACATTATTTCCAAAAGTATCAGATATAACTATTCGCTATAGACGAGATAAACACAAAATCTACGAAGAAAAGCCAAAAATAACACTAATGTCCATAAGTTTATACTGTGTGGCTCCAAATATATATAATAAATTACCACAAAGTTGAAGACTATTGCGTAGCGGGTTACCTCAAAATAAGCTGAAAAAACTCATAACTGAGAAATAACATACATGTGTAAATTGTAATTGATATTTCTTGACATTTGTTATTTAATTATTAGTATTATTGATAATTATTATAATTTACTTGTTCAACTAAGTATTATATTTTAAAACTGTTTATGTAAATTTAAAACTTTCAATTAAAACTTATATTTTTTTTATTTTGAGTAAATTTTTTGCATGCCTCAATAAGGTAGAATGTATAAGGCTATTTTATAAAATATTCAGATTTAATGTAACCTACATTCTGGCAAATAAATGATTGATTGATTGATAAGTAGACTTCTTTGAATATAACTATTTGCAAACTGGAGAGTAAATATAAGGTATACAATGTTTTCATTATTGTCTTAATGGGTAAATTAATTAATGTATGTATACTAATTTTACTTTCATATGTTTATTTAGTCGTGATGATAATTTGTTCAAGGTTGTCAGCAAATGACCTGGATTTAAATCCACTGTATAAATTTACTGTATTAAACCGCAGTAGATTAAAGTAGATTAAAGCTTAGTTTTACCGATTATTCTTACTTTGACCTTTTCTTGCGTTTAAGTCTTCTAAAAAATTTAATGGAGGATTTGCTAAAATTCAGACGTTGCGGCCTGTCCCTGGTTTGCTTAATTTTAATCTGTTTTTCGGTGGCTTGCCTTGCCTTTTTTAAGGTCTTAATTTTTTCATTTGCCCTTTATAATTACAATAGAAAGAAAAGCACGGTAAACTCTCATGGCGATGACACATGGCAATCCGCAATTTTTATATACGCATATTTTTATACTTATTCTTAAACATTAACAAGTTTTGTTTGGTTTTCCTTTCAGAATCTCATCAAGAATCTCTATTGGCCGTACTACCCATTAACCATATGTATGGTTTATCAGTAATTGTATTACAAAAATTATCAGTTGGCGCTAAAATCGTAACTTTACCAAAATTTGAAACAAAAACATTCCTGAATGCACTTAAAAATCATAAAACAAGCATATTACATATTGTACCGCCGTTAGGTATTAAAAATTATTTTAATGTATTTAGAAATAATGTATTGAATACTATTGTCTTATCTATAATTACACCATATTTCAGTCTACTGCTTACGTTTGCGTTCTCTAAGGAAGTGAGAGTGGAAACTGATATTGCTTGTATCCTTATACTAAAATGCAGCTCGAGCAATGTTCACGACAGAAAGATATACATAAAGTGTATCCTAATCTTTTACACCTCACGTAATTTAAATTTCGCAATAGCATAATATTAAATTAATAGATGTATTAGAGATTAAACATATCTTAATACATTTCTTAAAAGGATTTCATATATTATAGTAATTACATTACCGATACTAGTGTTATAATGCTGTTGATGTAGATCATTTATTGTTATTCCGTGAGTTCACTACGTGTAGTTGTGATAAAAATTCGTTGGTACAGTTTTATAATTTTAATATTTTACATTATCAAGTCCCCAGGACCTCCGTGTTTTGGCTACTTGGATAGCGACATGATAAATATTTGAATATAACGCTGCGTTATTGTTTAACGAGCTCCGTGAACAAGTGGCGTACACAACGGTTTTCGTTGTGTTGAGGTCTCCAGTCCTGATTTATGTGGTTCGTTGCCCGGATCGGTCAATGTAGAAATTACGCTATTTATAGTCTTCAAATCTCATGATCTACATCTATATACGTATTTATTCCTCTATGTATGTATGTATTCCAAATTTTCCGTACATAAACTTGGTGTGTTTTTTTACTACTTATTTGATATTCTTTGTTAATAAATTTGGATCAGTGAGTCACGATATAAAGTCACGATGGCCGAGTGGTTGGGTGGTCGAGTGGTTTCGAATCAAGAGACCAGAGTTCGATCCCCAGGTGGCAGGCTCGTATCAATGGGTTTTTCAAAACATTATGTACGAACCATAGCGTTGGCTTGACCATAAAGACGGGCTCACCAACCCGTCCCGTCACCTGTCACGTTGTCCCGAAAATATCTTCGGTGGAAGGTGGGTCGAAGGGACTTAATTGTCTAGACTAGACCTCTGTCTACCCCAGTATTGGGAATTGCATGGAGATATTTATTTATTTATCAGTGAGCCTATAGTTGTTTCGTCATATTTTATGACAAATCTTTCATTTCAGCGTCATTTTTGGCATCTCATCAAGGCGTAAAGAACGAGTATTTATCTTATGTTCATACATATGTCTGTGGTGCTGCTCCCGTACCAAAAAATGACATTTTTAGGATCCTGGAAAAATCAAAGGTTGGTTTTTTAAATAATCTGCGCATGATTTGTACACGTTACACAAACACTTACACACGAAACTAAAATCCATCAGCCTATAGAACCTTAGACTCCTTTTAGTACTCTTTTAGTAGTCTGCCTTTGTAGTAGTTTTCAAGGTGGTAATCTCCCGGTGTCGTAAATTTATCCATAAACCGGTAGTTTTGACACGGAAATCGCAAGAGATGACTAAGGAAAAAGCGGTGTCGTCCTGTCGATAACAATTTTTTATCGACAGGACGACACCGCTTTTTCCTTAGTCATCTCTTGCGATTTCCGTGTCAAAACTACCGGTTTATGGATAAATTTCATTTGTAAATCACTTGCCTGTGAATAGCAATATGCCTAGTAAATTATGATGTGTTTATTTAACACCATGTTTTATTTACAGCCTAGCGCTGACTTTTTGCAGATATATGGATTAACTGAAATATCCCCGTTAGTAACCTCAATGCCACCAGGTTCGAACAAATATACATCGGTTGGTATAGCTCTGCCAAACACACTACTACGTATTGTAGATGCTTATGACCGAAATTTAGGCCCAAATGCGGTAAGCAGATTTAACGTAATAAAAAGCTCTTTGTTAAAAAAAAGTGGTGTAAATTTCTGAACCATTTTATGATGCAAAGTAATAACAATGCTCATTTTTAAAGTATGACGCAATTTTCTTATTTTATTATTAAACTTTTTGTTATTAAATTAATGAGAAATTAGAAAAAATACTAACTTGGGAGGAGTTGAAACATGCGACCTCTGCCGTACCGTTGCAACCCTTTACTTCGGAGGAAATTATTGAAGGTATTTGAAAAAAAAATATATGGCTTCTTATGGTGCATTAGAGTTATTAGCCATTTGAGTTTAGTAGTTACTTTAAGTGATTGAACATTTCACAAAAACTCATCAGATTTATACCTTGAATGTGACTTGACGAATATGCCTCTTTGAATTCATGCAGTACTAAAAATCTATCTTTAAAGATGTAATTTTGTAAGTTACTGAGCTTTTGTGCCGAAAAAATCTTCGGTGGAAGGTGGGTCGAAGGGACTTAATTGTCTAGACTAGACCTCTGTCTACCTCTGTATAGGGAATTGCGTGAATATATTTATTTATTTATTTTACTGAGCTTATCAAGCAGCATTTTTTCAGGTTGGCGAGCTATTAATTAAAGGACCTCAAATAATGAGAGGTTATAGAAACAATCCAGAAGCGACCAAAGCTGCATTTACAGATGATGGATGGTTTAGAACAGGTGATTTGGCTTCAATAGACTACGATGGTACAGTAACAATTTGTGGTAGAATAAAGGAGTTAATAAAGGTAAATTTTAGTCAAATTCTGATACTTTTAATATTCTGTATAAATTCTTGTATGGTTGCCGGAAATCTAAATGTGCGTTTGTAAGAAGACAGAAGAGCCTGACAGTAGCATAATTTTAAATAATGATAAATTATCAGATTTAAAGTAGATTATCATAAACTACTGTGTTATAGGTGAAAGGATTTCAAGTGGCCCCGGCAGAATTGGAAAGTGTACTTAAGGAACATCCTGATATATTAGACGCAGCTGTAGTTGGTGTGCCAGATTTAAAAAGTGGGGAAGTTCCAAAGGCATACATTGTTATTAAAGACGGACGAAAGATTAAAGCGGATCCTATTGATATAAAAAAGTTCGTAGATGATAGAGTGGCAATTTATAAAAGATTAGGTAATATTGAATTTGTAGACAAGATACCTCGAAATCCTTCAGGAAAAATATTAAGAAAGCTTCTTTAACACCACTTTAATTAAAATATATGTATATTTTTAAATTACAATGAGTGAATAAAGCAATTTAAAAAATTAAATACTTATAATCATTTTTATAAGAGTCTCGTACAAATCTTGAAAGTAATAAAAGGGTTTTGTAATACCTACAATACACCTGGTTAGACACATATTACTTAAAATGTATAAGTCAATTTTGCTTTTCCAGAAATTATTGACTAATAGCATACATAAACGGCTTAAGTGCAATATGTCTGGTAAAAAAAACGTTACCTTACAAATCCAGACTTCCAGCACTTTTCAGTGAGTGAAAGTCACCAAAAAGTGTTTCTAGTGAGATGGCAGCCTGTTATGTGCCATGCTTATTACAAAGATGTTATTATAAAATTACATTGGTACAATAATGTGTCAAGTGATCGGAATTTGAGGCAAAAGACCCGAGTTTAATTCCCAAGGAATGGGTTTTTCAAAACCTTATGTACGATTTATATCGTAGGCTTGGACACTTTATTGTCTAGACCTTCATTCAACAAGGCATTCTGAAGCGTGACGAGCTTGATAGTTATAATAACATCTTTACACAATTAGGTTATCTAAATAAATTGTCATATTGCATACATTTATCTCTATACACTGCGTAACAACGATCTCGCTAATGTTTAGAGTCGAGCAAAGTTTAAATTGCAATCGATTGAACAAGCAGCAACGTGCAGAATTTAACTTTAATGTGATCTAATTTATAACAGTTTGTTGTTTATTAATGTCTCTTGTTATTTCGTTATATGTTGTTGCAAAATTCATCGTATTATGCATAGAAAGCAACAGATGGGTCCAATTTGTCAATGGTAATTGCTGTCTCCCCGTAGATAATACCTTCTGATAAACACCGTTATGGCGGGATCCCTTAATTTTTTCCAAAGTAAAAGATGTCACACATTCAGATTCTCAATGTAAAATATATAAAAATATTATTAATTAACATTATTCATATTGGAACATATTATCAATCTGTACCAAATTGGATCCAGAGGGTTAAGCTGTTCTGGTGGGATCAAGAGACAAATATCCTTCTCTTTTATAATCTAAATATTCGCGTTTATAAAACAGGTAAGATTTTTAAAAATTGTTCTCGTACAGTTTTTTTTCTTAATAATTGTAATCAATGGTAAACAGCATGATGGCGTCTTACTTGACGTAAATATTTAAAAGAACCTTGTAGTAGCGATTAGATAAAAAAATAGAAAATGGTTTGAAATAAACTAATAAAATTCGTGCAACAATTTTTTTGTATGGAGAAAAATTTATACGAGAAAATGGAACACAAAATAATTTTTCCTTTTGTCATCATATCTGTCACAATAAACAATATTTCTTTAAATTATTGGTGCCTTAGTAAAGCGAAAATTTACAGGATTAGTCACAGTTGTGCTTGGGTACCATAGTGGTCCAGGAAGATCGGAACGCTCGTACCAATGCGATTTTTTTCAAACTTATGTATGGTTCACATCGTTGGCTTGGACATAAAGACGGCGACAGGCTCACCATCTGTCGGTTATCCCAAATAATCTTCGGCGAAAGGTGGTTTATAGGGCCTTAATTGTCTACACCTCTGTCTACCTCAGTATTGAGAATAGCGAGAAGATATTATATTTATTATTACTGATTGTGTTACATGTATAATACATATGAAATCGGACTGGCTACACAGCTTGTAGAGCTGACAACCATTGGGAAAGAAAGTTTCTCCATTGGCAACCCCGTACAGGCAAACGTAGTGACCCCCCACGAGATGAAGTGATGTCTTGCAAAAGTTGCGGGAAGTCCTTGGATGCAGGTGGCTGAAAACCGCTCACTAGGAACATTGTTGATGGAGATGTACAGCAGTGGACTCTTGATAGGCTATAACGAAGAAGAAGAATAATAATATCTATTAAAATATTCACATCAGTTGAATAATTGTGCTCTGTGAAAGAATTTTTTTTCAATTTCATTTTAAAGGTTTCAAATTAAAAATCATAATTATATATTAATATTCTCCACTTTATTAGACTTGGTACTTCCTTTATATTAAGTACCGTTTATATTACGGTCCTAGTATGGAAGGAAAATTTCATTACATTTTACTGTTTGAGACTAAAACGCAAATTAGAGCAACGTTATTTAAACTAACTTGTTTCAGTTTTGTATCGAATGTGTTTGTTCTTAATGGAGAAAAGATTTAAAATTTTAGATTTAAAAATTGGAGCGCCTTCACAAAAACTGTATTACATTTATTTTCGGTTTACTTACTTATGGCAAAATCTCCATCATCTTGTCGTTTCAAGCCTAAATGACTTTCTGTTCGTCAAATGCGTAGCTCCCCAATTCTGTTTCTGTTGTATTATGTCTTAACTTTGAGATTTCCGTGTGTAAACTAAAAGGAAAATTAGAGCAACGTTATTTAAACTAACTTGTTTCAGTTTTGTATCTAATGTGTTTGTTCTTAATGGAGAAATTATAAATGGAGAAATTATTTACACCCTACGTGCTTTTATTTAATTTCTAAATTCAAATTCAAGTTATGTAATAATCTAATCAAAATCCATTATTTTTGAATAGAAATAGAACGCGTAATTTGTAGGAGTATTCATGACTAACATGCATGAAGCATATTTCGTGTTGGAACTGTCTATGTTGTAAACTCAATTGAATAGATAAAACGTAACAAATACTTAACGAAGATTACAATGCTGTTATCATTTATAATAAATAAATTTCTCACTATTTATTTTTCGTATATTGCAAGTCGTAGAAAAGACCCTAATGAAGACAATAAAAATGACATTTTAAAGAAGAGAGTCACCGTATCAGATAAAAATTACACATAAATTACCATTACCTATTCTTCATACTAGCCTTTCACTCTACTCGCGCAACCAAATCAAAATACATACAACTAACATAGTCAAATTTTGTATATGTACATTTATCCTATAAATAGACAGTTCAAACACCTTTACGTGCAAATATTCATATTTAACATACCAATATTTGTTACATACCACCACTCTTATTTGCGGACTAACTAGTCTTCAAAATTCTGAAAAAATTATTTATGTATCAGTAGTTTATTTCTAGTTACTATTATTGATCTAGTATTGAATGCGTTTTTTGAAATTAAAAAGTTGTATTTTCAAAACCTAAAAAAAAGGTTTTGCGATTTAATTGAATTCAATCAGAACCTTTTTCCTATCGGCCATTCTTAAGCATTGGATCCCGTCGAATAAGTTTACTTTTGAAAAGAGCTATATCAAATTTCGGTTCTATCACACTACACAAAAAATATAATACAATAACAAATTTTTATTAATCTATCCCAGGGTAAGAGTATTATTATTTAACACATTTCTATAACAATAAATTTATATAAATTTTGAATTGAACATGATTCAGACCGATACGGTCTATAGATTTCCTGACGCTGCGTGTAATCAAAGGCTTTAATGAACGCGATAAGTTTAACGCCGGTTATCGACACGCCAGGTGTTTAATTACATTTAGACACGAAAGTTTAGTCTGGTACCGCTATTTCTGTTTTCATTTTTTTTGATGCATATAATTTATTGGTAAATTTAAATTTGGAATTTATATTAAATTTTTAAAGTAATAAATGGAATGGATAAATACCCGCAAATACCCGCAAAATACCCGCAGTTTTATGATAAGACCAACTAATGTTTTTATAAATAATAATAAATGCAATAGTTCAATGGACACAGGGAATCATCTTTAAATATACCAGACTAAAAGACGACTCAAGGGTGATATTTTCCTTGTATCTACGACATGCTCACAACATCCACACTTTTTATCATTACTTCAAACAATTCGTTCACATTTTTTTACGTATTTTCTATTATTCCTCTATGCAACTTTGCACTACATCCGGCTCAAATGCAGCATCTAAAGTAGCAGTTGTATTAGTTGTAAATTGCAGTCGCAAACCCGCTTAACGAGTGTGGTAACGGAAAATACTATTTAGGTTATAGTGGCTTATAACTTTAAATTTTTCGCGGTTAATGATGAAAACTCTTCTATATATATATATATATATATATATATATATATATATATATATATATATATATATATATATATATATATATATATATATATATATATATATATATATATATATATATATATATATATATATATATATATATATATATATATATATACATATATATATACATACATATATATATATATATATATATATATATATATATATATATATATATATATATATATATATATATATATATATATATATATGTAATTTCGTAATATGTATTTGTTAATCTATGAATGTATTTTATGAAATGTTTATTTTATCAATATTTTTGTTTAATATAGAAGTTCATCACTTATATTTTTATCATTAATTCGCACCTGCCGTCTACTTTTCATCGTTATAAAGTTGACTGGTTGAGAATGCTTCCAGATATTCTCATAATTTGTATTCCCATTGCAGCCCTTAGTATAAGGCGTTGACAAAAATAATAAATACATAAATAAACAAATAAATAAATCAAAGCTTTGATTTCTATCCCAAGTTGATAATAGGACCGGCACTTGACAAAATATAAGCTTTTACCCGCTATTACAACTGTATAAATGTGATATATATATGAATTATAATATATCATCATCTCGTTTACCTGTGTACGCCAATAGGAGATCAGAAGATGTATTTTGAATACCTTACCAAAATTTGTTACGTACCTGTACATAAGCTTTGCCAAGTCCAAGTATAGTAAAAGATAAATATTACGTAATAAAATAGAATACTGACAAAAGTATAACATTTGATACTTGCGAATTTTTCGATACAATCAATTCCTTTTGACACTTTCACTTAGGTGAAATTTTGGTAAAAGGCGCTCAAATAGGACGTATTTTCCACTCCGTAAGCATTTGGCATAAAACCAATAACCCGAAAGTAAATTGCCTTATCGGGATTATACGGCCATACGATTTGTTTTTGATTTATTGTTAAATGTGATGTTCTGGTTTTTTTATGAACTTTTATGCTTCTAGAAATGTTTTTAATCGACTTAAAGAAAAGGAAGTTCTTAATTTGGTTTAAAAGGTAAGTTTTTTCTTAATGTTCGCTATTTTAACTAACTTGTAATTGTCTAGACTTGACTCTTGTCTACCCCTGTATTGGGAATTGCGTGAAGATATTTATTATATTTATTTCCCGCGTACCGCCTCAACAAAGCACGGCCTCTCTTCAGTCTCAGATCCATTAGACGAGCATTCTAACGAAGTCCTGTTTTTCTTCGATATGCCCGAAGCCCTAAGTCTTCATTTAACACCCTTTTCACCGTGGCAGAAGGGTGTTAAAAGAATATATATATATATATATATATATATATATATATATATATATATATATATATATATATATATATATATATATATATATATATATATATATATATATATATATATATATATATATATATATATATATATATATATATATATATATATATATATATGTATATATATGTATGTATATATATATATATATATATATATATAGTCAAGTCTAGACAATTACAAGTTAGTTAAAATAGCGAACATTAAGAAAAAACTTACCTTTAAACCAAATTAAGAACTTCCTTTCTTTAAGTCGATTAAAAACATTTCTAGAAGCATAAAAGTTCATAAAACCAGTACATCACATTTAACAATAAATCAAAACAAATCGTATGGCCGTATAATCCCGATAAGGCAATTTACTTTCGGGTTATTGGTTTTATGCCAAATGCTTACGGAGTGGAAAATACGTCCTATTTGAGCGCCTTTTACCAAAATTTCACCTAAGTGAAAGTGTCAAAAGGAATTGATTGTATCGAAAAATTCGCAAGTATCAAATGTTATACTTTTGTCAGTATTCTATTTTATTACGTAATATTTATCTTTTACTATACTTGGACTTGGCAAAGCTTATGTACAGGTACGTAACAAATTTTGGTAAGGTATTCAAAATACATCTTCTGATCTCCTATTGGCGTACACAGGTAAACGAGATGATGATATATTATAATTCATATATATATCACATTTATACAGTTGTAATAGCGGGTAAAAGCTTATATTTTGTCAAGTGCCGGTCCTATTATCAACTTGGGATAGAAATTAAAGCTTTGATTTATTTATTTGTTTATTTATGTATTTATTATTTTTTGTCAACGCCTTATACTAAGGGCTGCAATGGGAATACAAATTATGAGAATATCTGGAAGCATTCTCAACCAGTCAACTTTTATAACGATGAAAAGTAGACGGCAGGTGCGAATTAATGATAAAAATATAAGTGATGAACTTCTATATTAAACAAAAATATTGATAAAATAAACATTTCATAAAATACATTCATATATTAACAAATACATATTACGAAATCACATATATATATATATATATATATATATATATATATATATATATATATATATATATATATATATATATATATACATATATATATATATATATATATGGCGGCGGCGTGTGAAATCGACTTGATCCGGCACGAAGACTGGCCCTGGCAATATATATATACATATATATATATATATATATATATATATATATATATATATATATATATATATATATATATATATATATATATATATATATATATATATATATATATATATATATATATATATATATATATATATATATATATATATATATATATATATATATATATATATATATATATATATATATATATATATTGCCAGGGCCAGTCTTCGTGCCGGATCAAGTCGATTTCACACGCCGCCAGCCAGTCTTGTGTGCTCTTCTCTCTATGAACTGGCGCCGAATCTTGTTGGAATACCCAGAGCCTGTTATTGAACATGGTTTGAGAAACCATGGTTCCCCAAGGTTCGTCAGGACTGTATTTTGATAAACAACTGCATTCGTTTTTACATCTTTCTCACAAAAATGTACCTCTGTTAAGCCTCAATAAGAAACTCCCAACCATACCATGAGCGAGGATGGGAAATGACCTCGTTGGACACGCGGAATACGGTTACTCACTTCTTCACTACTGTGTGCGTACACACCTTATCATTTTGTTTGTTGTAGATCTCTTCTACGGTAAAAAAAATTTCCATCCGAAAAAAGAATTTCCCAATATTTTTTCCCGCGTACCGCCTCAACAAAGCACGGCCTCTCTTCAGTCTCAGATCCATTAGACGAGCATTCTAACGAAGTCCTGTTTTTCTTCGATATGCCCGAAGCCCTGGTGTCTTCATGTAACACCCTTTTCACCGTGGCAGAAGGGTGTCAAAAGAATATATATATATATATATATATATATATATATATATATATATATATATATATATATATATATATATATATATATATATATATATATATATATATATATATATATATATATATATATATATATAAATATATATATACATATATATATATATATATATATATATATATATATATATATATATATATATATATATATATATATATATATATATATATATATATATATATATATATATATATATATATATATATATATATATATATATATATATATATATATATATATATATATATATATATATATATATATATATATATATATATATATATATATATATATATATATATATATATATATATATATATATATATATATATATATATATATATATATATATATATATATATATATATGTGATTACGTAATATGTCTTTGTTAATCTATGAATGTATTTTATGTTATGAAATGTTTATTTTATCAATTTTTTTGTTTAATATAGAAGTTCATCACTTATATTTTTATCATTAATTCGCACCTGCCGTCTACTTTAGATCGTTATAAAAGTTGACTGGTTGAGAATGCTTCCAGATATTCTCATAATTTGTATTCCCATTGCTGCCCTTAGTATAAGGCGTTGACAAAAAATAATAAATACATAAATAAACAAATAAATAAATCAAAGCTTTAATTTCTATCTCAAGTTGATAATAGGACCGGCACTTGACAAAATATAAGCTTTTACCCGCTATTACAACTGTATAAATGTGATATATATATGAATTATAATATATCATCATCTCGTTTACCTGTGTACGCCAATAGGAGATCAGAAGATGTATTTTGAATACCTTACCAAAATTTGTTACGTACCTGTACATAAGCTTCGCCAAGTCCAAGTACAGTAAAAGATAAATATTACGTAATAAAATAGAATACTGACAAAAGTATAACATTTGATACTTGCGAATTTTTCGATACAATCAATTCCTTTTGACACTTTCACTTACGTGAAATGTTGGTAAAAGGCGCTCAAATAGGACGTATTTTCCACTCCGTAAGCATTTGGCATAAAACCAATAACCCGAAAGTAAATTGCCTTATCGGGATTATACGGTCATACGATTTGTTTTTGATTTATTGTTAAATGTGATGTACTGGTTTTTTATGAACTTTTATGCTTCTAGAAATGTTTTTAATCGACTTAAAGAAAAGGAAGTTCTTAATTTGGTTTAAAAGGTAAGTTTTTTCTTAATGTTCGCTATTTTAACTAACTTGTAATTGTCTAGACTTGACCTCTGTCTACCCCTGTATTGGGAATTGCGTGAAGATATTTATTATATTTATTTATTATGTAATTTTAAACGACATTGAAAATTATTTGTATTTGAAAAGAGAGTTTCAAGTATCATAAAGTCAGGATCTGGTGATGGAATTCTAAATAGATGAAGAAAATTCCTCGAATTTTATTTATATTTTGAGTATTTCCTATTCTGAGTATTCTATAAAAATTTTTTTTTGCCTCTAGAGATCATTAAGAAGTACACGATTTGTCGATAGAGACAGCGAAATAGATAATTATTTAGTAATAAGAAACGAATTGAGGGTTTAGTTTCCATCAACAGATTTGCAGATTTACAGAAATTACAAAAAAATATTACTTCATTATTAAAAAAAAATGTATACATTCAAATGGCCTCGGTGGTCTATTTAAGTCATAGAATAACCTATACTTAGGGAGACTCAGTCTCATCTAAAATGTGTTTATAAAAATATTATGTTCAGGATATATTAACGATGTGTCATTGAATGGATAATTCTCACTTTAGAGAAGAAAGGGTTCTGTCAGCAGAGGGATATAATCAAATATGCCTCATTAATGTAATATGTAACACAATATCTATTCCAATTAAAGTATGTCTTCATCGATAATTTTAAATTCAATTTGATTTTCCTTCCGTAAGAAAGTGGCACGTTAGCCAAAATGCAAATTGTACTCAATAAACTTTGCATCTGCACTCTCCACAACCAAATTACGCCGAAATGGAAGTAACAAATCATTGGAACACTTCAAATTAATCTAGAATTGTGTTTGCATGTGTAATACATAATGTTGACTTTAAATCGAAAATTGAGCAAATTCAAATTAACAATCAAGAATTTTTACGATTTGCTTTATTAATGTCAAAAAAAGATACCAATCACAGGCCCCATGTCTTTTAAGTGTGCAAGATCTGTATCAAAACACAGTTCGCACAATATTTAATTGAAAATAAACACACCTTTGACAAAACGAATAACCTTAAAGTATTACATTTATATGAAATAGTTTAAGGTTATATTAACAAGGGGAGTAAACTAGACTGTTTAAAAGCACAAGAAATCAAGTTGAAATTCAAACAATCGGACTAAAATAATCAATAACCAAACATAACTATCACAATCTCCTGTTTTGGAATGTTTTAAACATAATGAGATATAATAATTAATTATAATTCTTTGATAATTATATTACATTTTAAATACTGTTTAATTTATGAAACTTTATTTGCATGTTTGACTGTTCAATTGAATTTATTATTATATTTAATTTTAAATTACTCCAATTCTAAGAAAATTTTCTTAGAGGACTAGCCTTAATAATCTACATACATCATTCTACATAGTTTGTTTTGATTATAATTTTAGTTGTGATTTTAAGCAAATACCTGCAGCTTAGTGATATGTTTACAGTCTACTTATATAAAGTATAACTTATATAAAGTATAACTTATATAAAGTAGGTAATAAGACTTTGTTAATGCCATATGGGCGAAAGCGGTTACATATTTGATGAAAAATAAATAAATTAGGGAATTAACACAAACAAATTTGAATTTATTTAAAGATGAAATTCCACCAAGAGACCACAATCGTGTGTATTCAATATAATTGTTAGCCTTTCGACTTTTTTTTTAAACTGAGTAATTTAACATCTTCCCGTATAAGAAGAACATAAATTGGAACTTGTTGCTTTGGTATCACCTCAAGATAAAGGAAATAGCATAATTTGACATTTCTGAAGGAATTATTAGTTATATTTGTGTTATATCTCATAAAATACTAGATCAATATTCAACAGACCTGTGACGGGTAGTAGCGTCTAAGATGAAAAGTGCGATGTCTGATCTTACACCGCGATCGTCAATCTGCTAGCAATACTAGAGAGGCCAATGCTTCAGTGGACCTTTGTATGTCGTTGTGATGTGATTTTAATGACTGATGATATCTTAGGAATTAAACTAAAAAGAAACTTCTTAATTTTTTTTAATTTTCGTTTCTTTCTTTTTCGTAGCTTTAATTTTATGTCCAAAGTTATAGTCCGTCTATAATATCAGATCAAATTTAGACCTTCGTCATCTAATATTATCATTAAATCGTATATAATATCATCATTAGAAATATGGATGTGTGACAAGTTTCAACAGAATTGGCTCACATATGAAGATTCAGTTTTCAATTCTATATGAGAGATATCAATCAGAGACCCTAAACAAAAATAAATTATTGAAATCACACATGAAACATAACATACAGTTTATCTTTTCTAAGAACTTGTAACTTTCAGTTTTATTTCGTCAGGTAATAAAAATTCGTAATTATTAGCAATATTTATGTCCTAAGTTTCACAGCCAACGTTGAACCGAATTAGATATAATGAAAAACGTGGAATAATAATTGAAACTTAAGCTTAATTAAAAGCAGCTATTAATTCATATCGAATTGATTCCCGTTTCTTTAATTTATATTTTAGCCGAATGGATATAGAATGAAGAAAGAAAGTTTTCTCACATATTTATTTATTGATATCAGTTTACTATAATTTAAAAACAATATGTTAGAGTTAGACACAGAGAAAAACATAAACTCTTTAAGTGCTAATTGCACTTCGCAAACTAGCCGGCCTCACCATTCGTAACTGAACTACCTTCAAACTGGGAGTTGTAAATCATTGGCACGTTTCAAATTAATTCACTACAGTGCTTGACTCTCTAATAAATTTTGCTGCTACGTACTAACTCAAATTAACTTATGTCTGGTTCTAGACATACACAATCTAACTAATAGAATAAATCCGTAATTGTGTTTATATTCAAAATACAATAATATTATACGATAAAATAGTTTATATTGAAATACCCGCTTAAATTATCAAGCATAAAACGTAGCTAAGATCCCTTTCCGGACCCACTATACTGAAAATCAAAATATATTAAGCAAAGCCATGCTTTAGATCTCTCCCATGAGAATTGTAGTTTTTGCAAGGATAAAAATAACCTTTGTGTTACTGCAGGTTATAATCTATCTTTTTTATTAAATCGTCACGCATCAATGCCATGAGTAAGCCATTGAGAACAGATCCCCAAGTGTCACGATCCTTGCACACTAATTTCGCTTCTTTGAAACTCATTATTTTCTACATATAAGCATATGTATAGTCTTTATAATCATATATACAGAAATATCTGTACCAAATTTGATCATAATTCGTTCAACAATCCCGGTGTAATCAATTAATAAACACACATTCTTTCATCCATCCAAACTTTCTCATTTACAATGTGAAGAGAGATATAGTAAGATTAGTAGAGCAGTCGGATTAACCTTAGAGTTTTTACAATAAAAACATTTCCATTTTTTAAATAAACACAAGAGTCATTTTAACTCATCTAATACCATATGTAAAAGAATGAAGCAATTCAAAGATTTTTGTCGAAAGGTTTCTTAGAAAATCTCGTAGCTAATCTCCCTTTAAAAAATAACATCCTTCGAGTGTAATCGAGTAGCAATTGTTAAATGTAGTGTATGAACTCGATTCGATGTCATAATCGAAGCAGTCAAACGTGTACCTGTGAAAGACTAAAAAGCAAATACAATGGAAAGATACAGCGGCTTTATTTACTTTTTAAATTTAAAATTCAGTTTTTGTACATACGTAACAGCGTGAAAGTCCATTGCGCTTTCTGTAGAAAAATGCGCCAAAATTAGCACGCTAGAGAAAAATATTGATCATCTTCATATGTATCGGACACCATATACCGTAGGCACTGCTGCTCGGTTTGTTTTTTTTTTTATTGTATGATCACCGTGGACGAATGGCAGACACCGGTTGTTAAGGTGTCGTCAGCTCTGAGGTATTGGCTTTGTTTCCCGGATGGGTCGACGGGATTTCTGGTGAACTGTGTGTTTACTTCGTTGTTTCCACAACTTTGTTAACACAAATGCTTAAGGTACTTGCTTTGGTATCATATTACATGCATATATTTATTGATATAAAAAGTATCTTAACGCCATTCCCAATACTGGGCTATCCCAGTATTGGGAATGGCGTTAAGATACTTTTTACTTGAATAGTCCAGACAATTTAGTCCTTTTGACCCACCTCCATGTAACCATCTAAATCGAACATATGTTTTGACAAAATCCATTGGTACGATCTTGCCACCTGGGGATAGAACTCAGGTCTCTTGAACCGAATTCCGATCACACAACCACTCATTTATTGTGACTTTTTTACTTATTATTTTATTTATATTTTACGAGGTGGTTATCCCGTGATTTGTCGATAGCGATTGAATTTCCTATGGCACCTTTATCAATCTTTTGTTATTTCTTACAACACTCCCGGGAAGAAAGAGGAAAAGCAAATCGTAATTTGTACAATTACTTCGTAACATTAACTTCTACTTGTAATTATGTAATAGGCAAGTGAGAGAATAGCAGTTTAAGAAGCAATTATTGCCGATAGGTAGTTGGACTTTAAAAATACCAGATCAAAATTTATAGATCTCTAATTGGATAGCAGTCTATCAGTTTATGTGTTGTTATGTGTTGCAGTGAATTGTCAGTAAGACAAACCGTAGAATAAGTATAAATTTTTGATGATTTATGACTAACACAAGCTTTCTTAACGAGCAGGTGGCTCATGTGATGGTAAGTGATTACCACGGCCCATGAACACCCGCAATACCAAGCACGCCCTTATCCATTTTTGAGACAAGGTCATCTTTCAAACCTGCCATATTGCGAATCTCTTCGTTTCGCTTTCGGTCGACCATGGTAAGGCCGCACATTTTACGAAGAGATCGCATCTCCACTGCATTCAACCTGCTTTTATGCTTCTTCTGGCATACCCAGGTATCGCTGCCATATAACAAAGTCGGTACCAACACTGCGTTATGTATTGCAAGGCGTGCACTTTTCACAACGCCTTGCCTTTTGATTAACGCAGTCAGGGCACCATTGACTTTGTTCCCGGCAGCGACACGCCTGTCAAGATCTAAATCACATCTTCCATCCCGGCTAAACGCACTCCCCAAGTATACAATTTCATTCACCTGTTCTAGACATTCCTGATTTACCCAAATTTCGCATTTCGTTCTTTCTTCGTCCCTATCAAATACCAGAACCTTAGTTTTATTAGCATTCAAACGGAGACCATTAATTTCACATTCTTCTTTCATACACGTGACTAATGCCTGTAGTTCTGCCTCTGATGGTGCAATAAGCACTGCATCATCAGCATATAGCAGACAATTCACTTTTATGTCACCCAATTTCACACCCAAACAGCTATCTTTCAGCTTCTGTAAACAGCTATCGAGATACAGTATGAACAGCCAGGAAGACATGACACAACCCTGTTTTACGCCCGTTTGGACGCTAAACATAGGTGACAGGTCATGCCCTACCCGCACACAGGCTTTACAGTCACAGTAAAGTGACTGCACAGCCCTTAGCAATCGACCATCCACACCATACCCCGGCAACAGTTCCCACATTTTCTTCCTTACAACCTTATCAAATGCTTTCTCAAGATCCACAAAAGCACAGAAAATCTTCTGGTTAGCAGCCAGAAGCTTCTCCGTGATCATGCGGAGAGAAAACATTTGATCCGTGCATCCTCTTCCAGGTCTAAATCCGCATTGTGCCTCCCATAGAAATCTTTCCGATTTATCTTGCATCCTACGTGTCAAAACCTTCGAGTAAACTTTACTTGCTAAACTGGTCAAGCTGATCGCCCGATAACACCCGCAGTCATAATGTGATCAATAATTGAAATAATTAAACTTACTTAATATTTATATTAAACATAATATTTATGTTAAAGTTTTTAGTGCTCTATGGCTTATAAAATAAAATGGTCACTAATATAGAAGGATGATTATTAATTTGATGAATGTAAGCTAATAAGAATAATTTATACGAAATTAAAAACATTCTATTAGATATTTTGGTAAACATTTAGGTACAACAAGTTTTTACAATACTTGTATCCGTAAAGAGTGAAGCACCACATGCCGACGTCACAGAGCACCAGTCACGTGCGACATTAACAACCAAAGTTTTGCCGCAGCTCTGCTTACAGATAAAGTTGTGAATGTCAAGCAGGTATAAAGAGAGCATGATAGAAATTTTGTTCACATGATTACATTTAGGACACCTGCCTACATTCCACTCAGTTTCCGCAAGTTTCAACTACATAAAGTAAAATGAGTCAGTCTGAGTAAGTTTTTGTTAATTAAAACATAAAAGGGAACTGTATATAGTTGCCACTATTGAAGACGTTTTTTTATAATAATTTCATATCATTTTTTTTTTTTTTGGACGTGAACGTTTTGGGAAGTGTAAGTCTGTCGCCGGGTTAGTGTCCAAGCTTAAACTACTTATAGTATCAATTGGCTATCGACAGATAACGCAATAACTATATCGAAATAATACCAGACCAAAATTACACAGACTGGTGACTTACAGGAAGAAAATTGGCCCTGTTAATTCTCCTGTCTCCCATATAGTTATATTTACGTACATAAATATTCAAATACTTACATGTCATAAACATCCTTTCTATTAAATTTAAGTACAAACATTTACGTTCATTACACAAATAATTGCCCTTATTAGGATTCAAAGCCACAACCCAGTACTTTGAAGGCACATAATTACCAACTCGGCCGTGTGATATAATATAATAAAATAATCTTTATGTTTTCACGTCATGATAGACAGAGTGGTTGGGTGATCGGAATTCGAGTAAAGACACCCGACTTCGATCCGCAGATTCCTCTGTCTATAGCAGTGTTGGGAATGGCGTTAAAATGTTTGTTTATTACAACTTATACAATTTATAAAAAAAATACTATGTATTTAATCTTTGTATTTCATCTTGAGACAAAAAGCACTATCAGAATGTCAACAGTCGAAAATAAGAACATTACGAGATTACCCCAACCAGAGTTAAGAGGAAACCATTTAAGTCAGTCTGTTTTCATTCCCTTTTATTAGACAATGGTCTACATTTACACAGTCTTGCTATTGAATGTGATAACGTTTCTTCAAAAGTCTTTGTATGCTTTCTACGTAAGTGTTACGTTTACATTTAAAATATTAAATTGATTGGTTAAAATAATAAATTAATAAATTTAAAATAATAACTACTACGAGATAGTTTTGGATTTATTACTTTTCCAAAAAAAAAAAACTGCAATATAACGAGCCTGGAAAAAAATCTACTACTTATTTTTCTACGATACAGTGATCTTCCAAAATCATCTCACTTGGTATAGGCCGTGGACGAAAAACAAATCCACAGATCTGTCTTTAGAATTATTAATGTATATGAAATCAATCTTTACGCCTTTAAGTCACAAGGGCAGTAAGTACCACCTCTAACCATTCCTGTAATAATTACAGACTGCAGAAAAGTACTTAACAATAAACTGAAGTCTTGGATATAGGGAAAGTAATGACTATAGTGATATTTACAACTCACGATATACAACTTTTATATTATAGTTTATTTTTTATCTTTGTTAATATTATAATGAATAACGTAACTGACTTTGTTGACATTTTTAAAGATTTTTTAAAGACAAGCCATATACGAAGAAAAAGAAGATGAATTACACTTCGGTGTTACCTAATCCTTCTTTGCAGTACGCGCTGTTGTAGGTTAACCCGTCTCTGTTTCTGAAAGTATAATGGGAGACTTGGATTTAACTAAAGTTTTAATTAGTTGCAATAGTGAATTGGAAAAGTGCGGGAAGGATTCAGGATTGGCTTGGCACTATATTTGAATTTCAAATGTTTCTTTCAAAGCTTTTAGGTCACTGAACTAGAAGAAGGATTTAATTAGTACAGAAAGATTTTTTAACTACCAATAATTTGAATAATATGTTTCACCTTTACTCTTACGAGTTTCTTATGTGGTGACTAGGGGATAATTAATCAAAATGTTATTAATTGAACACCAACTGGTAGCGAGTTAGACAATTTAAAAAAAATACACAAAACCCACACAAAAATTTTGAATACCCGCGAATACGTATATACGAATTACTGCGATTGCCAATAAGCTTGCCAAGCGTTGCAATTGTGACGTACCCTTCCTTAGCCTGTACAAACGCGTACAGTGAACAATGAATGAAATTTTACTAGTCGTTATGTATTAATGTATATCAAATCTAACTACTAATTGTTTACTTTCCATAGTAAGAGTACTAATTTGATGTAAGTAGGTTAAAATCGTGGCCCTTTGTTTTGGGGTATTTTTAGAATGGTACATTTTACACAGAATCTCACCCTTTTATTATTTATAGCATAGTTTATATACTTTGGTCTCTAATATTGTCTTACGTTTACTATTAATTTTTTGTATTACGAAATCGCCCTAATAATATCATAAATAACATAAATAACACACACATATCTTCATAAATAACATCTATAAATGGTTACATATTAATCTTCGTCTGAGGATAAGGAAAATAGGTTTTCCCTAAATAAATCTTAGCATAAATTTTAATTTTCTGCATTTGGTCAACGTGCATGGTAAGGTAATCTAAGATACGCGCGAATCCTATTTAATCCGAGCGGCTTACCAAAAGATTATCCAAGCTCGAAGTTTATAAACGACCGTAAAAATAAATTATATCGATATTTGCAAGCCATTTTCAATAAATTTTATTCTCCAGTTTATTCTGCTAACATTGCAATGACTAACTGATTTTCAGACGATATTTTGCGCAAAATATTGGTAATTTATAAAACTTTTTAGGCACGTTGGCATTTTTCAAAAATAAAGATATTTAAAAGATCCAAGAACAAAAGTATTTCTAATTTTCAAAGCTTTATTACAGAGAATTGAAGAACAAAGAAATATAAAATTTCTTCCAAAATTTTACGTAGAACAGACGTGCCTTCATAGTGATTTGCGAAAATTGTCAGATTATCGGTAAAATTGAATGCGCAAAAGAAAAATTAAAGGCGTTAATTTTCTAAAACTTCCAAGGAAATTAATAGGGCAAAATTTTTTTTCAGAAATTTTGATTTTATTTATAAAAAAGGGAGACAAACGGGCAGGTGGCTCACGTGATGGTAAGTGATTACCGCCGCCCATAAACACCCAATACCAGAGGCATAGAATATGCGTTGCCGGCCTTTGAGAATGGTGCGAGCATCCGGTTACCTGCACTCACCTGACGAAACGCAGAGGCCGTGGTACTTCCCCGGTCGAGCCGGCCCATTCATGCTACAACAAAAGCTGGTGCGTGGCTCTACCACGGTTGATTTCGACTTTTATAGTTTTCCAAGTGTTAAAATATTCTGCGTTTACGATTTACGATTGAACTTTGTTGCCGAAGTGATGAGCTGCTCTTCTTAGGATACGATTAAGTGGAAGGAGCTAGTACAGTACCGCCCTGCACTATGTGCTAGGCGCAACTTGCATTATTCAGTGAAAATATCATTGCTGTAAGATGATCTGGACTGATGTGTGTATAAGCTAAGATTTAGTTACAAGAAATTAATTCAAGCGATCTCAATCAAAGAAATCTACATGTGTGTCTCGTTCGTTTACTCTTATTTCTCTAAAGAATAAAAAAAATAAAGTGTAAGAAAGAAAGGAATTTCGTAGATGTAAGCGAAATTGTTTCGGTAGCATCAAAACTCTTAATAATGACAACAAAACTGAATCTTGATTTACAATTAAGCACGATTAGTAATAAATGCAGCTTTGCTAAGTGACAACATTTTTTTATACGTGGGGATATACCTAGCGTATACCCACCCCGCGGTGGCAAAAGCAAGTGAAGCGGGTTCGCGCCGTCTAATATCCAATGGTATTCCGCCGGCGTCGCATGTTGCTAGGGCTACGGGAACGATTTCGCACACATCCTCGACCCTACCCACGCAAGCCGTCCTAAGGCCTTCCTAGGGAGACTGGATGCGCCGGAATACGGACGCGTCTCCAAGGCCTCCAAGTGAGCATCGAACTCCCCCGTGTCTGCCTCTCGGAGGATATAGGTCTCAGGAAGGCGGGTGCTCTACCGACCACCAGCCCACCCGTCACCCCGAGACCGAACTGAACTATGGCTCCGCCGCAGACCACATTTCTACCGCGAAAGGCAGTATTTGCTGTCTATGCTTCGGAGCTTGTAGATGTTTTTTTTAAAACCAAATTAATTTTTTATTTATATTAATCAATGTATTGTTAACTAATTATTATAATATAATTATTATTTCCTAAATATGCTTCGTTAATAAGTCGATCGCAAGTACATTGTCTAACTCTTTGCCTGCCTCAGTATGAGATTTTTTTTCAAGATATAAAAAAATATTATTTATATTATTAGTTTTGATAATGATAATGTTGTGTTATTTTTGATTCTACAATTAATTCTCACAATTCAAAAATGAACTATTAAAGCTTTTCAGTTATTTCATTGTTTTTACTGATGTCGACATTTTTTACTTAACTTTTAATATCTAAAATAAGTTATTTGTTTTGTAAGTAACGTTAGATTTCCTACATAAATAATGACGTAAGCCTGACAAATCTTTATTAATCCTTTGAATCCTCCACCGAAGACATAATGACTCGATTTGTAGGCAATTCCCTTCTTATCGTATAGAACATACGAGAAGATAATCGAACATGATAATTAAAAAGTTTGAATAATTTGTAACATTGGCTTATCAATATCTTATATATTGTCTCAATCACAATTGTGAAACATTTCTGTTTCATTCTTCATAATCATCATCATCATAACTGCCTATCCGAAGTCCACTGCTGAATGCCTCCCCGAAAGAATGCCACAAAGAGCAGTCCTGTGCTATTTGCATCCAACGACTCCCCGCAACATTTTGCAGGTTGTCGTTCCATCTTGTAGGAGGGGGGGGGGGTCGCCTTACATTGCGCTGGCAGTTTATAATGGACTCCATTATTTTGGAGAGCAAGGAGGTGATAGCGATTGGTCTGTAGTTGCCCGGATCTGAGCGGTCGCCTTTCATAGGTATCGGATGCACCAAAGCTGTCTTCCATGTCATCGGAACGACGCCTTCAGAGTACGAGTACCAAAATTTCATAATTAAATAAGTATTGAAGCATCCAATGTGAACCTACCATGTTTATGCATTGATTCGCCTGAATTATTGTTGATGATTACATGACATTACATGAAAATGGTTATGAATTCTATTTAAATATTTAAATTTTGGTCCCTAAAAAGTTTTGCTTGCGTCAATTGCATTGATTTGCATTCGTATTTCTTTTAAAAATATTGGCACGTATGTTATAACATTCCTGCCATTTAAAATCATTATATTGTTAGGAGAAGATTTTGATTTTTAAGCAAAATGTTTTTTTTTCGGACTTAGGAGACAATATGATAAAAAAATGTGTATTTTCAGCATTTATCAACAGGCTTATTAAAAAAATATAAGAACGTTATTTAATTTATAAATGATTCTATTTCCAATTCTAAAGTCGTGAGTTGTTATTTACTTATCACCGGTAATAATGGGTTCATTGATGCATGAGATTATATTATAATCTAGCAGTAGCTACTTGCATGTATAAAACAACATAAATTACTAACGTTTACTAGCATTACCTTACTACCTTAGCTTATAGAAAATTTATAACTGCCCCATACCTGGTTACATATCCAAAGTTACACAAATATACATGTAATATTGTATAGTATATAATACACATGTAATAATTATATACATATATAAATTTCTTCACGCCCAATAAAGGGATAGACAGACGTCTAGACTTGACTAGAACTTTTATGTACGATTTATACAGTTTACTTGGGCGTAATAACGCTCACCACCTGTCACGATATTCTAAAAAAATTTCTTCGGTTGAAGGTGGGTCAAAGGGACTACTTATCTAGACTAGACCTCTGTCTACCCCTGTATTGGGAATTGCGTGCAAATTTACGTCCCACAACATTATATATTTTGGTCAATTAATCTTGTTGGGTATTATAATAAAGTTCTTTGTCTCTGTTTTACTGTCTTTCACTTTATTGATTATGGTGTTTATGCGGTCTATTATCTAGTCTATTGTAACTTCTACTTACATTTCGTATGTTTTATGTCAGGTTGTACCCACAAAACCACGGAAAGAAAGGGGTACAGAGTTCATTATATAAATACAACATAACATGCACTTCTACAGAAGAATTCTACTATTTAAAGAAACATTAAGCCACCGGATTTAGTCTATTATTTAAGATTGTTTTTGCTTATCTTTCTGCCTGGCAAGATACAATTTTTTTAATGCAACAATGTATATTTTATTTATATTTTTGTAATCATAAGGGATAGGTTAGAAAATTATCAAAATCTTAGATACTGCTCTAACACACTAAATAAAGGCAAGTAAAACTATTTTACAACTATATTATGACACATCTTTTATGCAATGCTAGGTAAAGTAAGCAGATTCAATTTAAGCAGAAAGCGGCAATTAAATTATGTTTCAAAAATCGAAAACTCTGTCGGCGGCTCTGGGCTCATAAACAAGTAAGTTTAATACGATTATACTAAGTGCAAAAAAATTGAAGATTGAGTGCCTTTAAATCGTTCATCAGATAAAGTATTTAGAAAGATTATACTTCATAAAATTTCTATCGGCCTTAAAATTCTAACATCAAAAATATTATTTTTCATAATATTACCACAAGGAAAATAATTTGTGACAAGAGTAGTCTTCTTTTATTTAGTAAAAGTTCAAATTCTGCTAGCGGCTCGCTTTGTATAATATGGAACAATACCTGTCTTACACCGCCTGTGACTTCGTTTGTTTTGAATTTTATGACAAAAGATGTTATTAAATGAGAAATCTAAGGAACAACTGCCTCAGGCGGGATAAAAACCCGCAGTCTCCGATATACAGTGACTTACCTCTGAGCCACCACATTTCACCCAAAATTTACGTACGATTTGTCGTTAGCTTGAATACTAAGATGGCAAAGGGCTCAACGCCTGTCAAAATTTCCCAAATCAGCTCCGGTGAAATATACGTCAATTTAAAAAAATGTCCAGACCTTTGATTTACCTAGATTTGGGAAATGCATAAAGATATTTATTATTATTCTTACTCCATAAGATAATATTAAAAAGTAACTTGAGTAGAGTAACTTATACTTGAATATACTTTGTACTTGAATCGAACGACTTCATTAGTCTTATATGAAAATGCAAATATAAATTTAGAAGTACTTTCATGGATGAGAAATAATTACCAACATTATTATTTTCTTAGAGTGCTCGCAGAGAGCAGTTTTAAGAGGAAATGTTGATCCTGTACAACGAAGCGCATAATAATTTGAGAAGACTTGAAGGGTTCTTTTAAGTAGTAAGTAGAGCAATGAGACTAAATTAAACATCTTCAAAATTATTTTGCTTTTCACTTTAAACAAAATTAGCTAATATTTTCCGGGACTAATTTATGGTCTTGTGATAGACTAAAACAATGTTTTATTTATTACACAGCTATGGCTGTGCTAGTCCCTAAAGAATCTAATACAAATCCTCGTATATTATCATACAAAACATATTTGACCCCAGCGGAATTTGATCCCACAACTCTTTGCTATGGAGGTGCTTAGCACTCTATTAGTCAGGCAGGTTGCTGTTCCGTTTGACATTTTTTATGGTCAAGCACCGACGGGGGATAGCGATTGCATATATGTGATACATAACTGTCCTATATTTTATTCATTTATATATTTTAACTAGCTGCCTCCCGTGGCTTTGCCCGCAGTTTTATAGTTAACGCGGAACTCTAACTTTGTTTCTAAAATAAAAGTATTCTATTTTACTCCTTATAGCATTAGCTATCTGTCTGTGAAAGTCCTGCTAAAATCGGTCCAGCCGTTTCAGAGATAAGCCAGAACAAACAGACAGACAAACAGAAAAAATATGTTATTCTGGTGAATGTAGCGTATATATTCAAATACATGTAGTAAAGTTCAGTGTTACAAAAATACACTCCAATTTTATTTATTTGTATAGATAATAGTGGGTAACGTACATTTGTAACGTTCGTTTAAGTTAATTCTTCTCTGTAACATATAATGTAATGATTGTTTGTTATTGCAAATAAATAAAATAAGATAACCATTCATCGATGTATCTTACTACTTTAAACGACTTAATAAATACATGGATAGGAATAGCATGACGTACATTGCTCTCCCAAAGTAAGTAGCACACCTGCGTTATGAAATCAGAGACAACGAAGGTACTATAGACATCTAGAGCTGAGTAAAGGTAGAAAACGTTTTTTTTTCTACATATTCCCGGCCGGGAATCAATCCAGAGAATTTTATATAAATCATATTCTATAAATGGATCTCATAAAATAAAGTCTGTCGTCTGAACGCAATTAACTACAAAAATTACGGATTCTCATACACTTTTCACTAAGAGACGTAGTGATTCGTGCGGAAGATTCTAGTGTATGATTTATGCAAATCATATGCAAGTAAAAAGTAACGCTTTCACATACACTGGCTAAAATATGACTATGATTGTAAATATGTTACAAACAAAAAATGAAGTCGTGTATGCGTAGAGGTCTAGAAAATAAAGTCCTTTCTGTCTATTTTTATCGAATCGTATTTGGGACCACCAACGACAAGAACACCATATCCGAGTGGTTGGGTGATCAGAATTCGTGTTAAGAGACCCGAGTTCGATCTCCAGGTGGCCAGCACTTAAAAATAGGTTTTTTAAAGTTATGTACATGAAAAATGTCTTCGGTGAAGGAGGGTCGAAAGAGCTTAATTGTCCGGACCTCTGTCTGCTCTACTATCCATGCCAATCTAGAGTTCGTGGATAGAAAAAAAAGCAAATATTTAGATGAGTAGAAATTAATGTTTACTTTTGTCGTAGTCGTACATTGTCGCTCAAATTGAACATTTTTCTAAATGGAATAAGTTTGAATGAACAAAATGTCTTTAAGGACTAAATAACAGTAAAATATATCCTCAGTTCGAAAGTTCTTAGACGATAAAGGCGTTTTTGTCTCAGCGTAAAATAACTCTGAAGATAAGAGCAATGTAATGAATGCATTCCAAGTTTGTAATGTCAAATTCGAAAAGAAATTACAATGGTTGCGGATAGAATTTAGATAACGTTTTGGATAAGCTGGTTTAGTACAAACATAAACATTTCAATTTTTTTTTATTATATTATTTATAAACATTTCAAGGTAGATATTGTATATCAGTGTGTTTGGGTGAAGTAAATTTAAATCAGAAAACCGGAGTTCGATTGACAAGGTTAATTAATTATTAATATATTATATATTAGTTTTATCGAAACTTATGAGCGATTTGGAAATTAGATGGCGATAGGCTCACCAACTGTCACGTTGTTAGAAATCAGCCCCGGAGAAATGCAGGTTTAAACGTCTAAATTGGAATTTAGTTGTTAAGATTTGCATTTAGGTCTGCATTACACGGAGCATGCTTTAGACCTGCATATTTGACTACTCAAATATTGGAAATTAAGATATAAAAAAAGGATATTACTTCCTTACCATTATATAACCTTTGACAGTTTGAATATAATTATACTCGATTTTCAAACGGTAACCTCCTAGTAAATGTAACT
Source organism: Sericinus montela (assembly GCA_029286605.1). NCBI lineage: Eukaryota > Metazoa > Arthropoda > Insecta > Lepidoptera > Papilionidae > Sericinus > Sericinus montela. The sequence goes on along the minus strand of JAGSMR010000065.1, from coordinate 892,039 downwards.
AAAAATCTAATTATTAAAATGAAAATGTGGCAAATGTACTATGACTTGATACTCGATGATAATTGACTAATGATGCGCAATACTGGAAGAGCTGCAGATGCGTTCCATAGTCCAGCTTTAAGAAAGGGACCGAAGAAGAGGGAAGGGTAAAAGAGGAGGGTTGATGTGCCTCCGGTTAATTTAACTTAATTAAAAGATTATTTTTAACTTAATAATGAAACATTTTTATCTTAAATATAAAACATTTTTTTAATGGATACGAAAACTATATTCTTATTATATTCTTAGAGAAGCAGTTTCAAACACGGATTATTAAGTCATTCAATAGTAGTCTTCGAAGGTGAAAATGAATACAAAACATGCTTCTATGGTATATTACAATTCCTCTTATTCGTAACAACTTAAGAATATATTTCAAAGAAATTTTACAACAAACGCAAAAGTAATTTATTGAATCCTTTAAATCAATAAAATACAACGAAAACAAATTCAATTAAAATAGACAGACTTATTGAGTGCTAGTTACGTTTTAAATATCTTTAATTAATCTAATCAAAGGGATATAAAATTAAAATAAAATGTTGAGCAAAAATATCATTTATGGACGCAGTGATTTCAGACATTTTTGTAACGTACTTAGAATTCTGTTTTAAAATACAAGGGTTTTGAATATACTACTTTGGGTAATTTTTTGCGTAATATAATTTAAATTATATTTTAGTGGGTAAAACCATTTTGGCCGTGTGGTAATGGCGTAATAATATTGCCACTCCCTTCCTTACCGTGGGTGTGGTAAGAGGCGACTAAGGGAAACAGCCTTGAATATCATTATAGCAACCGATCAATGGCGGGATAACTAGCTCCGTGCCTTCATACACGCCATTCTCAATACAAGGGTAGACAGAGGTTTAGTCTAGACAGTTAAGTCGACCCACCTTCCACCGAAGATATTTTGGCACCACGTGATTGGTGGTGAGCCCGTCGGTTTAATCTTTATGTTCAAGCCAACGATATTATTCGTACATAGGTTTTGAAAAAAAACGAGTGGTACGTGTCTAACACCGGGATAGATCTCGGGTCTCGGGTCGACTAGAATTCCGATCACCAAACCACTCGACTGTCGTGACTTTTTTTAATAATAATCATTTAATAAAAAATGACTATTTCAGTTATTGTACCCTACTAGATACTGTCTGCTTAATTGCATTTATTTTTCATATTTTTGGGAAATATTACATATAATAATATTATCTCTTTTCATCATTTTTATTTAATTTTTTTATTTTACTTTTTTTATAGGGAAGGAAGGCAAATGAGCAGGTGGCTCACGTGATGAAAAGTGATTACCGCCGCCCATGAACATCCGCAATTCCAGAGGCATACCAGATGCGTTGCCGGCCTTTGAGAAAGGTATAGGCTCTTTTCTTGAAGGTCCCTAAGTCGTATCGGTCCGAAAAAACCGCTGACGGCAGCACATTCCATAAAGTGCAAGTGCGTGGCAGAAAATTCCGCGAAGGGCACTGTGGTGGAATGCCTAGCATCAAGATGGTGCAGATGGAATTTTTGAATATGCCGTGAGGTTCAATGGTGAAATTCAGCGGCTGGGATTAATCCGAACAATTCCTCAGAGCACTCCCCGTAGTAAATCTTGAAAAAAATGCAAAGAAATGCAACATCTCTTCGCAATGCCAGGGGATCTAGCCTATCAGATAGAACATGGTCGTCGACGATTCGAGCCGCTCCTCGTTGGATACGGTCGTGCTCTACTGAGCACGCCAAGCTACGTAGAGGCCAATTTGGCCTTCCCTTCCAAGTGACCGCGAAACTGAACGTCACTCGATATGTCGACGCCAAGGATTCCGATACTGCCTGAGGCAACTAGGGGAGTGCTCTCAAAATGAGGTGACACGACGAAGGGTTTCTTTTTAGCGGTAAACGCGCAAACTTGTGTCTTTTTAGGGTTTAACTGGACTAAATTTAGTCGGCCCCAGTCTGAGACTTTGTCTAACAAAATTTTGACTTCAGACAAAAGTTTGTTCCGGAACTCGTCAACGTGTTCCCGCGAAATTTTAGCACGGCCGGTGTTTAGGGTATCACCAGTACAGTCATCTGCATAGCAATGAATATTACTAGTTTGTAACAAATCATTGATATGCAGAAGAAACAGGGTTGGCGATAGCACACAGCCTTGTGGGACACCAGCGTTCACAGACTTGGAGTCCGAGCATGCAATGTCAACTACGACCTTGATGCTCCGGTCTGTGAGAAAACTAGTGACCCAATTGCAAAATTTCTCGGTAAGCCCATATGATGGAAGCTTCGAGAGAAGCGCTTTAAGCCACACCCGATCAAAGGCTTTTGCTATATCCAAGCTAACTACCAGAGCCTCCCCCTTGCTCTCTACTGCCTCCACCCATCGAATAGTGGGGTACACAAGAAGATCACCAGCTGAGCGAACCCGACGGAAGCCGTACTGGCAGTCACTAATCAAGTGATGCTCCTCCAAGTACCTCAGGAGCTGGCAGTTTGTAATGGACTCCATTATTTTGGAGAACAAGGAGGTGATAGCGATCGGTCTGTAGTTGCCCGGATCTGAGCGGTCGCCTTTCTTAGGGATCGGGTGCACCAAAGCTGTCTTCCATGTCATCGGGACGACGCCTTCAGAGTAGGAGTACCGAAAAAAACGCGTTAGAACCGGTGCCAACTCTGGAGCACATCCTCAGCACAATAGGGGGGACACCATCGGGCCCACTCGAATTCTGGATGTCCAGGGAGAGGAGTGCTTTTCGCACTGAGCTCTGAAAGAACCGGATGTCCGGAATAGAGCACTCACATTGCACGGGATGGTCGGCGGTGAGTTCCCCCTGTCATCGAGAGTCGAGTTGGACGCAAAAAGAGAACCTAGAAGATCGGCTTTCTCTTTTGCGTCATGGGCCAGCGAGTTGTCCTCCCTATGCAGAGATGGTAGTGATGACTGACTGAAATTCCCTTGAACAGCCTTGGCGAGGGACCAGAATGCACGAGTTCCCGAAGGAAGACGAACCAGTTTCTCGCCAATTCTGCCAATGTGCTCGGCACTTCGCCGCAGCAACTACTCTTTTGAAGGACCTGGGGGCAGAGTTATACTTCTTCTTAAAAACGCTAGTATTTGAATCCCGGGACGCCAATGCATTAACCCAGGCCCGGTAGCATTGCTGCTTTTGACGAGATGCCATTCTGCATACGATACCAAACCAAGGCTTAGATCTTCCACCGATGGGCACCACAGAGGAAGGAACGAAAAGTTCCATTCCTTGAAGCACCACATCGGCGACGGAATCTGCAACGGCGTCGGGACTATCCAGCGAGAAGCAAACCTGCCCCCATGGGTAGGATGCAAAGAAAGATCGCATCCCTTCCCAATCTGCCGACCTGTAGTGCCACACACGGAATTAATATAATGTTATGTTGTGTTGTATTAATACAGTGTTATGTTTTTTTATGTTTTTTACTATACATTCTACCTACTAGGAAATCGATAGAACATTAACTGTGACCTGGGACAGGGAATTGACTCTACGCTTATGTTCAGCAATATATTTTAAGAACATTTTAATTATAAGCAATAGTTAAATACTGTTTAAGCAATAAGTTAACAATAGATATTTTATCTTGAAATCATAGAATTTCATAAGAATCAATTTATTTATTTATTTATTAAAGCTTCAATGCACAAAGGAAAGGAAGGTCTGGCGGACTTAATGACAAACGGCATTATCTACCAGTCAACCATCACGCTAAATATAAATAAAATGTATAAACAGTGCATTTAAGTAAAGAGAGCGATCTTAAATAATCTAATGTATGTTAAAGATTAAAAATTACATGGTGTGTAACATAGATATCCTAATTAAAATTAAACTACAATTGAAATTAATTAGAGGAAAGAAAATAACTAAATAATGATTTTAATATTATAAAATTTACTATTTTTTTAAAAAATAATATCGTGTCTTAACAAAACGAATTTTATACTTTCATCACAAACATTATTTTAAAAATAAATATTTGTGTAATATGTAGCATTAGACTGAAATTAATTATTAATTAGATTAAAATAAGCAAATAAAAATAAATGATAACATTTCATCCCGTGGGAAAGGGTGCTTCATCGTCATTTGAAATTCGTACGTGATTTAAGAGACAAAGTTCTACGCTGTTCAAGATGAAAAGAAATGTCGTAATAAAATCGCGGCACCCTCTTTAGTACTAAATGGTGCGTAAAGTGATATCGGTATTTTGTACGATCTATATATATTCTCGCACAAGGAAGAGACATCTACAGTTTTACCAAATTATTACATTTTTTCTTAATTTAATCTTAATTTTATGGATGTTTCCTATACACTACTACCCGAAATGTGATAAGAAGAAACAAAACAAAATTTTTAGCCGGTTTAAGTCGAGTTCGCATAGTATGATGTAATATGACTGACTTCTTAAACGTTTTATTAATACTTTGTGCTGGAACAGCGGATATTTAATGTCATCAAAATTAAATCTGGCATTGGAAAATTTGTTCAGGTCATTTCCAAGACAATAATGTGTAAATTTATGTATGTACTGGACTACGTGGTTTGAAGTAATAGATTTAAGTTTCACTTAGTAAGAAAACAAAAGTGACGTGATTGATTTTCTCTTAAAATAAAACGATTATATACTGATTTTATCGCGTATTTATTTAGTTTTTTTTTTTTTAACTGTTTCACTTATTTCAAATATCGTATCATTTCATACATTTTCTTGTATTTTAAAAACTTTTGCATGTTTTTGGAAGTCACGATAGCCGAGTGGTTGGGTGGTCGGAATTTCAAGTCAAGAGACCCGAGTTCGAACCTCGAGTGGCCGTACCAATGGGTTTTTCTAAAACTTATGTACGAATTATATCGTTGGCTTGGACATAAAGAGAACCTAGAAGATCGGCTTTCTTTGCGTCATGGGCCAGCGAGTTGTCCTCCTATGCAGAGATGGTAGTGATGGCTGACTGAAATTCCCTTGAACAGCCTTGGCGAGGGACCAGAATGCACGAGTTCCCGAAGGAAGACGAACCAGTTTCTCGCCAATTCTGCCAATGTGCTCGGCACTTCGCCGCAGCAACTACTTTGAAGGACCTGGGGCAGAGTTATACTTCTTCTTAAAAACGCTAGTATTTGAATCCCGGACGCCAATGCATTAACCCAGGCCCGGTAGCATTGCTGCTTTTGACGAGATGCCATTCTGCATACGATACCAAACCAAGGCTTAGATCTTCCACCGATGGGCACCACAGAGGAAGGAACGAAAAGTTCCATTCCTTGAAGCACCACATCGGCGACGGAATCTGCAACGGCGTCGGGACTATCCAGCGAGAAGCAACCTGCCCCACATGGGTAGGATGCAAAGAAAGATCGCATCCCTTCCCAATCTGCCGACCTGTAGTGCCACACACGGAATTAATATAATGTTATGTTGTGTTGTATTAATACAGTGTTATGTTTTTTTATGTGTTTCCTATACACTACTACCCGAAATGTGATAAGAAGAAACAAAACAAAATTTTTAGCCGGTTTAAGTCGAGTTCGCATAGTATGATGTAATATGACTGACTTCTTAAACGTTTTATTAATACTTTGTGCTGGAACAGCGGATATTTAATGTCATCAAAATTAAATCTGGCATTGGAAAATTTGTTCAGGTCATTTCCAAGACAATAATGTGTAAATTTATGTATGTACTGGACTACGTGGTTTGAAGTAATAGATTTAAGTTTCACTTAGTAAGAAAACAAAAGTGACGTGATTGATTTTCTTAAAATAAAACGATTATATACTGATTTTATCGCGTATTTATTTAGTTTTTTTTTTTTAACTGTTTCACTTATTTCAAATATCGTATCATTTCATACATTTTCTTGTATTTTAAAAAATAAATATTTGTGTAATATGTAGCATTAGACTGAAATTAATTATTAATAAGATTAAAATAAGCAACAAAAATAAATGATAACATTTCATCCCGTGGAAAGGGTGCTTCATCGTCATTTGAAATTGTACGTGATTTAAGAGACAAAGTTCTACGCTGTTCAAGATGAAAAGAAATGTCGTAATAAAATCGCGGCACCCTCTTTAGTACTAAATGGTGCGTAAAGTGATATCGGTATTTTGTACGATCTATATATATTCTCGCACAAGGAAGAGACATCTACAGTTTTTACCAAAATACTACCAAATTATTACATTTTTTCTTAATTTAATCTTAATTTTATGGATGTTTCCCTATACACTACTACCCGAAATGTGATAAGAAGAAACAAAACAAAATTTTTAGCCGGTTTAAGTCGAGTTCGCATAGTATGATGTAATATGACTGACTTCTTAAACGTTTTATTAATACTTTGTGCTGGAACAGCGGATATTTAATGTCATCAAAATTAAATCTGGCATTGGAAAATTTGTTCAGGTCATTTCCAAGACAATAATGTGTAAATTTATGTATGTACTGGACTACGTGGTTTGAAGTAATAGATTTAAGTTTCACTTAGTAAGAAAACAAAAGTGACGTGATTGATTTTCTTAAAATAAAACGATTATATACTGATTTTATCGCGTATTTATTTAGTTTTTTTTTTTTTAACTGTTTCACTTATTTCAAATATCGTATCATTTCATACATTTTCTTGTATTTTAAAAAATAAATATTTGTGTAATATGTAGCATTAGACTGAAATTAATTATTAATAAGATTAAACAAGCAACAAAAATAAATGATAACATTTCATCCCGTGGAAAGGGTGCTTCATCGTCATTTGAAATTGTACGTGATTTAAGAGACAAAGTTCTACGCTGTTCAAGATGAAAAGAAATGTCGTAATAAAATCGCGGCACCCTCTTTAGTACTAAATGGTGCGTAAAGTGATATCGGTATTTTGTACGATCTATATATATTCTCGCACAAGGAAGAGACATCTACAGTTTTTACCAAAATACTACCAAATTATTACATTTTTTCTTAATTTAATCTTAATTTTATGGATGTTTCCCTATACACTACTACCCGAAATGTGATAAGAAGAAACAAAACAAAATTTTTAGCCGGTTTAAGTCGAGTTCGCATAGTATGATGTAATATGACTGACTTCTTAAACGTTTTATTAATACTTTGTGCTGGAACAGCGGATATTTAATGTCATCAAAATTAAATCTGGCATTGGAAAATTTGTTCAGGTCATTTCCAAGACAATAATGTGTAAATTTATGTATGTACTGGACTACGTGGTTTGAAGTAATAGATTTAAGTTTCACTTAGTAAGAAAACAAAAGTGACGTGATTGATTTTCTTAAAATAAAACGATTATATACTGATTTTATCGCGTATTTATTTAGTTTTTTTTTTTTAACTGTTTCACTTATTTCAAATATCGTATCATTTCATACATTTTCTTGTATTTTAAAAAATAATATCGTGTCTTAACAAAACGAATTTTATATTTTCATCACAAACATTATTTTAAAATAAATATTTGTGTAATATGTAGCATTAGACTGAAATTAATTATTAATAAGATTAAAATAAGCAAATAAAAATAAATATTTGTGTAATATGTAGCATTAGACTGAAATTAATTATTAATAAGATTAAAATAAGCAAATAAAAATAAATATTTGTGTAATATGTAGCATTAGACTGAAATTAATTATTAATTAGATTAAAATAAGCAAATAAAAATAAATGATAACATTTCATCCCGTGGGAAAGGGTGCTTCATCGTCATTTGAAATTCGTACGTGATTTAAGAGACAAAGTTCTACGCTGTTCAAGATGAAAAGAAATGTCGTAATAAAATCGCGGGACCCTCTTTAGTACTAAATGGTGCGTAAAGTGATATCGGTATTTTGTACGATCTATATATATTCTCGCACAAGGAAGAGACATCTACATTTTTTACCAAAATACTACCAAATTATTACATTTTTTTCTTAATTTAATCTTAATTCTTATGGATGTTTCCCTATACACTACTACCCGAAATGTGATAAGAAGAAACAAAACAAAATTTTTAGCCGGTTTAAGTCGAGTTCGCATAGTATGATGTAATATGACTGACTTCTTAAACGTTTTATTAATACTTTGTGCTGGAACAGCGGATATTTAATGTCATCAAAATTAAATCTGGCATTGGTAAATTTGTTCAGGTCATTTCCAAGACAATAATGTGTAAATTTATGTATGTACTGGACTACGTGGTTTGAAGTAATAGATTTAAGTTTCACTTAGTAAGAAAACAAAAGTGATGTGATTGATTTTCTCTTAAAATAAAACGATTATATACTGATTTTATCGCGTATTTATTTAGTTTTTTTTTTTTTAACTGTTTCACTTATTTCAAATATCGTATCATTTCATACATTTTCTTGTATTTTAAAAACTTTTGCATGTTTTTGGAAGTCACGATAGCCGAGTGGTTGGGTGGTCGGAATTTCAAGTCAAGAGACCCGAGTTCGAACCTCGAGTGGCCGTACCAATGGGTTTTTCTAAAACTTATGTACGAATTATATCGTTGGCTTGGACATATAGACGGCGACAGGCTCACCACCTGTCATGTTGTCCCGAAAACATCTTCGGTGGAAGGTGGATCGAAGGGACTTAAATGTCTAGACTAGACCTCTGTCTACCGCTGTATTGGGAATTGCGTGAAGATATTAATTTTTGTATTTATTTTGTTATTTTCTTGCCTGTTTTTGTCTCCTTTAGAAGAGAGGTTTCTTGCAAGGATGAAATGATGGTGTTAAATAGAATGTAATAATAATACGTTACTTCTAACAATTTGATATAAACACAAGGCGTTCATTTAATATGATGATCGTCTCAAACAGCAAACGTAGGTTAGAGGATAATATTCTTTTCAGTGATAAATTTCTGCCTAGTCCTTTATCTTTTGTAACAAGTAGTGTCTGTGATTCTGTGTTACTGAGATAAGTTTTTGATAAGGGTAGCGAATATATGAGATTATTTTGTCGATTTCATAACTTTTTCTCTCATATTAGGATGATTCATAATATATATATATATATGTATATATATATATATATATATATATATATATATATATATATATATATATATATATATATATATATATATATATATATATATATATATATATATATATATATATATATATATATATATATATATATATATATGATAGAAAAAGGGAGGCAAACGAGCAGGTGGCTCACGTGATGGTAAGTGATTACCGCCGCCTATGAACACCCGCAATACCAGAGGCTTAGCAGATGCGTTGCCTCCCATACAGTGCCCCCCTCCCAATTTCCCAATACGGGGTTACTGTATTGGGAATTGCGTGAAGATGTTTATTTATTTTATTTATCAATTTGCACTCGTAACTGTAGGAGACAGTTTTTTTGAATATATTAATGTATTTTTGTATATTTCATATAGTAAAGTATTATATTTGCATTGATAAAAATATAATTTTCGAAACAAAATTGTATATCCGC
>JAGSMR010000065.1:715000-877500 GCA_029286605.1 Sericinus montela | reverse complement strand
TAGCGTCTCGTATGAAATATCTGGTACTGTGTCGTAAATATCTGGTACCTCAATCCGCTAGCGAGCGTAGTTCAAAGGAAAGTAAATCGCCAATAAAGACACTTCACTTATACATGTCTTGAAAAACTGAAAAACTCTGTTATATTTTAAAACACACGTTATATTCTGAAATATACATAACTATTAAAAATGAGAAATTTTAAAAATCAACTGACACGGGTGAGATCAAAAACTTAAAAACAAAAAAAGCCATTTCGCATATTCTTCACGCCGTTCCCATTACTGGGCTAGATAGAGATCAAGACTTTTAAGCCCTTTCTACCCAACTTGCCCAAGATATTTTTTTGGGATCACGTGATAGATGGTGAGCCTATCGCCATCTTTATGTACAAGCAAACGATATAAATCGTACACAAGTTAAAAAAAAAAAAAAACATTGGAACGAGTACCACTAAGACTCCCATCTTTAGACTCGAATTCCGATCATCAACCATTCGGCTATCGTGTGGTCACATATAAACAAATTCAGAGGCATGCCAAAAATATAATATATAATAACTTATCAAAATATAAATTGTATTTACCAGTGCATAATATCTATAAAGTAAAGACCCTCTTGAAATTGCTTGTAGAAAGCACTTCAAGAATTTAATAAATTATTGCTCATTTATGAAACCTCTCTTAACCTAAGCCTTCGTAGTTATGTTAAAAGGCTTATTGTCATGTTTTTAGATATGAATGTTTTCGACTTAATTATTTTAGTTTATAAATTTAAAAATATGTATACATAAAGCCCTATTAAAATATAAAAGTGAAATATATAACTACTTAAAAAAATGTGTCTCTACAAGAGGAGCGTAATCTAAAAATGTTTGTGTTATTTACTTTGTTCAATTTACTTTATGTTCAATTAAATTCAAATGTTAAATATACTCTAATATGGGTTTCTTAGCTGTTATGGTTTTCCCGCAACTTTATTCTCACGACCTACGATAACAGAATATTTTTATAAAAACCGTGAATGCTTCGAAATACGACTGGAATTTATAATTCGTAACCAATATAAAAATGTTACATCTTTGTAGATATTTTCTACGGATTATCTTAATTTCATGCTATTACCAAGACAGGGGTAGACAGAGGTCCAGTCATTTGGTCTAACTTTCACCAAATACATTTTTGGGTCGTTATATGTAATAATGATATTGTCGCAATCTTTATGTCCAAGCCAACGACATAAATCGTATAAAAGTTTTTGAGAAAACTCCTACCATCTGTTATTCGAACACGTGTATATTGACTTGTATTCCGAGCATCCAACCACTCGAAAATGATGACAACCACGGTGACAATATTAGGAAAGGACACGCGATAAGTTACGGCTTCTAACTACATTGTCCCCTATGCTATCCTAATATAACCTATAACTACATTATCATGATTTGCTGTTATATGTTTCATAATTATTAAATGTAATCAAAATATTGCAATAAATATTTATTTGTCCATCTAATATGCAAATAAATATACTTATTAAATAAATTTAAACTTTCGTCATCATTTAATACTTAAACATAATGTTAGAAAATAGCGAATTAAGTTATAGTGTAGTAGAATAAGTTCGTTATTCTTTTGTCTCCATAATACGTGAAAATATGAAATATTCTTGGAGTCTAGCGGACTCTCTCATGAGATTAAATATCAACTTTGCATTTTGAAGCGAGCTGCACAATAAATTGTAGGAGATAAAACCTAATAAAGATTTTTTTTAAATTATGTCTCTTTTTTATTATTTACACAAATAAAAGAGTATGATAAATTGACGGCTTGTGTCGTATTTGGTTTTGACTCTATATTTGAAACTGAGGTCAGGATAGCCAAGTGGTTGGGTGATCGAAATTCGAGTCAAAGACCCGAGTTCGATCCTCAGGTGATAGGCTCGTACCAATGGGTTTTATCCAAAAAAAAAACGTACGATTAATATCGTTGGCTTACACATAAAGACGGTGATGGGCTCACCACCTGTCGTGTTGTCCCACAAAAATTCGTATTTGACCACAGTTAGCTCAAAAATATTTGCAAGTAATTCACACGTTAATCTTATGTTTACTTTAGCGAGAAAACTGAATTTCGTTGCTGCTACTTTTTAGGTAATATCTTTTAGGTATAATCCAATAAACCGTACGTAATTGAGGTCGGATGGGATTTCATTATGTTATCAGTTTATAGGATATTCCTATAAAATATTTTATACTTTTTTTTATTGAAATTGAATATAAAAAAGGCTCTTAGGTATTTAGATGTATTATTTAATGTCGTGTGATTACGGCGTAAGAATATTCCACCATCATTCATCCCGTTCTAGTTTTCTTTTTTAGAATTTCTGGTCTTCACACCGATTTCCAGCGATGATTCTTTGAAATTGAGTCAGTAGTATAGTAGATAAGTAAGAGACCAAGATTTTTCTTCTCGCCATATCCCCAAGAGGTAGCCAGAGAAAACAGATCGCCTAATGTCCCACTTCTATTACATTATTAATTTTTCTCATTCACATAATTCGGGATACACTTATTGTAGTTCAATTAGTCATAAGCTAATAGATAATTATTACTCAGAAGTAGTAGGAGTTAGTAATAGATATATCTTAGAGAGAAAACTCAGTAGTGTTTAGAGCTTTAGGAAGGTAAAGTTGCAGTACATCTACGCATGGTTCATTACATTGTAAATGGACAGATTTTGCAGGTCATGCGTACGAATTAGTAGATTAGGTATACATAAATTTAGAGGTCAAGCATCTCTAGGCGTAAATAAATGGAAATTATAGAAAAAACTATGGAACTCTAAAGTAAGCTTCGGTTCGAAAGGACTTCAATGTCTATATGCCTCATATACACAGTCAGATCATAAGTATTGTCACACAGCAAAAACTTTTCTTTTAGAATGCTGGACACAAAAAAGTTTATTGAATTCGAATTTAGAATTGTTCATGAAAATAAAACTGTAAATTTTTTAGAATTTTACTATTTTTTAAATATGGAGTGGATGCTTAAAGAAAACCGTGTTGCAGTTATTGCGTTGCATCGTTGCGGTTACGCGCCAATTAAAATTTTTGACATACTGTAAAATTTGAATATAACCAAAAGATTCGTTAATCGTACCTTCAAACTATACAATAAAGCCTCTAGTGTAGATGACAGGTCAGGAAGTGGTCGCCCTCGGTCTGTTTGGACTCCAGCCGAGATAAAAGCTGTGAAGACGCGAATTCAAAGAAATCGCAAACGTAAGCAGAAAATTTTGGCCCTTCAGATGTGGTTAAACAGAACCACGGTGAAAAGGATGTTAAATGAAGACTTAGGGCTTCGGCCATTTCGAAGAATAACAGAACATCGTTTGAATGCTCGTTTAATGGGCCTGAGACTGAAGAGATGCCGCGCGTTGATGAAGAGGTATGCGGGAAAAAAATATCGGGAAATTCTTTTTTCGGATGAAACATTTTTTACCGTAGAAGAGAGCTACAACTAACAAAATGATAAGGTTGCGTACACCTTCCACAGTAGTGAAGAAGCGAGCAACCGTATTCCGCATGTCCAACGAGGTTTTTTTCCATCCTCGCTCATGGTATGTTTGGGAGTTTCTTATTGGGGCCTAACAGAGGTACATTTTTGTGAGAAAGGTGTAAAAACGAATGCAGTTGTGTATCAAAATACAGTCCTGACGAACCTTGTGGAACCTGTTTCTCATACCATGTTCAATAACAGGCACTGGGTATTCCAACAAGATTCAGCGCCAGCTCATAGAGCGAAGAGAACACAAGACTCGCTGGCCGTGAAATCCACCTCATCGGGCACGAAGACTGGCCCTCCTTCAGTCCAGATTTGAATCAGTTAGATTAAAAGATATGGCAACACTTGGAGTAAAAGACGTGCTCAAAGCCTCATCCCAATTTGGAGTCACTCAAGACAACCTCGATTAAGGCAGCCGCCGATATTGACATGGACCTCGTTCGTGCTGCGATAGGCGACTGGCCGCGCAGATTGAAGGCCTGTATTCAAAATCACGGAGGTAATTTTGAATAAACTTTAGTGTCATAAGAATCTACGTTTGGTTAAGTTCATTTTGTTATATAAATGGTTACATAATGAATAAAATTGTTTCAATTATTTTATATTAAACATGTGACAGAATTTATGACGTGACTAGGTATATACATATATATACCTCTGCCTAAAAAAAAATTAAAAATATTGATCTTACAATGACTTTGGTGTTGACAGAAAACATAGTGAGAAAACCCGCACGTCTAAGAAAGAAAAAAATATTTGAAGGACATTTGAAGTCAACCAATCGTTACTGAAGAGGCGTAGTTCCTTCTCTAATCACTCTCCAATATTTGAGAAAAGGACTTTGCTAAATGAGAATTTACAGACTTTCAATAGTTTCCACGAAAAAATATTCCGCGTAGTTACCTATATTATTATAGGTATCTATAAATTTAAAACCTTATGTATAAACTCTACTTAAATTCCTATATATATATATGTATAAAATGTTTCCTTAAGCATATGAGAAGATATTTTTCGAAATACTAGTGTATAAGTATTTCGTAGTTTCACGATTAGCTTCATTAAAACGTATCTTATCAAATATTTTTTATACATTTTAATTTTTTCAAGTCACAATTATTTTTCTAATATAAACCAATATTCTCAAGCTATAACGCAATTTTGCCGTAAGACAGATTTATTTCCACTTAAAGTGTAATGTAAGCACTTCTTAAAGATAATATCGCAACTTAAAAGATGAGAGCTTGGAAGATATTGTTTCCATGAATTTGTGTAGAAAATAATCACTTTACTGAAACAATAAATAAATAAGCAAAGTGATTGCTATGATTATATTTAATTTAATTTAATTTAATTTAATAACTTTCTCTTAATTTAAAGAAATTCTGAGGGCTGTGTACCTTATTAAAAATGCTTTTCTGGTGGATAAAACATAGTTATATCTAATCAGTGACACACATAAACCGTTCGGTATATGAACAATGAAGCGTCAATAGCCTTATAGTTTAGTTTGCGGATGGCGTAGAGTAACGTCGCGGCTTCGGGCATGTCATTCGAGAATTGTCGTGAACCACTCCAGCCTCAAAGGCCGGCAACGCATCCGCTATTCCTCCGGTATTGCAGATGCTCATGGGCGGCGGTAATCACTTATCATCACGTGTGCCACCTGCTCGTTTGCCTCCCTATTCTGTAAAAAAAAAAACTGTATTTAAAAAAAGGTTTTTAGTACTGCAATCGCTAATCCGCATGCCATGTGTGGCGATTATGACAAACTTCCCATAAGTGAGAGGCCCGTGTGCAACAGATGACTTTAAAGGCCTTAACGATGATATGAATTACGTACGTATAAAGACGTATAAAGACTTTTTACCCAGATGTAATAAACCTTACTTGCGAACTTATTTTCTAATATGCGTCCACATCGAGTACGGATACCAGTAGGTAGGGATAGTACAAATAAGAAAATAGGTTAGTCATTCTGTAGTTAGGCAACCAAGATTCGCTTAGTGAGTCATGGATGACGTCATAACATTTTTTTTTTTACATTTGTTCGAAGTTCCCTATAGAATAATTGACATAAAACTATTTAAACACACAATATTGGCCAGTTCGGGATAGTAGTTTCGGAGGAACAAATTTATGAAATATATTTAGGTTTTAAAAATATAGCTCCTATAAATAATTAAATGCAGGAAAAGTCACGATAGCCGAGTTGTTGGGTGGTCGAAATTTCGACTCAAGAGACCCCGAGTTCGATCCCCAGGTGGCCGGCTAGTACCGATGGGTTTTCCAAAAACTTATGTATGAATTATATGGCTTGGATATAAAGACGGCGACGGGCTCACCACCTCTCACGTTGTCCCCAAAATATCTTCGGTAGAAGGTTGGTCGAAGGGACTATATTGTCTACACTAGCCCTCTATCTACCCTTGTATTGGGAATGGCGCGAAGATATTTATAATAATTTATTTAAGGTTTCATCCATAGAAAAGTACCACAGTTCGTCCAGGATGTTGGCAGTAGACAGAGATCTAGACAATCGTACTACAAAGACATTTCGACCCACCTTGCACCGAAGATACTTTTGGGACAACGTGACAGGTAGTGAGCTCGTCGCCGTCTTAATGTCCAAGCCAAAGATATAATTCGTACATAAGTTTTTGAGATAACCCATTGGTACGAACCTGCCGCCTGAAGTTCAAACTCAGGTCCCATGACGCGAATTTCGAAGACCCAAACACTCGTTTATTATGTAGTTTGTCTTGAGGCCGTACTTTCTGACATTCTTGTAGATGCGATGTAAGGAAGATGCAGACGTTGTTACATCTTTTTGCTCCTCAAATGTTGTTACATCTTTTTGTACTCCATATACTATTGTTATTGTTACTCACAAATCATCATAGATGGACGAATAGATGACAATTTAGACTAAATAATATACCATGCATTTTCGGTTAGCATTATTTGACCAATGTAATTTAATTTATTTGCATGAAAACCGAGCAATGTAATTACTTTCTGCCTTAATTGCTGCTACGACGTATTAGAGAGAGAAATATGAACTCTAAATATGCATGCTATACCTCACATTTGTTTCATGATATGAAAATGCATCATCCTATTCTTCCGTATGTTCATTCATTGTGTCATTCATGAGTCATTCATTGTGTTAAAGTTAAATTAGCCTAAATATGACATATGCATATAAATAATTACATACGTAGATAGGAACAACACCACATACATTGCTCTGATCCCAAAGTAAGTAGCTTAAGCAGTTGTGTTTTCGAAACTCAACTAACGAAGGTGCTATGTACCTCATATCACCTTCGTTATGTATGCAAAACAAATTAGTGTATGTACAAGAAGACCCGAGATAATGTAGAAAAAGCGTTTTCTGCATTTACTTGGAATCGAACCTAGGACTTCAGTGAAGGCGGCACCATGGAAATCCTTGTGTCTGCTACTTCTCCACGAATGTCTTACTAATTTATACTAATTTTACTATTTAATTATATATCAATATAAATACAGTACAGTTCAGTATATGTCGACAGACTCGTTAAAAGCGGTATAAGCATGCCGATTTTAACGCCCAACGCACCTACTTCAGTTACGAAATTGTTAATAATAACATACGGAAGAATAGGATGATGCATTTTCATATCATGAAACAAATGTGAGGTATAGCATGCATATTTAGAGTTCATATTTCTCTCTCTAATACGTCGTAGCACCAATTAAGGCAGAAAGTAATTACATTGCTCGGTTTTCATGCAAATAAATTAAATTACATTGGTCAAATAATGCTAACCGAAAATGCATGGTATATTATTTAGTCTAAATTGTCATCTATTCGTCCATCTATGATGATTTGTGAGTAACAATAACAATAGTATATGGAGTACAAAAAGATGTAACAACATTTGAGGAGCAAAAAGATGTAACAACGTCTGCATCTTCCTTACATCGCATCTACAAGAATGTCAGAAAGTACGGCCTCAAGACAAACTACATAATAAACGAGTCTTCGAAATTCGCGTCATGGGACCTGAGTTTGAACTCCAGGCGGCAGGTTCGTACCAATGGGTTATCTCAAAAACTTATGTACGAATTATATCTTTGGCTTGGACATTAAGACGGCGACGAGCTCACTACCTGTCACGTTGTCCCAAAAGTATCTTCGGTGCAAGGTGGGTCGAAATGTCTTTTGTAGTACGATTGTCTAGATCTCTGTCTACTCTGTATTGGGAATGGCGTGAAGATAGATATTCATTTTAATTACTTTTAACTTGCACCTGTGTGTTTATTCTGTTTAAAATTGATTAATTACATAAGATTTGCTACTTTACATAAAAGTAATGTCAATTAAATAAGTTTAATTACTTACAACTGCACCTTCTTCCAATGAAACCTCTTTCTTTCATCTTCATCTTACTGTGTGTATAACAAGAATCTTTAAGTGCATATAAAATGGCAATATAAGATATGGAAAATATACACAAGAAACTAGAAGAATGCTGGACTCAAAAGATGGCTGATTTTGAATACAGGTTAAGAGCAGCAACCTCACCACCGAATCCCACTATGGTACAGTTGAAGGATGAGTTTGATGCTTTTAAAGAACTTGTAGGTACTATGATTACCATTATGGGTCAACAAGTAAAAGAATGCTTGAAGACTGTTGATGCTCTTGATATGCGACATAGGCAGAAGATACTAATTTTCAATGACATTCCAGAGGAGTCTAAAATTGATGTGGAGCAGAAAATTTTAGATGTTTGGTCTTGTACATATAAATAATGCCACTCTGAAACGGTGTCATCGAATCGGATCTCGTGAAAATAATAGAACTAGACCAGTACTTGTCCAATTTCATGACCACAAGACAAAGGCTGAGGTTTGGAAACTCAAAACAAAGTTAAAGGGCTCTTCTGTCTCTGTCTCAGAGTTTTTGACTCATATCCGTCACAAGAAAGCCTGCAAACATTTTGGTACCAGGAATGTCTGGACATTGGATGGTGTGATTAACATTAAACTTTCTTCAAGTAACCGCGTGATGATATCAACTGAGGAGGAGCTGGTATCACTTATTAAACAATATCCAGTGGAGAGTTCCATGTCTTCCAGAAGTGTGGATGTTACCAGTCACAATGTGCTGCCTAGTGGTGTTCGGGAAAGATCCTCCAGCTGCCTACGTGAAACCGCTCGTCGCAAACAAGTGGTTCCAGTATTAGGAAGTGATTGGTTGCTCCAGGACGCCTCTAAGATTAGAGATTCAGTGGATCCAGATTCAGTGGTCAATCCAGATGGATTATAACCCTCTTGTGGCAGCATCGACAGTTGATGATAAAGTAACTTTTCTTAATAATATGATTCTTAATTTCTTTAATGCTCATGCTCCCGTGCACAAAGTTAGGTTGAGGCGACCTCCTGCTCCTTGGATGACTGAAACTGTACGGGTGGCAATGACCAGTCGAGCCTTTCTTCGATATAAGAGAAATCGCACAGATGAAAACTGGTCTATCTTTAAACTAGCTAGGAACAGGTGTAATCAGATGGTACGGGCAGCTAACCGCCGATATTTCCATAAAAATATCTCTAATGCTTCACCCGCCGATGTGTGGAAACTCCTAAAATCTGTTGGTGTTGGGAAGCCAACCAATCCAGAGGTCAGTCTCTGTTTCTGTACATTCAATGGATCGCATGGTGCAATCTTGTACTATCAACTCTATTGGGTCCATGCAATCTCCTCAAGTTCCTCTTTTAACTTTACTCCTGTTGATCAAGATGAAGTCAAAAGTTCACATTACCTATCAAGTCAAAAGCCGTGGGATGTGACGAGATAAACCGGTTCATGGTTGTCTCCAGATTAGAGCACCTTCTGCTGGTAATCACCCACATTGTTAATTTTTCCCTCTATTCTGGTCAATTTCCTACTGTCTGGAAGAAAGCTTTTGTACGTCCTCTCCCTAAAGTTCCAATTCCAACACTTCCTAATCATTTTCGACCCAAAGTCACATTCAGTCACAGATGACGTAAGGCGAGGTACGGACGAAAAAAAATTAACAGTGCTAGTGCTTGTGGATTTTCAAATGCTTTTACACAGTCAACCACGAAATCCTTCTTTCCTTCCTTTCTCACCTTCAATTTTCTGACACTGCTCTGGAATGGGTTTCCTCTTATCTTCGCGGAAGTCAACAGTCTGTTAATTATGGGCAGCAAATGTCTTCTTGGGCTGACGTTGAAACTGGCGTTCCGCAAGGCGGTATATTATCTCCTATATTATTTTCTATTTTCATAAACTTTATCACATCCAAATTCAATTGATCTTACCATCTGTATGCAGATAACCTGCAGTTATATATTCAAAGGTTGAAGATCTTCATTACGCGATCCAAATAATAAATGAAAATCTTAATATAATCCAAGATTGGTCAGTCCGTCATGGAATCACGGTAAATCCTTCGAAGTGTCAAGGAATGATTGTCGGTAGCACGAGAATGTTGACTAAAGTCGATCACTCAAGTCTACGACCGATACTCTACAATATACAATAGCGTAATACCGTACAGTACTGTGGTAAAAAACTTTGGGCTTCTCATAGACAATACGCTAAGTTGGAGAACATATGTCATTAATATAAGCCGAAAAGTCACTGCCACCCTGCGGTCTCTACATCGTCTTAAGCACTTCCTTCCGTTAAAACGAAACTCATACTTGTACAAACGCTCATATTGTCCATAATTGATTACGCTAATGTTTGTTACCCGGACTTATCCCAAGATCTTCTAAACAAGCTGGAACGCCTCCTCAACAATTGTATTAGATACATTTTTGGTTTACGAAAGTATGACCACGTTTCTCCATATCGTTCTCAACTCAATTGGCTTACTATTCGGCAGAGGCGGCTTTCCAGAATTCTGCTTGTTAAATGATAGTTCTTGTCCTTCGTATCTCAAAGATGAATTTAAATATCTCTCCATAGCACCTGATAGGGTACTTCGATCTTCCTATTGTAATAAGCTTAGTATTCCAAAACATTTCACCGAGTTCTTTGGTAACTCTTTCACTGTTCAAGCCACACTCCTTTGGAACTCCTTGCCCGACGACGTCAGGAAAATTGTCAGTAAATACTCCTTCAAAAGGTTGAGTGGTGAGAATCTGAAAAACTTTAAACGGTTCATACTGAACACTTATCAGCTACATTTAATACTTTTTAAAATTATGTATTCATGTATGTATTTATATTTATATATATTGTGTGTAAGTATATATATGTTTATGTATGTAGCTATGTAAATTTATGTATATATATATATATATATATATATATATATATATATATATATATATATATATATATATATATATATACATATATATATATATATATATATATATATATATATATATATATATATATATATATATATATATATATATATATATATATATATATATATATATATATATATATATATATATATATATATATATATATATATATATATATATAAATTTTAGATAGCTTTAGATTTTATCTCAAAACCCGAGCAAATATTTTGTTAAGAGCGCATATTTTGACTCTTATTATAATGGTTTTGTAAATGAGACCATTGTGACAATAATAACAAAAAATTTGGTTCACGGGTTTACAGCTCGTTAGGGACCTTAAAAGCCTCATTCCGTCTTAATGCTAAGCAATACCTTCAGAAATATTTATTTTAATGGCTTCTAAAAAGCATGTTAATAAGTGTTACTTGTTTTTTTTTCTTAAACGTTTTAGTTGCAAATTACAAATAAAAAACATCTTCACGTAACATATTACAAATACTGGGGTAGAGGTTTAGACAATAAAGTCTTTGTCCATCTTAAAAAAATACCCGAATTGGATTGACCACTTTCTTAGTTAGTCACTTAAATAGCCACGATAGCCGAGTGGTTGGGTGGTCGGAATTTCGAGTCAAGAGACCCTAGTTCGATCCTCAAGTGGCAGGCTCGTACTGTGAAATGGGTTTTACAAAAACTAATGTACGAATTATATCGTTGGCTTGGACATAAAGACGGCGACGGGCTCACCACCGGTCACGTTGTCTCGAAAATATCTTCGGTGAGTGGTTAATTGTCTAGACTAGACCTCTGTCTATCCCTGTATTGGGAATTACGTGAAGATATTTAATTATTTATTTATTTATAATTTTATCGTATATTTCTTCTTATGTGTACAATAAAGAGTAAATCAAGAATATGTATTAAGTCCATTTACCCGCATAAGAGTGGCTTGAAGGGGTATTCTAAAAGATTAACTCCACTCCCCTTCAACGAAGACATATTTGGGGACAACGTGACATGTGGTGAGTCTGTGGCGGCCTGTCTACAGCTGATCGCACGAACAGCAATCGTGCGTCGGCGCACCGTTATCCGATAACTGTTCGGGCGTCGTCGGTCATCGTCGGCCGCGCTCGTTTTCCCCGAGCCGGCAGTGATTCTCCGTATGCGACACCGAGAGGCTGCCCGTCCGCTGCGCACGTCTTGCTACGCGTAATCTTAATACACTTACACTTAGTAATAAGAGTTATCGTGTAATATCTGAACAATATACTTTTAATGTGGTGTTAGATTATCTTTTATTTCGTACTACTAACCCACAAGTGGGGACCCCGCGAACAGTAAAGTTGTGCAAAGTTTTAACGTTCCGCGTTAACGGTTATTTCAAACAGCCACGCAGCAACGATCCGGCCATTGTACTATATACGGCTAGCGATACCACTTTTCTACAGCCACCATAACAACGTCGCGAAGTTACATCATTGACTACAATACATCAGGTGGCAGCTGCCTCACCCTCAACCTCTTCTAATATTTCGACATCAGTCGACGATTTGCGTAAAATGATCGTTGAACTTATTAGAACATTAAAGTAACTTACAACGTCGAGAAAACGGAATCATTCCGAGGAAAGATCAAGATCCCGTCAGCAACTACGGTACCGTTCCCGGGAAGAACCTCGTGCTGATGGTGTCTGCTGGTATCTGATGGTGTATGCTTGTGGATTTTTCAAATGCTTTTTACACAGTCGACCACGAAATCCTTCTTTCCTTCCTTTCTCACCTTCAATTTTCTGACACTGCTCTGGAATGGATTTCCTCTTATCTTCGCGGACGTCAGCAGTCTGTTAATTATGGGCAGCAAATGTCTTCTTGGGCTGACGTTGAAACTGGCGTTCCGCAAGGAAAGATCAAGATCCCGTCAGCAACTACGGTACCGTTCCCGGGAAGAACCTCGTGCTGATGGTGTCTGCTGGTATCATCGCAGATTTCGTGGAAATGCATATAAGTGTATTCAACCGTGCAATTACGATAATATACAAAGAGGTCAGTCGCTCGTTGCGGAAAGTGACTGTACTCCTACGACAAAGCGTTTATTTGTAACGGACCAAGTGGAAAAAGTGCAATTTTTAATAGACACTGGTTCAGATCTGTGCGTTTATCCTTTAAGATACTTGCGTAGTGAAAAACGTCATAAAATAGACTATGAACTCTTCGCTGCTAACGGCACTAGTATAGCAACATATGGATGGACTAGCTCATCCTTAAATTTAAATTTACGTCGCAGTTTTAATTGGCGTTTTGTTGTAGCTGACGTTACGAAACCTAATATAGGCATTGACTTTTTATCTTTTTACGGTTTGTTAGTGGACCCTAAAAATCACTGCCTCATAGACAGTATAACGAAGCTAACTATAAATGCCTAATCTGCTACCTGTGCTATTGCTTGTGTTAAAGCTGTTGCAGGTTCTACTCGCTTTCTCCAGTTACTGCAGCAGTTTCCAGCTATCACAAGGCCTGCTGGGGAACCTGTGGAGCGCGAGGTGAAGCACAGAACGCTTCACGTTATCCACATCACCCCTGACCCACCAGTGACTTGCAAAATTCGTCGCCTTGACCCAGTTCGGCTTAAAATAGCACAACAGGAATTTGAAGACATGGTTCGTACAGGTATTGCGCGTCGTTCCAAAAGCCCTTGGTCGTCCCCGTTACACATGGTACCGAAGAAGAACAATGGTTGGAGACCATGTGGTGATTACCGTCCCTAGAATTCCCGAACCATCCCAGACAAATATCCGGTAAGAAGTATTGCTGATTTTGCCCATATTTTACACAATTGCAAAATATTTTCCCCCATCGACTTGGTACACTTATAACCAGATTCCTGTTGCTTCTGAGGATATACCTAGGACAGCTATAGCTACACCTTTCGGTTTGTTTGAGTTTGCTTACATGAGCTTTGGATTATGTAACGCTGCGCAAACTCTACAGGGATTTATGGATGAGATTCTTTCCGACTTGCCTTTCTGCTTTCCATATCTCGATGACATACTTATCTCTTCAGAGAATGAGGATCAACACGAACAACACTTACGCTTGGTTTTCGAACGTCTCCAAGAGCACGGTATACTAATCAACTCTACCAAATGCGTCTTCGAAAAATCAGAAGTAACTTTCCTGGGCTACAGTATCTCTGCGGAAGGTACAAAACCTCTTCCTGAAAAGGTAAAAGCTATTCAAGACTTTTCACAGCCAACCACATTAAAAGAGCTTTGTCGTTTTCTTGGCATGCTTAACTTCTATCGCCGATTCACACCGCATGCTGCTCAGGTACAAAGCTCGCTTAACTGCTTACTATCTGGGCCTAAAGTAAATAGCAAAACTAAAATCACTTGGACATCAGAACTTTCAAAAGCTTTTCTGGAATGCAAAAACAGCCTTGCTGAAGCTGCACTTCTTGCACATCCTTGTCCAAAGTCTGACTTAGCACTTTTCTCAGATGCCTCAGACATTGCTATTGGTTCAGTTATCCAACAACCTGTTAATGGCAACCTCTTGGATACTTTTCTAAAAAGCTTAATGCAGCGCAAATAAAATATAGCCCGTATGATCGTGAGTTATTAGCGATCTATAAAGGTGTTAAGTATTAGTATATATGCTAGAGCTTAAGACTTTCATTATATATACAGACCATAAACCTATTACGTTTGCCTTTAAGAAACCGCTTGAGAAATGCTCACCTCGTCAATTTCGATATTTAGACTTTATCAGCCAGTTTACTACAGATGTGCGCTATATTGCTGGACAAGAAAATATCGTAGCTGACACGTTATCCAGACCGGTCGAATCAATCAGCGCTCTCGACAACAACGCTCTGGCAGCTTCGCAGAAAACCGACGTCGAACTGCAGGCATATCTGCAAAAAGGTACGTCTCTAGACCTTAAGAAAATAAGTATACCTGGTTGTAGCCAAGAAATATATTGCGACGTATCATCTGCTACTCCTCGTCCATACATAACACCAGAGTTCCGTCGGCAGATCTTCGACTCAATACACGGATTGAGCCATCCAGGGGCCAAAGCGACCACAAAGCTTATAACGCAACGTTATGTTTGCCCTGACGTACGTAAAACCTGCCGTGAATGGACGAAGACATGTCTTCTCTGTCAGCGCGCTAAGGTGACCAGATACATTAAGTCACGTGTTCACGATTTCGATGTCCCAACGCAGCGATTTTCCCAAGTCCATGTTGATCTGAATGGACCGCTCCCGTCGTCTCACGAATACCAGTACTATTTAACAGCTGTAGACCGTTTCACCAGATGGCCAGAAGTAATACCCATTACAGATATTAAGGCAGAAACGGTGAGCAAAGCATTCATTTCCGGATGTATTGCAAGATTCGGTTGCCCAGAAAAGCTGACGACCGATCAAGGACGACAATTTGTTTCGGATATTTTCCGTCGATTGTCCCAAATGACAGGTACGAATCTCGTACACACTACAGCCTACCAACCTGCTGCAAACGGTCTCGTGGAAAGGTTTCACAGGCAGTTGAAGGCCACAATTATGTGCTATGCCAATGAAATATGGATAGAGGTACTTCCCTTGGTTCTTCTAGGAATCAGAACCGCGTGGAAGGAGGACCTATCAGCGTCGACCGCAGAGTTAGTTTATGGAGAACCATTACGTTTGCCTGGAGATTTCTTCCAATCTCCACCGCATGCTGCAGTACCGGACTGCTCTGACTTTGTATAACAACCATCGCCTGTTACCCGACATGGAACGTCAAAAGTATTTGTGCACAAAGACATTTTTAAGGAAAGACTGTATAAAAAAACCTCTTAAATCACCGTACACGGGGCCATGTAAAATTATAGAGAGGTGATAAGACATTAAAATTAGAAATAAATGGCAAACACATTACAGTGACCATTGATCGCGTTAAACCAGCCCATTTATTACAAGAGGCTTCACAAAATCAAGTTCAGCTGAAACCGCCCCTGAAAACTAATTCTGGACGGACTGTAAAATTTACAGATTTTTATCGACCTTAAGGTCTGGAGGGGGGCTGGTGTGGCGGCCTGTCTACAGCTGATCGCACGAACAGCAATCGTGCGTCGGCGCACCGTTATCCGATAACTGTTCGGGCGTCGTCGGTCATCGTCGGCCGCGCTCGTTTTCCCCGAGCCGACAGTGATTCTCCGTATGCGACACCGAGAGGCTGTCCGTCCGCTGCGCACGTCTCGCTACGCGTAACATTAATACAGTTACACTTAGTAATAAGAGTTATCGTGTAATATCTGGACAATATACTTTTAATGTGGTGTTAGATTATCTTTTATTTCATACTACTAACGCACAAGTCTATTGTCGTCACAATATAAATATTTCAAAAGGTTTATAGAAACTCATTTGTACGTTCCTGTCACCTATGGATCTATCTCCAACCACTTGACTCGAATTCCAACCACTCAACCACTCCTGCATTATTACCTTCTTGTAGTATATATGTATGTATGTATTTTGTATTATAAATAAGTTTATTTATGTCACTTGATGAGAAGGCGTCATACATTATCAGGTAACAGAATAAAGTAACGGCTAGTATAAGTTCACTGCAGGTCTCCCCGTAAGGAGAATTCGCAATAATAGTCACGCTGGAAAGCGAATAGACGACCACAATACCGGAGCGGTCTGTTTTAGATGGAGAATTATGTAAAGACTAGGATGACCTCCGTAGACGAGTGGCGTACACACAGCTTTTCAAAATATCTTCATTTCTAATGTCCTGAGATTAATTTCCGGACGGTTCTATGTATAAAACCTTTTTTTACATTTTCTCTGGTGTGGGTGTTTGTAGAGCCTTGTTGTTTCCGATTCTATACCATAAGTGCTGTAGCTATTTGTCTTGGGATCAGAGCAACGTATAAGATGTTGATATACATACATATTCCAAACATGCAGTTATAAGTCATGATAGCTGAGAAGTTATGTACGAATTATATCGTTGGCTTGGACATAAAGTCAGCAACATTCTCACCTCCTGTCACATTATCCCAAAATAACCTCCGGAGAAATGTGGGTCCATCGGACTAAATTTTTGAGATCTCTGACTACCGCTGTATTGGGAAATGCGTGAAGATGCACACATATATATTAACAATGAGCAGGTTACAGGAAATGAATGCTTACACTATAGCCCTGTGTACACTTGACTAATGGTCTTTATTTCCGTTGACATGAATTAACAATGCAACTATGTGTTTTACCCATTCATCTATATATCATCGGTACAATTTATAGTCGGTAGCGGCTATAATAATAAAAACATTGGTAAAGATAAATTTTAGCCTCTCTTTACGAGGGTTTAGTAATAGTATATACTTTATTGTACACCACACATATACAAGGAATAAATACATTACAGAGAAAACTTAATAGATACGTAAGCACAATAAAGCGGTCTTATCTTTAAAGAGCGATCTCTTCCAGACACCCTTAGGGCTCTTAGAGAAACTGGAATTAAGAACAGTAGGAGGTGGAGCGTTTTATGATACACTTACATACCGATATCTAAATAAACTAAACTATATTTTGGTGTATATTATGACCTATTATGTACGTTATAAATCTTTTTTATTTATTACTCTCCATTACTAAATATATATTTTGGTTACGCCCTTCGAACTACAATGTATTATTGTAATATTAATATTATTTAATATTATATAGTTGCGGGAAGTCGTTGGATGCAGGTAGCTGAGCACTGTTCACTGTGGCAAGTTTTTGGGGAGGCCTATGTTCCGCAGCGGGCTCTTGATAGAAGAAGAAGAAGAAATACAGGGGCAGACAGAGGTCTAGTCTAGACAATTAAGTCCCTTCGACCCACCTTCCACCGAAGATATTTTCGGGACAACGTGATAGGTGGTGAGCCCGTCGCAGCCTCTTTGTCCAAGCCAACGATGCCATTCGCACATAAGTTTTTGAAAAACCCATTGGTACGAGCCCGCCACCTGGGGCTCGAAATCGGGTCTCTCGACTCGAAACTACGACTACCTAACCACTCGGCTATCGTGACTTACAAAGAAAGTTAAAAAAAAAATAAGTATAGCATTATTTGGGTGTGTGTAGTTATATGAGCTTCGGTGAAAAGGGCATCGAAAGAACTTCATGGTTTAGATCTCTACCTAATCCAACATTTAGCCATTTGGTGCAAACCAAAAATAAAACTATATCTAAAATAAAACAATTTTCGGATTTTATCGCGTTTTTTATTTAGCTTCTAACAAACTATTTTTACTTCCCGACTTTTCGGGTGCTTTACAGCATACAGGAGCAGTTCGTTAAAAACTGAATAAAAAACGTATCAAATCCGAAAATCGTTTTATTATAGATGTGTTGTATTCGCGAAATATACAAGAAATCATTTAAACTAAACTTATAATTTATATTTAAAAAGTATTTGTCTAATTAAGTCGCTTACATTGTTACATTTAAACCATCATAAGTTATGTCTACCTATCTAACCGCTGCAATTTGAACCCATAGCCTTAATGAAACAGGCCATTTCTACAAATTATTGGTCTCTGTCTACAGTCGTTTGTTTAATAGACAAGCTCCAACTATAACAACATATGGTCTGCAAAGTTGATTACTTAGTGACCTCTAAGTAGTCCATTGTATAATAATAGGTGGTACTCCTATAAGGAAAATTCTGCGCTACATAAGCGGATTGGCAAACAAAAATCTGAGAAACTGCAATTCAGGTGCCTTACATTGAACTAACCAATTTTTTTATCAGAAAAAAATTGTGTTTATATTCACAATACTTATAATCAAAATCTACAAAATCGCTGGATACATTTCCACCATGAATGTTTAGACTTTACCGGCGAGCGAGAAAGGAATCAGCCCTCTCGTTACCTGGTAGGATCAGTTACGGATTTGTTTTAGTAAATTTATAAAAGGAAAGCATTTGTGATTTTCCAGTCTTTATTCATTTATTATCTTCATGCAAAGTCCCTGACGGGGTAGCCTGAGATAGCACATTGTCAAGTGTCACGATCCTTACACACCTCTTTCGCTTCTTTCAGATTCATCATCTTCTTCATACATGCACGTCTAGGTATCCGAGTACTTTTGACCTATTCGAGCAATTTGCTCACATGGTCTTAGAAAGTTAGTCTCGGCCTACCTCGCCCCCTTTTAATATTAACTTTCACACGATATATTTTCTTCACCATTCGGTCTACGCTCATTCGCTCAACGTGCCCAAGCCATCGAAGCACGTCCTTATCAATTTTAGTGATAAGGTCATCTTTCAAACCTACCATATTGCGAATCTAATCGTTTCACTTTTCCAGCCTTCATTTGAGTTTTTAAGAAGTTCCCTCTTTCGACTCACGAAAAGCAATGATAGAACACAGGCATATAAAAAATTGCTTATTGTTGCTGGCCCGGGAATCAAACCTAGGTCATTCGCCTTATAAACCGTGCGCGCTGCTCACTAGGCTACCTCAGCTAACACATACCTATTTATGAGTATTTTTTATATATTTCCATAAAATAAATAAAAGTATATTTTTACGCCATTCCCAATACAGCCAGAGGTGTAGACAATTAGGTGTAGGCGGCCATCTTGCGTATCCAAGCCACCTACCACTGAATACTTACTTAGATAAATAATAAGTATATAAACATCCATGACTCGAGTCATATTCATCACACGAATGTTTGACCTTTAAAGGGTTTGAACCCACAACCGTTAGCTTCGAAGGCAATTTCACTACCGACTTGTATGCGTCGTTATATTATTAAAAAATCAATTACACATTTTATTTATGAATATTTTATTTGTATCTAACAAAATGGAATTAATAAATTTTCTGCTAACGTTTCCAGACTTGCCTTTGAATCAAACGATTTGATTTGCAGCGTGGCTTTTGGTATGCTGCAAAGGATACGAAAATACTTCTTAACTGCACTTTATTTATTTCATTATATTGAAATCGCCAACTAAGTTAATGGAAACGCAAACTCAAATACAATAATTAGCAACCAAATGGAATCTGAGAAAAATGCGCTAAAGGAAATGGAAATATTGAATTTGTGCCCTAATTTTACGTTCATAAAATAAAGTAAATGAAATTATGTAACGAGAAGCGAATTTTATGATAGCTTTATATCTTCAAAAATTATACACTTGTATCATTTTTTACATTTTAAATGGACTTATCAGGTAATACATTATTTATTGCGATATTAGGAACAACAAATAACTTAAAATTGTTTATTAACAAAAACAAAAAGATCAATGAAAACAATATAATAAACAAAGTCATTCAAAAACGCTGCCATATGTTTCACATGTATAGTTTTCGTCTATCCAAGGTTCATATTCTCCTGGACATTCTTCAATTAATCCACACATAGATGTATATTTGCACCATCCGCAATGAAATTTTTTATTAAGAACGTTACACTGATTACAATTTTCAGCTAAAGCATGACAATTATATACCATTAGAAGGACACTATTAGAGAACGGCTCTACTCCTCCCCATCTCAGACGAACAGACCCAATTGCAACACTACGAACAGTCTTAATAGTAATAGAATCACAGTAAATTGTATTATTATCATAATACCCATCTAACTCTGTGACATTTTGATCAATATTTACTTCACAAAAAACTTTCCGCTTGAACATAGTAATGTCGTCAACTTCTAACTCCAGTTTTATTACACGTTTCACGTTAGCAGGAATAAAAATAGGATTTTTAGTAATAATCCTTGTGCATTCATTGGAAGATTCTTTTCTTGCGCTGTTAAATAAATAGTTGAGTAAGACTTTTTTCGGGCAATGAAGATGTGGATACTTAGTGCAACCAGAATCATAACACCATTCGCATTCCAGATCAGATTTTTTACACTCGCGACATGTACGCATTGAAAAACAAGATTTCTGTAGTGAATGATTCTCAAATTCTTGAGGTTTAAAATATGTTTTTGTAGGTTCTACCAGTAATAAAACCAAAATACTGCTTTTAAGCATAATATGAACATTGACTAATTCCAAGTACATTTTTATTTACAGTTTATCCACAGTTACAGAGAAATGTGATCGTAGTGCACTGGTTATAAATTGACTGAAGCAAATATTAGACGCACTTATTCTTTATATAGTATAATAGGTTTTATTTACTATTTAAAAACAATGCCTATCTCTATTTTTTTAACAAGACTGAATTGGAACTGTAATGTAGTAAATTATAAAAATATTGAATAACCATTATTCAGATTTCAAGAATGAACAATAGTTCTGGACAATAAACATATTTTTGTTTTCTTTAACAATAACACGTCTACACATATAATAGCTTACGGTCAAATGCATCACATGATAGTCTATTCAGTGTCCATTTTATAAAATTGTTGACGCATTTATCGCCGAGAACGCACGAATGGTAAACATCACACCAACCGCATCCATATTCTGAAGGTATCAATCTACAGGAATCACAATCTTGAGCTAGACTTTCACATTTATACACAACTACTGGTAATACATTTGAGTATGGATCAACTCCGCCCCATTTAAGCCGTAATAAGCCTGTATCAAATTCTCCATTTTCTCTGGCGTTTAACGTTACGGGATAGCAGTACACAATATCTTTTATGATGATTCCCTTTAAGTGAGTAATTGTTTGTTTCAATTTCAACTCACAAACGATTTCTTCATTGTATATGGCAGGGTCCGCCGAAAATAGTTTTACCTTCAAGTTAGTACGAACATCAGCAGGTACTAGAATAGGCCCAAGGTGGCTTATATAAGGACATTTATTAGAACTTGTTATCATTGCCTGTTTTAAGTTGTCTACGCCATGGGGGCATATTTTATCTGTATTCTCTGTGCACCCAAATTCGTGACACCAACCGCATGTAAGCCAGGTACTCGTTATACAATTTTGACATTTTTTAAAATTGCGACAATATGCTTCAGGATATAATAGATTTGACGTGTTGTGAATTGTTTTTATCTCTTCGAAAAAATTTTTGATGTCTTTGTGTCTCTTTGTAATTATTAATTCAGTTAAGTTTTGACATATTGCAAACTGAAGTATAAGTTTGATCAAAAGAACAATTGATTTAATAGTTACGTACATAATTCACGCTCTTAATGCGATGAAGTATTTAACACACGACAGAATTTTGTGAAATGGATTACTTTCTCATCTTTTATACTTAGTATTGTTCTTGTTATTGTAAGATTACAAAGAGTGAGATCATGAATTAATAATTGTGATTATAATATATCAACGTCTCTACATTATTCAACTTAGCATTAAAATATACAACGGTATTTGTTTCAGAGACAATATTGTAGTCTTAATATAGTTTATTTTATTTTATTTTATTTTTTTACGATATATTACTTTTAACAAGTTACGATAGCCGGAGTGGTGGGTGATCGAAGTTCGATCTCCATGGTAAATGAGTTTTTTAAAAATTATCTACGATTTGTATCGTTGGCTAGGACACAAAGATCGCGACGGGCTCACCACCTATCATGTTATCCCAAGTATGTGTGGAAGGTGTATTGAAAAGACATAATTATACCTCCCTTTACCCCTGTACTGGAAATCTAGGCAGCCTATACAGGAAATCTAGACAATGAACTGCCTTCGCCCGACCTTCCACCGAAGACATTTTTTTCGGGACAACGTGACAGGTGGTGAGCCCATCGCCATTTTTATGTCCAAGCCAACGATATAAGTCGAACATACGTTTTTGAAAAACCCATTGGTACGAGTCAGACATCTGGGGATCGAACTCGGGTCTCTCGACTCGAATTCCGATCACCAAACCATTGGGCTAAAGTGATTATTCAAAGTTCCTTAAAAATTAAATATTATAATCAATTTACTTGACTACAGGTAACTATAAATAAAATAAATAAATATCTTCACGCAATTCCTAATACAGGGGTAGACAGAGGTCTAGTCTAGACAATTAAGTCCCTTCGACCCACCTTCCACCAAAGATATTTTCGGGACAACGTGACAGGTGGTGAGCCCGTAGCCGTCTTTATGTCCAAGCCAACGATATAATTCATACATAAGTTTCTTGAAAAACCCATTGGTACGAGCCTACCACCTGGGGATCGAACTCGGATCTCTCGACTCGAACTTCCGATCACCCAACCACTCAACTATCGTGAACAAGTAACTGTGTATGTATTATATATAGATACCTAATTACTGTAAAAGTTCGCTACGGAATGAAGATCTCAGAAGCACACGATGTCTCTACCTTACGTTCACATTCTGCAAGGCCGAGGTCCTGCCCGACACATTCATGCAGCAATAGAATGTATTACTGGCCTCTGCCACATTATACTCGTCGTCACTACAAGTTGTCGACATGAAAAGTATAATAAATATTTCTTTCGGGTTCCGAAGATAGTCATATATTTTATAAACTGCAAATATTCATCGGTGTTTTATATTTTAATATAAAATGAATGAAAGTTGTTAACAGTTAAATTACCTACAAAACTATACCCGAGAACTTTAAAAGTTGTCCAAGAAAATTAATTTAACTTCAGTAAGTTTTTTCTCAGAATAGTTTTTCTTGAGTTTCGTTTTCCGTAAAGTACTGAAAATTTATATTAAATAGCAATTATATATTTAAATTGACTTTTATTTAAATATTTTTATGTATGCAAAAATTTCTTATTTTATGTAGCAGTGCAATTTTGGTAGGATGTTAGGATGAAGATGCAAAAATTTATCGAGGTGCCCAAATGCGGCTTGCACTTCTGGGTTTGAAGATCTTGCTACACATTGAATATATCACGGATACTAAAAATCCGGAGTACACAGCGATAAGTAACAATGAATTTTTCTATTCTCACACCATTCCCTATACAAGGGTAGACAGAGGTCTCGACAATTAAGTCTTTTCGACCCACCGAAGACAATTTTTTTTTTAGATAACGTGACAGGTGGTGATCCCGTTGCCGTCTATTTGTCCAAGGCAACGATATAAAACGTACATTAGTTTTGAAAACCCTCATTGTTACGAGCCTTGGGGACGAACTCGCGTCTCGTGACTCGAATTCCGATCACCTAACCACTCGGCTATCGTGACTTATACAACCCTCACAATGTAACATAAAATGTTCACTAGAAACAGTTTTACATTAGAATCGGTCTATACCTTCATTACTATATACTGTGATAATCAAGAAAGAGCAACTTTCCGCGAATTAGTGAGGAAAAACAATTTGAAATTTTTAACGAAACAACACTATTTGCGAAACAAAAGTCGTTAGATTCAATGTTTTCGTAAGTGTAATGTATTTGAACAAGTTATTTTTTTATTTGAATTATAAAATATTTATTCAGTACTCACTTTTTTACATGCATACGTAATAATGTCTGCAATAGTCGACTACTGAACATAGGCATTAAGATTAGAATATTGTAGGTGTACTTTTATAACCACGTTCGGCAAGCGAATTGACGATCGCATTGTATTTATCTTGCACTCTAAACGCTGCCCGTCACCGGTCAATGGATATTCTCAAAGCTTCTCTCTTAGTCGTCTTCTTTAACAAAAAGCTTGAGGAGTCCTTAAGCCGATACTACAATGACATAGTATAAGTGATTGCCGATTCGAATCTTATGGAGGTTTAAGTAGTTGTCTATGCTGATTTTTTTTAATAAAAAATATAATTATTTATAAATACAAATTTTTAAATAACCTTGATTACCCCAGTGTAGGAGAATTCGCGATGATAAAATAAAAATCTTTTTCACCTACATACTGTTTATTATTTTCTTGAAATATGTTCCAAATATATTTATTTCGGCGTGACGTCAAGTCGCAGGTGCGAGTAAAAGGTCGAAATTGAAAAAGGTATGAGGATTATTTTGCTCTTTGTTTATTGCGCTGTCTTCTTTATTAATAAGAGAAACGCGAAATATAAAATACTAACTTAACCTGGCCGCGCTTTTATGTGGCTTGTGCATGTTATTAAAATTTGTTAAATATTGAAATGTTTTGCAGATAGCACCTAAAAGAATATATAAACATAGAAGTATGAAAACACTACAAAGAATATAATCTAAAAAAAATCTTCACGCCATTCCCAATACAGGGGCAGACAGAGTTCTACTATTAAGTCGTTTCGAACCACCTACCACAGAAGATATTTTGGGACAACGTGATTGGTGGAGAGCCTGTCGCCGTCTTAATGTCCAAGCAAACGATATAATTTGAACACAAGTTATTGAAAAAAAAAACCATTGATACGAACCTGCTACTTAGGGATCAAACTCGGGTCTCTTGACTCGAGTTCCGACCATTCAACAACTCGGCTATCGTGAATTCTGCAACCTTAGTTAAGCAAATTATTTTAAAAGTATCAGTGAAAATAAAGTAAAACAACTACTATCTTTAAAGATATCAATGAAGAGAATATCAATTAGCATGCATCGTAACGATTACCATGGCAATCTAACTAATCAACATAAAAAATCTGTAAGTGTAAGTATTTTAAATACAGAATTTTAAAGAAAATTCTGTATTTTAAATACAGAATTTTG
The DNA here is from genome assembly GCA_029286605.1 of Sericinus montela. Taxonomy (NCBI): domain Eukaryota; kingdom Metazoa; phylum Arthropoda; class Insecta; order Lepidoptera; family Papilionidae; genus Sericinus; species Sericinus montela. Next base: position 851,990 of record JAGSMR010000065.1, on the reverse strand, counting down.
AAGAAAATATTTCCAGTTCCGGATAATCCATCGGGATAAAAAGCATTTGCCAACAGTCTAGAGAAAAAACATTTTGATTTTAAATTTTGACCGGTCGTTATATAACGACCGGTCAAAATTTAAAATCAATTCAATGCATTTCATGACCTCCGCGGACCAGTGGCATACACACTGGTTTTCAAGGTGTCAACAGCTCTGAGGTCCCAGGTTCAATCCCCGGTCTGGTCAATATAGAAAACACTTTTTCTATATTTTCTCAGGTCTGGGTGTTTGTGGTAACTTCGTTGTTTCTGATTCGATATTACAAGTACTTAAGCTGCTTACAGCTTAGGAATTGCTGCAATTTAGGATCAGAGCAATGTATGTGATGTTGTCCCTATCTATGATTGTATTTATTTACTTATTCATTTATCTTTATGTAGTATACAGAAGCCGTATTACCATATTATGACCAAATTTACAGTTCAATTGTTTTTAGATTAATAAGAAATTAAAATATCAATTCGCGCGGGCGTTATTTGGACCTCCTGCCTTAATTTTTTAACTCTTTTTATTTCTTCAGACATGAATTTTGTATGCATCACGATGTTTTTCCTTTGTCACTCAGTTCGGAAATTCCACTGTATGTGAAAAGTAAAGATTTTGTTTAAAAGTTATTGCGATAATCAATTCGTTTTCCAAGTAAGGCGATTATGACAAACCCTTCTTTACGGCATTGTCATGTTTTGCTACTCCAGTGCAACTATGAGCCTTAAACATTAAAGTCAATGTAAAATTTCAAACTTTGAAAATACGCCATGAAATAGTTTAAACCTAGAGGGTTTATTCATATCTGGTTTAGATTGATTAATGGATACGTTGGCAGTTAGACTCTATCAATCACGTGTGGATATTAAAAATATTCTACCGGTACGTTAAATGTGAACATGTTGAAACACAACAGTTGGTATTTTTAGGTAAAAATCGGATTTTGATTCAAAACCGAATACCGCTATAAAAGAATACAATATGTATGAATGTTTTGCACTCAACGATCAGTGTATGTTTTTTATTTGTGCAGTTTCCCAATACTGGTGTAGGCAGAGGCGGTGAAGAAAGGTCTTTCGACTTTTTATTCGCCGAAGCGTATTATTAACAAAGTGTCAGATGGTGAGCCTATCGTCGCTAATGTATTATTTTAATAAATTTATTAGATTTTTAAAAAACAAGAATAATTTACGTCTATATAGAAGGAGCCTAGTAGCCTTATACCATATTTATATCACAATGTAGATAGGGGTGTAGATTTTATAAAATAAAATAATGTTTGAATTTATTTACGAGATTAATTAATTAAAGAAATTAGAAAATTACTTTTTTTATAAAGCTCTTCATGAAATTGTTGAAAATCTATTTGACATTTTTTTATTATCAAATCAACAACTGCTTTGTAACAATATAATGTAATATGTAATAATATAAATTCCATTACACATAGAAGTACATGCTAAAGATCTTAAGCCTCAATATAAACCATCAAAATAAAGTAAGAGTAGCACAAGATTACTTTTTTAATTGAGAAAAGGCAATGAAAGACTGCATTTACCAGTGAATACCTTGCGAAATAGGATAACTTAGCAGAAGACGCCTCTTTTAAAGACATAATAATCATAAAAATCCGTCTCCCGGTTCCAGAGTTTAATGTACGTTAAGTTTCAAAGAAGCTGCTTTTATTATTGTGTTTATTATAAAAATAATGAACAACGTGTGATTTTCAATTAGGAAAAACTCATAGATCCTTTGTTTTGTATTTAAGTAATATAACTACTGTAATAAACCGAGTAAAATATAAGTGATCAATGTGACTTAACTAAAAGATGTAATTAAGTTCATTGTATTGAAATAATTTTAATTGTTTTTCCCAAAAAACATATTTTTATTTGGAGGTAGTGTTTGTTGATAATTATTCAATAACGGTGTCGATGCTGTGCGGCACACTAAAAAAATTAGAATTTTCTTACTTTAGTGTTCGATAATTCTGATTTTGAAGTTATTTTCAATAATTGTCCCTTGACAGTATTCAAGTAGTTTTTAAATGAATATAAAGACAACAATTTTGTAGCAAAGTGACAGTTAAATTTTCAGGCCTCACCCAACACACATATATAGATAAATAATGGACAGAGACACCGAAGGTATTTTTTGTGACAATGTGACGGGTGGTTAACCGGTGCCCGTTTTTATGTCTAAGCCAAACGATATAATCGTACATAAATTTTGAAAAAAAAAAACCCTTGATGAGGGGAGATCCATCGCTATCTGCTACCTGCGGAACAAACTCGGGACTCACGACCCGAATTCTGATCGCCCAACCACACGGCTGTCGTGACTTTTTTTTCTAAAATATCTTTAATTTTATTGTTGTTACTCTTCGGAAAAGTAAAACAATTAGTTAAATTTAAATTTAGTTGGTGTGCAACAGAATTGCTACTCGAGTCATGGATTTTATAGGTATATATGATAATTTATCTTGTAAATATTTTTAATCTATTATCAAATAAATATATTGTATCGAAAGGTACACTAAAGCACCAGGCATATCATCTTTCATGTAGACGCAAAACAAGCTTCGGTGAAAAGTGAATCCTTTCGATTCACGTTTTGCCAAAATTCTGCCTACCACAAAATTATGAGAATATGCGTGAATATATATATATTTATTATCATTATTAAAGAGACATGTTGCTTTGTTTAATTATGTGTCATTATTGCAAAACAAACTGATACAAAATAACTACAGAAAAGAGAATTATTTAAACGTTTCTGCTCCCTTTGTTAGCGCTACAGTAGAATGAAAGAGAAATTTATCGTTATCTGAAAGTTGTGCAGTGCTAAGACTTCCTGTTGCTTGGACTTACTCCCTTTGTGAGACGTAATGAAAAAGTTTCTAAGTTACTCGAAATTGAACACAAATATTTTAAGTGTTTTATTCTCAAGTATTTTAGCAATTAAAGACACATATACTACAGCAATAGAAGTATTTATGAATAAAATACTATTTCTTCTGTAAGATTTCTTCTAGTAGATTCTTTGCAGTTACGCTAGCCGACTGGTTGGGTAATCGGAATAACGAGTTCGATCCCCAGGTATTAGGCTGGCAACGATGTGTTTGTTTTTTTTTTTAATTATGTACGATTTATGTCGTTGGCTTAGATATAAAGAAGGCGACTACCTATCACGTTGTTCAAAAAAGTGTATTTGGAGAAAGGTGGGTTGAAAGGACTTAACTGTTAGGACCTCAGCCTACCATGGCTTGCTTGGAAAAGCGAGAAGATATTCTTAGATAGTCAGAAGTTAAGGTTATTCAGTCCTTTCGACCTAACATTTATGCGGAGCTTATTTGAAACATTCGCCTGATCTGCAAATGTCCCAAACACTGTGGTTTTTTAAGTTAGTTAAGAATTTTATGGTGACGATACTATTAATATTCGTATTATACTTATTATTCCTTTTATTTTAAATTATTTATTAATTTATCTTCACAGTCCTTGACTTGAGTGCAGTTAAAATTACTTTCTGTACATTTTTGTTATTTTTTCGGACTTTTGATCGTTTTGTTTCCGTAGTAAATTACACCGCTGCTAAAAAATAATTGCTTTGTTTGATTTGAAAAAATTTATTGTCTTTAAAACCAACCAGGACACTAAGAAATAGTGAATTAGGTAAAATTTAAAATTGAGGTAGAGCCAGGATTGGTTTTGCAATATGGCAAGATTGAAAGATGATGTTATCACTAAAATGGATAAACTTACCTAAATTGAGCGAATGAACTAAAATATATATAAATATATATATATATATATATATATATATATATATATATATATATATATATATATATATATATATATATATATATATATATATATATATATATATATATATATATATATTATTGAATAGGAAAACGAGCAGGTGCCTCAAGTCATGGTAAGTGATTTTCGCCGCCCATGAACACCTGAAACACTGATACGAAAGGTATAGGCTCTTGAAGGTCCCTAAGTAGTATCGGTCCGGAAAAACCGCTAACGGCAGTATATTCCATAAAGTGCAAGTGCGTGGTAGAAGATTCCGGTAGAAACTCTGGCAGAAAAACGAACTGTGGTGGAATGCAAAGCATCTAGATGGTGTCGATGGAATTTTGGACTATGCCGTAAGGTACGATGGTGAAATTCAGCGCCTGGGTTTAATCTGAACAATTCCTCGGAGCACTTTCTGAAGTACATCTTGTCACAAATGCAAAGAGATGCAATATTAGCGCGAAAGTAAACATTAACAAGTGTCAAGGTAGGCCGAGACTAACTTTGGAAGACTATGTGAGCGAATTGCTCGAAGAGGAGCGAGTTCAGTGTTCTCGAATACCTAGACGTGCATGTATAATAAAAATTATCAATTTGAATGAAAGCGAAAGTGGTATGTAACGATTGTGACACTTGGCGATCTGTTCCCTCTGGATACCTCTTTAGGGATTATGCGTGAAGATAAGTATATATGTGGATAAAGTTGTCTCAGAATAATGAAATCAAAAATAAGGAGAAGATGTAATGATAAATTATTTAAGACGACCTCCGTGGACGAGTGGCATAAACACCGGTTTTCAAGGTGTCGCCATCTCGAGGTCCAATTCCCGGAAGGGTCAATGTACAAAAACCACTTTTTCTACATTTTCTCGGGTTGGGTATTTGTAATGCCTGTGCCACAAGTACTTTAGCTTCTTATATATTTTTTTAATTCCAGAAGGTGTCAATTAATGTAATTTATTGAAACATTATGAAATTAAGTTATTGAACCCTTCTAAAGTTATCCTTTATCAAAAAAAAAATGTACGCTAGTACTGGACAAGATTTACTCTGGTACTTTTTAAAGTTTTAATCTATCAATATCAATGTTATAATTTTAATAATAAATACAAGTCATTAAAAATATTCCTTCGCTAAAGTTAAATTAATTTCCCCGAGCAAGCTTTGCAAGACTTCGGCATACTTTGCTAGTTAAATTTAATATAAATATACTCTTATTATAGAGTTGAAAAAACTTTAAATGTATTCATTTGAAGAGGAACAAAACTCAACGATGTTTAAAAGAAAACTTAAAGTCTTGCAGTTTACTATTGAATAATTAAGGCGAGAAAGTGAGATGTGATTTTCATCCGAGAGTTCACCAAGTGTGAGTGTGAGGGTTTTCGTCGAAGCGTGCTCGGTATAACTTTGAATTACGATACATGCCTTACTTTATTTACTCAGCTTATTAATGATCCACCGCATTTTACATGCATTACCATTAGGAGGTCATAATAAACAAATGAATAATTGAATGCATTTTTTGAACACATGGTGTGTTCAAAAAATGAATTCAATTATTCATTTGTCTTATTAAATACAGAAAGACAAAACATTATCCATTTTTTTTGGTTTCAGAAATATCTATCTCTATATAATCTCTAAATATCTAAATAAATTGAATAATCTAGAAATATCTTCGAAATATCGAAATCATCTTACAAATATCAAAACAAACTTACGCTGATGCCCGTCATTGTCAGCTGGATTTTTGGTCTGGTATTTCTCGAGATGGCTTCCTTTACGCGTCCCTACGACACCAAAGAAAAGAGAAATGGTGGTGTTATTCTTACACCGATCCCGACTACACGAGATATGTCCAAAAATTTATCTCAAAATATATATACCAAATAGGCCCAGTGAAAGTTATGATTAATAATAATTAGTTAAAATTACTTTGTTAGTACCAAAAAAAAGGAAAAAATCAATAAAACATGAAATTTAGAAAATTCAATTTCAAATTATGAACGATAAACGGATTATAATTGAGCATAAGCTAATAAACTTTGTTCTTAGGATGTGCCCGGATTTCGTTGAAACCTTCTGACGCTCGCGGACATCCTGACAACAGATTGCAAAACATTGGAATCGCTAAAACTTTTCCCATTGTTTTTCCCACCAACCATTTAAAATATTAAATGAGAAAAAAGTAATTACGTTCTCCTCAATAATACTCATAATTTCAGATTTAAAATGTAATTAAAATCAAGATAAATTTTATTACCTCAGCCTTTATGAGTACGGCCCTATTCATCTGGTTAACATACCTGATATTTTCTAGCTAGATAAACATGATTGTGAATTATTTATTACTAGCTATATTTTTTGTTAATAAAGTTAAATGCAGAGATTTTTACGTGGGAATGTTCAAGAGAAATGATTTCTTAGTAGCTCAAGATCGTTTGTACAAAGAAAGAATACCTTTCAATTACATGTATGCAAAATATGGAAGAGTGTTTAAATGTCCCGTAAGTTTAGAATATAGTTGTACAAATAAAAAGTATTTTGAGGTGATAGATTACTTCACTGCCTTGATAACGGCTGGATCGTAACGATTTCTGTACACAAATTGCAGTATTATAACAACTGTTTTGTTAAGGTTAGGAGAACAAAGAGTGTGTGTAATATGTCGCCTGTTATAGGCGACGAGACGTTTCATTCTTTTTCTTATGGGTGACAAAGCATTTGTAGCCAACTTTAACTGTTGTAATTTTCTGGAGCATGTTCATTAATTTTCCCAGAAACTTACCATCAACTGCTCTTATGTTCAATTTTTTTTACTAATATCTGCAATTATCGTGTAGCCCTACTATTAGAACTGTGCCAAGAACGCAGCATTTCAACGTTTAATGATTAGACTTAAGCTTTGAGCGATAAAATAATAAGCCTTCTTGACTTCAGCAACCAGTTGCGGATATACTTATTTCCATAACAGAATCGTACTAGGACCCCACGTACCTATTATCCTAAATATTCAACAAGGCTCTAAAACCAAGAAGATTTTTTATGGAGATAAGATCCCTTCGGATTAATATTTAGAGAGCCGCATCGAGACAGTCTACATTTGCTGGCGTCACTGTCACTAGGACATGGATGTGGTTGTCAAATCGAAACTCCCAATCGATTTATTACACCTATGCGTAAGCATTCGCTATCAAGTAATGTGCTAAGATTACTTGATGATAAAGCAGTAGCCAGTACCTGTATTCCTTTATCTAAATACCTAGAAAGCGGGCGTGGTTTCAGTTACAGTGAAAATTATTCATTAAGCATTTCTGAAGCATATATATATATATATATATATATATATATATATATATATATATATATATACATATATATATATATATATATATGTGTGTGTGTGTGTGTGTGTGTGTGTGTGACTGTGTGAGTGTGTGTATAAATTATTTATAATTTAATTAATTCAAATTATTTCTTAAAATAACATTTTAAAATAACTTTTATTTTTAAAAATTATTATTGTATGTATTATTATTGTATATAGTATTCGATAGGTTGGTTGTGTCCCTATTGTTAACTTAAATTAATTATTTATAAAGATGGTATATTAGAAGGTTGTGTTTAATAATATCTTAAGGAGTTCAGTGTGCTTCATCCTTCCTATATATACATTCTACCTATATATTGGACGGGCAGTCAGTTCATTGTTGTTCCGTGCACTTCGTTACGTCGCGATTAAAAATCAAATGGTTGTATATACTTTATAAATAAATAAACATCTTCACACAATTTCCAACAGGGAAAATAGAGGTCTAGTCTACTTAAGACAAAGTCTACTTTGCAAAGCAGAGTACGAGTGCTTCATCCTTCCTATATATACATTCTACCTATATATTGGACGGGCAGTCAGTTCATTGTTGTTCCGTGCACTTCGTTACGTCGCGATTAAAAATCAAATGGTTGTATATACTTTATAAATAAATAAACATCTTCACACAATTTCCAACAGGGGAAGATAGAGGTCTAGTCTACTTAAGACAAAGTCTACTTTGACAATTAAGTCCCTTTGACCCACCTTCCAACGAAGATATTTTCGGAAACGTGACAGGTAGTGAGCCCGTCGCCGTCTTTATGTCCAAGCCAAGGATATAATTCGTACACAAATTTTTGAAAAACTCATTGGATCTAACTCCAGTCTATTGACTCGAAATTCCGACCATACAACCACTCGGCTATTGTGACTTTTTATATATTTTAAAAACAAAACTTCCAACAAGTCGCTAAACTAACCAAAAGCACTTACTTTGTTTCCGAATTCCGTCCGGTAATGAAAAAACGGTAATAATGGGGTAGATAGAGGTCTAGACAATTAAGTAATTTCGACCCACTTACCGAAGATATTTTAGGACAACGTGACAGATTGTGAGCCCGTCGCCGTCTTTACGTCCAAGCCAATAATATGAATCGTACATAGTTTTTGAAAAAAACCCATTGGTACGAGCCTGCCACCTGAGGATCGATCGGGTCTTTTGACTGGAATTCTGATCACCCAACTACTCAGCTATCGTGACTTTATTTTTTTTATTATAGAAAAGGGTGGCAAACGAGCAGATGGGTCACATGATGGTAAGTGATTACCGCCGCCCATGAACACCCGCAATACCAAAGGCATAGCAGATGCGTTGCCGGCCTTAGAGTGCCCCCCCCCCCTTCCACAGAATTGGGGGAGGATGGTGTGTGGGCCTCCGGTTACCTACACTCACCAGACGAAACGCAGAAGTTTGTTACACTTCTACTTCACGCCGGTATTCTGTGAGGTCGTGGTACCTCCCCGGCCGAGCCGGCCCATTCACGCAACAACAAAAGCTGATGCATGGCTCTACCATTGTACAAAACTTATTCACTTAGACTTATTCAGTAATGAAACTTTTATTATTTTAGATAACGTACTTCAGGGTGGTGGATCGCTTAGGTGTAGGTAATGGCCCACAAGTGCAAGTTGTTCGGGGCGGCATTCGCTACAAATATCTAGTCCTTCGACTGAGATCACCATATAATCTTCCGATTTCTGTAAACATATACGTTGGATGCGAGAACAAAATGACAACGACTAAAAGTACTACTGTTTCGAGCGTTCTTACTACTGTAAACAAATTGGTAACAGACACTCACCCAGAAGCTCAAAGTAATAAAACCGTCAATAATACAGTTTCAGGTACAAATGTAACAGAAAGCAGTACGAATTCTGTGATACCTACTGTAATAGCGACTACGGTGGAAATTAAATAATTAAATACACAAAGTTTTTTATTATGTCAACGAAATACTTTTAATCAAACAGTCAACCATCACCCACTTACCCTTGATGGTATATATATGTGTATTTATATCTTCTTCTTCTTTCTTTTTTACAGCCTATCAAAAGTCTACTGCTGAACATAGGCTTCCCCCAAAGAGTTCCATAGAGGACGATCCCGAGCCACCTGCATCCATCGACTTCCCGCAATGTTATGCAGGTCGTCACTCCATCTTGTGGAGGGACGTCCAACACAGCACTTGCCAGAACGAGGCTGCCACTCGAGAACTTTTCTTTCCCAACGGTTGTCCGTTTTACGAGCTATGTGCCCTCTCCATAGCCCGCTGAGCAACTAATATATGTATATATATATGTATATATATATATATATATATATATATATATATATATATATATATATATATATATATATATATATATATATATATATATATATATATATATATATATATATATATATATATATATATATATATATATATATATATATATATATATATATATGTATATATATATATATACATATATATATATATATGTATATATATATATATATATATATATATATATATATATATATATATATATATATATATATATATATATATATATATATATATATATATATATATATATATATATATATATATATATATATATATATATATATATATATATATATATATATATATATATATATATATATATATATATATATATACATATATATATATATATATATATATATATATATATATATATATATATATATAAAGTTAATATTAAAGGTGTCGAGGTAGACCGAGTCTAACTTTCGAAGACCATGTGAATGCAAATTGCTCGAAGAGGGGAGGATAAAGAGTACTCTGATACCTAGACGTGCATTCTTTAAATTTAAGTCGTATATATAATCGGTAACGTACTAGATTATTAAAAAATTTAAAGGCAATTTTTGAGGCCATTTTTGGATGGCTACTAGTTACTGCAATTGATTACTTCATTTCTTAATTATTTTATAGTCTACGGAATAATATTACCCCAAAAAAATTTTATATATTATGATTATTTATCTCTGATATCTGTAAAATGATTAACTAATATGCTTTAAAATCAATAAAAAATTGCGTAATAAATTAGTTGGCGTCGTCTTATTAATATTTCCTGCCTGAAAAGTCATGAACATTAAGCTTTAATTTCAACAGTGGTAGAGCCACGCATCAGCTTATTTTGTTGCATGAATGGGTCGGCTCGACCGGGGAAGTACCACGACCTTACAGAATACGGGCGTAAAATAGAAGTCTAACAAAATTCTGCGTTTCGTCTGGTGAGTGCAGGTAACCGATGGCCCACACACCATCCTCCCCCAATTATGGGGGACTTTAAGGCCGCCAACGCATCTGCTATGCCTTTGGTATTGCGGGTGTTCATGGGCGGCGGTAATCACCTATCATCACGTGAGCCTGCTCGTTTGCCTCCCTTTCTTATAAAAAAAAAAAAATTGCAAAAATAACAGTAGATGGAGGCGATGCCAAAAACGGGTGTAAAAAAAGGAAGAGATTTAAAATTTCAACTGGTGCGTGTATGACACGGTAGCTCAAAGGTAAGAGCGTTGCCTCGGTACGACAAAGGCCGCGGGCGCAAATCGCAATATAATTATCATAATTTGCAGAGCAGAGCATAGCAAATTAAGGCCTTTCGATCCTCCTTTCACTGAGGCCTTCCTTGGGCGTGACAAATATTTGAGACTATTGCCGTCTTAGTGACCACGATAACAGTATGAGGTGCAAGGCATAGATATAAATATGTTTACTGAGATTATTATTATACCTTAACTTGAGTATTCATCACACAAATGTTCGAACCCTTAGCGATGACAATGTCACTACAAATAAGCTAGTCTTTCTTGTTTTTTTAATATAGAATAGGGGTCAAACGAGCAGGTGGCTCACGTGATGGTAAGTGGTCACCGCCGCTCATGCACACCTGCAATACCAAAGGAATAGCAGAAGCGTTGCTGGCCTTTGAGAAAGGTATAGGCTTTTTTATTGAAGGTCCCTAAGTCGTACCGGTCCGGAAAATCCGCTGATGGCACCACATTCCATAAAGCACAAATGCGTGGCAGAAAAATCCGCGAAAACGTACTGTGGTGGAATGCCCAGCATCAAGGTGGTGTTGATGGAATTTTGACTCCGTCGTAAGGTACAGTGGTGAAATTCAGCAATATATATGTTTTAAATATGGCTTAGCTTAACTCAGGGTGGCAGACTCATCCGACTTAATTGTCTAGACTTCTGTCTACCCCTATATTGAGAATGATGTGAAGATATATATATATATATATATATATATATATATATATATGTATATATATATATATATATATATATATATATATATATATATATATATATATATATATATATATATATATATATATATATATATATATATATATATATATATATATATATATATATATATATATATATGTATATATATATATATATGTATATATATATATATATATATATACATATATATATATATATATATATATATATATATATATATATATATATATATATATATATATATATATATATATATATATATATATATATATATATATATATATATATATATATATATATATATATATATATAAAGTTAATATTAAAAGGTGTCGAGGTAGACCGAGACTAACTTTCGAAGACCATGTGAATGCAAATTGCTCGAAGAGGGGAGGATAAAGAGTACTCTGATACCTAGACGCATTTTTAAATTTAAGTCGTATATATAATCGGTAACGTACTAGATTATTAAAAATTTAAAGGCAATTTTTGAGGCCATTTTGGATGGCTACTAGTTACTGCAATTAATTACTTAATTTCTTAATTATTTTATAGTCTACGGAATAATATTACCCCAAAAAATTTTATATATTATGATTATTTATCTCTGATATCTGTAAAATGATTAACTAATATGCTTTAAAATCCATAAAAAATTGCGTAATAAATTAGTTGGCGTCATCTTCTTAATATTTCCAGGCTGAAAAGTCATGAACATTAAGCTTTAATTTCAACACTGGTAGAGCCACGCATCAGCTTATTTTGTTGCATGAATGGGTCGGCTCGACCGGGGAAGTACCACGACCTTACAGAATACGGGCGTAAAATAGAAGTCTAACAAAATTCTGCGTTTCGTCTGGTGAGTGCAGGTAACCGATGGCCCACACACCATCCTCCCCCAATTATGGGGGGGGGGGGCACTCTAAGGCCGCCAACGCATCTGCTATGCCTTTGGTATTGCGGGTGTTCATGGGCGGTGGTAATCACCTATCATCACGTGAGCCTGCTCGTTTGCTTCCCTTTCTTATAAAAAAAAAAAATTGCAAAATAATAGTAGATGGAGGCGATGCCAAAAACGGGTGTGAAAAAAGGAAGAGATTTAAAATTTCAACTGGTGCGTGTATGACACGGTAGCTCAAAGGTAAGAGCGTTGCCTCGGTACGACAAAGGCCGCGGGCGCAAATCGCAATATAATTATCATAATTTGCAGAGCAGAGCACAGCAAATTAAGGCCTTTCGATCCTCCTTTCACTGAGGCCTTCCTTGGCGTGACAAATATTTGAGACTATTGCCGTCTTAGTGACCACGATAACAGTATGAGGTGCAAGGCATAGATATAAATATGTTTACTGAGATTATTATTATACCTTAACTTGAGTATTCATCACACAAATGTTCGAACCCTTAGCGATGACAATGTCACTACTAATAAGCTAGTCTTTCTTGTTTTTTTTAATATAGAATAGGGGTCAAACGAGCAGGTGGCTCACGTGATGGTAAGTGGTTACCACTGCTCATGCACACCTGCAATACCAGAGGCATAGCAGATGCGTTGCCGGCCTAAGAGTGCCCCTCCCCCCCAGAATAGGGGGAAGGGGGTGTGTGGGCCTCCGGTTATCTGGACTTACCAGACGAAACGCAGAAGTTTGTTAGACTTCTACTTCACGCTGGTATTCTGTGAGCTCGTGGTACTTCCCCGGTCGAGCCGACCCATTCATGCAACTACAAAAGCTGATGCGTGTATCTACCACTATGAAAATGCAAAGTATTAATGTCAAAATGCAAAATATATCTTGTAAAAGTGCAAAGAGATGCCACATCTTTTCGCAAACCCAGTCTAGATGTAAATAGATCGATTTCACAAAGTAGACTTAAATTTATTCGATGATGACGTAATGTTATACGAAAAAAGTAAAAGCTTAAAATGCATATAGTTAAATGTTCTTACCGTTCAAGTTTGGAATTTCATATATGAAAGAATGTGTTATGTTACTGACGAATGTATGAGTCGATGTAAGAATGGAAAATGTATCCGCAGTCTGTAGATCTCTGTAGCGGAAAAGGGTTAAAGTGTACGTTCGCATAACATATTACGTATAAAAGGGTCCGGATACGAGGTGACTATAAACTTGTTCTGATTTATTTAAGTGATTCTTTCTGTGTGCTCAGAAAATATAGATTTCTATTACTCTTTAATAAGTCACGATAGCCGAGTGGTTGGGTGGTCGGAATTTCAAGTCCATAGACCCGAGTTCGATCCTCAGTTGGTAGGCTCGTACCAATGGGTTTTTAAAAACTTATGTACGAAAATCGTTGACTTGGACATAATGACGGCGACGGGCTCACCACCTGTCGCGTTGTCCCGAAAATATCTTCGGTGAAAGGTGGGTCGAGGGGACTTAATTGTATAGACTCGACCTCTGTCTACCCCTATATTGAGAATGATGTGAAGATATATATATATATATATATATATATATATATATATATATATATATATATATATATATATATATATATATATATATATATATATATATATATATATATATATATATATATATATATATATATATATATATATATATATTTATATATATATATATATATATATATATATATATATATATATATATATATATATATATATATATATATATATATATATATATATATATATATATATATATATATATATACATATATATATATATATATATATATATATATATATATATATATATATATATATATATATATATATATATCTTCACATCATTCTCAATATAGGGGTAGACAGAAGTCTAGACAATTAAGTCGGATGAGTCTGCCACCCTGAGTTAAGCTAAGCCATATTTAAAACATATATATTGCTGAATTTCACCACTGTACCTTACGACGGAGTCAAAAATTCCATCAACACTACCTTGATGCTGGGCATTCCACCACAGTACGTTTTTCGCGGATATTTCTGCCACGCATTTGTGCTTTATGGAATGTGGTGCCATCAGCGGATTTTCCGGACCGGTACGACTTAGGGACCTTCAATAAAAAAGCCTATACCTTTCTCAAAGGCCAGCAACGCTTCTGCTATTCCTTTGGTATTGCAGGTGTGCATGAGCGGTGGTGACCACTTAGCATCACGTGAGCCTGCTCGTTTGCCTCCCTTTCTTATAAAAAAAAAAATTGCAAAAATAACAGTAGATGGAGGCGATGCCAAAACGGGTGTGAAAAAGGAAGAGATTTAAAATTTCAACTGGTGCGTGTATGACACGGTAGCTCAAAGGTAAGAGCGTTGCCTCGGTACGACAAAGGCCGCGGGCGCAAATCGCAATATAATTATCATAATTTGCAGAGCAGAGCATAGCAAATTAAGGCCTTTCGATCCTCCTTTCACTGAGGCCTTCCTTGGGCGTGACAAATATTTGAGACTATTGCCGTCTTAGTGACCACGATAACAGTATGAGGTGCAAGGCATAGATATAAATATGTTTACTGAGATTATTATTATACCTTAACTTGAGTATTCATCACACAAATGTTCGAACCCTTAGCGATGACAATGTCACTACTAATAAGCTAGTCTTTCTTGTTTTTTTTAATATAGAATAGGGGTCAAACGAGCAGGTGGCTCACGTGATGGTAAGTGGTTACCACCGCTCATGCACACCTGCAATACCAGAGGAATAGCAGAAGCGTTGCTGGCCTTTGAAAAAGGTATAGGCTTTTTTCTTAAAGGTCTCTAAGTCGTAGCGGTCCGGAAAATCCGCTGATGGCACCATATTCCATAAAGTACAAATGCATGGCAGAAAATTCCGCGAAAAACGTACTGTGGTGGAATGCCCAGCATCAAGGTGGTGTTGATGGAATTTTTGACTCCGTCGTAAGGTACGGTGGTGAAATTTAGCGGTTGGGATTAAGCCGAACAACCCCAGTTAATTCCCCTAGTATATGACGTCACGTGAGCAGGAGGCTCACGTGACGGTTACTCAGAGATAAAGTATCTAACGTACGTTTTAGAGTATTCATTTTTTTTATTGAAAAGGGAGGCAAACGAGCAGGAGGCTCACGTGACGGTAAGTGATTACCGCCGCCCACAAACACCCGCAATACCAGAGGCATAGCAGATGCGTTGCCGGCCTAAGAGTGCCCCTCCCCCCCAGAATAGGGGGAAGAGGGTGTGTGGGCCTCCGGTTACCTGGACTCACCAGACGAAACGCAGAAGTTTGTTAGACTTCTACTTCACGCTGGTATTCTGTGAGCTCGTGGTACTTCCCCGGTCGAGCCGACCCATTCATGCAACTACAAAAGCTGATGCGTGTATCTACCACTATGAAAATGCAAAGTATTAATGTCAAAATGCAAAATATATCTTGTAAAAGTGCAAAGAGATGCCACATCTTTTCGCAAACCCAGTCTAGATGTAAATAGATCGATTTCACAAAGTAGACTTAAATTTATTCGATGATGACGTAATGTTATACGAAAAAAGTAAAAGCTTAAAATGCATATAGTTAAATGTTCTTACCGTTCAAGTTTGGAATTTCATATATATGAAAGAATGTGTGTTATGTTACTGACGAATGTATGAGTCGATGTAAGAATGGAAAAAATGTATCCGCAGTCTGTAGATCTCTGTAGCGGAAAAGGGTTAAAGTGTACGTTCGCATAACATATTACGTATAAAAGGGTCCGGATACGAGGTGACTATAAACTTGTTCTGATTTATTTAAGTGATTCTTTCTGTGTGCTCAGAAAATATAGATTTCTATTACTCTTTAATAAGTCACGATAGCCGAGTGGTTGGGTGGTCGGAATTTCAAGTCAATAGACCCGAGTTCGATCCTCAGTTGGTAGGCTCGTACCAATGGGTTTTTAAAAAACTTATGTACGAAAATCGTTGACTTGGACATAATGACGGCGACGGGCTCACCACCTGTCGCGTTGTCCCGAAAATATCTTCGGTGAAAGGTGGGTCGAGGGGACTTAATTGTATAGACTCGACCTCTGTCTACCCCTTTATTGGGAATTGCGTGAAGATATATACCACTCTTTAAAATAAAATTCATTTTAATATTCTGCCTTATATTTTCTATTACATAGTATCTTCCGACAGAATGTAATATATTGACAGCCTGTCAAGTATCCAAAGAGCTGTTCTCAGCTACCTTCACCCTTTAACTCTCCATAATATTTAGCATGTCGTCACTATATCTATCATGGAGTCTACATTGTGTCTAAATGTAACCTCATTTAGACAAACGCAATGTACGGCATTTATTCATCTATAGATTATATATATATATATATATATATATATATATATATATATATATATATATATATATATATATATATATATATATATATATATATATATATATATATATATATATATATATATATATATATATATATATATATATATATATATATATATATATATATATATATATATATATATATATATATATATCTTCACATCATTCTCAATATAGGGGTAGACAGAAGTCTAGACAATTAAGTCGGATGAGTCTGCCACCCTGAGTTAAGCTAAGCCATATTTAAAACATATATATTGCTGAATTTCACCACTGTACCTTACGACGGAGTCAAAAATTCCATCAACACCACCTTGATGCTGGGCATTCCACCACAGTACGTTTTTCGCGGATTTTTCTGCCACGCATTTGTGCTTTATGGAATGTGGTGCCATCAGCGGATTTTCCGGACCGGTACGACTTAGGGACCTTCAAGAAAAAAGCCTATACCTTTCTCAAAGGCCAGCAACGCTTCTGCTATTCCTTTGGTATTGCAGGTGTGCATGAGCGGTGGTGACCACTTAGCATCACGTGAGCCACCTGCTCGTTTGACCCCTATTCTATATTAAAAAAACAAAAAAGACTAGCTTATTAGTAGTGACATTGTCATCGCTAAGGGTTCGAACATTTGTGTGATGAATCTGAATGTTAAGTACTCAAGTTAAGGTATAATAATAATCTCAGTAAACATATTTATATCTATGCCTTGCACCTCATACTGTTATCGTGGTCACTAAGACGGCGATAGCCTCAAATATTTGTCACGCCCAAGGAAGCCTCAGTGAAAGGAGAATCGAAAGGCCTTAATTTGCTATCCACTGCTCTGCAAATTAAGTGTAGACACAAATTGCCAATACTGTTATTACCTTGATGGAAGATTCTGTCGAAGTGTACGAAAGTAAAAATCGAAAAAAACACATAAAGATGCAACATCTCTTGGCAAGGAAATTTGTGCCGTTGCTGAATATGTATGCTGAAGTGGGCTAACACCACTGCCGCACTGAATATCAAAGCGAACCTATTTCACTCCTATTCCTAACTCTTCCGTCTCTTTCTGTGTCTCATCGCGATCATCACAACGGCTAGTAAAAGAACATTGCAGGACATAGACATTTTTCGTAAAGATTTGCCATAATAGCCACGCTTTAGCGGATTGGTGGTCAAAGTATCAGACACTTCCAACGATACTCCCTGTTACTAGTCCTATCCCACTATCTGCCGGTCGACATTTCAGTATTCATGGGTTATTTCCCTTAGTCGTAAATTGCGACACTTGCGGGTAGAGGAGGAGTAGCAAATTGTGACCTCATTGCCATATATCATAATTTTATTTTATTTATGAATTTTCCGAATTTGGCCCTTAATTCAACCAATCAACACAACCCAATGCGCTTAGAGCGCATTGGGTTATGTTGTGCAAATGACTTTTTATACTACATACTATAAATATGTCTTTATACTACCACTTTAAATACTCTAACACGTAATTCTTCTTTTTACGCATGAAGTCGTAAATCTTAAGTGAGTTTTATGGGGCGTGTTATTGGATGAGTTACCAACTGGGTACTCTTATAAATGAATTACACTTTCGTGACGTGAACGTAAGTGTGTGCACTACGCTTTGAAGTTGTCGACAAATACGTACCAGAACAAATTGCTTGACTTTACTGCAGTGGAATTTAGTCCCATGTAATGTAGAAAAAGGTCACTTGATTAATTCGACTACGCTGGTTAGATTTAAAAATGCCAAGTTATTTTTAAAATATAGTTTCAAATTATTTGAAATTTGGTAGGCAAGTCTTTCATTTGTCGTAAAATTTATTATGTTATATTTATGATAATTATATTGCGATTTGAGCCCGCGGCCTTTGTCGTACCGAAGCAACGCTCTTACCTTTGAGCTACCGTGTCATACACGCACCAGTCGAAATTTTAAATCTCTTCCTTTTCTCATACCCGTTTTTGGCATCGGCACCATCTACTGTTATTTTTGCAATTTTTTTTATAAGAAAGGGAGGCAAACGAGCAGGCTCACGTGATGATAGGTGATTAGCGCCGCCCATGAACACCCGCAATACCAAAGGCATAGCAGATGCGTTGCCGGCCTTAGAGTGCCCCCCCCCCACCCCTCTAGAAGTGGGGTAGGGTGGTGTGTGGGCCATCGGTTACCTGCACTCACCAGACGAAACGCAGAAGTTTTTTACACTTCTATTTTACGCCGGTATGCTGTAAGGTCGTGGTACTTCCCCGGTTGAGCCGACCCATTCATGCAACAACATAAGCTGATGGGTGGCTCTATCACTGTTGAAATTAAAGCTTAATGTTCATGACTTTTCAGCCTGGAAATATTAATAAGACGACGCCAACTAATTTATTACGCAATTTTTTATGGATTTTAAAGCATATTAGTTAATCATTTTACAGATATCAGAGATAAATAATCATAATATACAAAATTTTTTGGGGTTAATATTATCCCGTAGACTATCAAGTAATTAAGAAATTAAGTAATCAATTGCAGTAACTAGTAGCCATCCAAAAATGCACTCAAAAATTGCCTTTAAATTTTTTAATAATCTAGTACGTTATCGATTACATATACGACTTAAATTTAAAGAAAGTTGTACAGAACTACTCTCAGTGATCAAGTCTTTATACAGAATATATCATTAATTAGGACAAATTTAATCATATTACGGAAGAACAATAGACGGTCTACTGTCATAGCAGAAATATAACTCATTTCATACAATGCCCATTGTCCGAGGAGTTACACCCATATGCAATCTTCTATTATCAGAATACAGTGGATGTGAATTATTTATTATCATTATAAATTTATAAAACATCCCTGCGTTAAGGAATTATTTTACAAATTTATTTTACTGACACAGACACGGGCGTGGTAGCTTCGAACTTTATGTCTGCGGTCTCGCTTTAATTTCGAATAACATATAGGTATGTTATCCCTGAGGATTCGTTGTAATTGTTATCATCACGGTCCTCTCTTTTTCGTGTCGTAAGAGATAACTAGAATAAAAGTCTTGAAAATGGATTCGTGTCGTGCAGTGCAATGTAACTGTGCGTTGGGTAAACTGTTCCATCTAAAGTAAAAGAATTTTCAGATTTTATCGCTTTTAAAAAAAACTATTTTTACTTCCCGACGTTTCGGATGCTCCGTCGACCGTCTTCGGGTGCTTCACAGCATCCGAATGTTAAACAAACAAACAGTGATCATGGGAGGACTGAGAATAGTGTGTAGTGTTCGCGTAAATACAAGAAATTATTAAAGCGAGCTAGTGCCCCCACCCGCGCCCGCGCGGGGCGCGGGCGGGGGCACTAGCTCTCTTCTTGGAAATTTAGGAGCAATGGATAACTTCACGGGGCCGCAACGCGCTTACTGCGTGAAACAGTTTTATTTAAACGACTTTTCGCTCCTTACTGTGAGACGCTTATTTCGCGTTGAATATGGTTTACACGACTTAAGTCAGTGTCCAAGTGCTCCTTTAATAAAGAAATCGGTGAAAAAGTTCGAAGAGACGGGATCTACACTAAATTTGAAACAAACCGGCGGCCCACGGACTTCTCGGAGCGAAGAGAACGTGCAGCAAGTTTCCGCTTCTGTTCGACTTATCGACACGCAAACGTTCGGCTGAATTAGGATTATCCCGCACATCATTACGCCGTATTTTATAATTAGATTTGAAATTACATGCATATAAGATCCCGCTAGTGCAACAACTAAACCCTAATGATTTAAATTTGCGTAATTCATATGCCGAAACAATGTTAACTCGTTTCAGTAATTTTCACAACATCTTATTTTCGGACGAGCCCATTTCCACCTTAATGGACATGTAAACAAACAGAATTGCAGGTATTGGAGCAGCGAAAATCCTAAAGCTAAACATGAGAGGCCACTTCACTCTCCTAAGGTAACTGTATGGGCTGCAATTTCAGCAAAAGGAATCATCGGACCTTACTTTTTTGAAGATTCTCGAGGCCGTTCAGTTACTGTTAATTCTGCCGAGTATGTGAAAATGTTACGGGAGTTCTTAGCACCGATGCTACTGGAATTTGCTGGCTATAATCGTAACACATGATTTCAACAAGATGGAGCCACGTGTCACACATCGAACGAGTCCTTGCCGGTGGTCAAATACATGTTTCCGGAAAAGCTGATATCCAGACGGGGTGACATCCCATGGCCACCCAGAAGTCTAGATCTATCCCCAGCAGACTTCTTTTTATGGGGTTATTTAAAGAAACGTGTCTACATTGATAAACCGAATACACTGCGTTAACTTAAAGAAAAAATCATCGAAGAGATGTCGGCGATCTCGCGGTCTCTTTGCAGAAGAGTATTCGAAAACTTCAGGACTCGCTTAGATGAGTGCAAAAACCGAAACGGTGGTCATTTAGACGAAATAATTTTTAAAAATAAATTACAACTAAATTAGCTTTCTCATAAATAAACGATTTCTAAAATATGTTAAATGGTTTTTTACACGATTTTTTCAAATGTTAACTAATTCATGGCCCACCCTGTAGAAAAAACTAGAAACTTAGGTTGCCGGTAAATTTGAAGGTCTTATCGCTGTGTAGCGAATTCTTCCAGGCAACCAAAGAGAATAAGTAACAGAAATGATCTAAGTTGTGCAAATATACATATTTTTTGCCCACCTTCAACTTCAACTTCATGTCACGATACCCAAGTTGGTTGGGTGATCGGAATTCGAGTCAAGAGAATTGAGTTTGGTCCCCGGGTCGGAGGTTTGGTCACCAATGAGTATTTTCTAAAGTTATGTACGAATTATAATGTTGGCTTGGATATAAAGACGGCGAAAGGCTAACCTGCCTAACCTGTCACGTTATCCCAAAAAAAAAAAAGTCTCCGGTGGATTCACCTTCCGAAAGAACTTAATTGTCTACCCTTTATAGGTATTATGAGGGTACATCCCTTATGAGGTTTCGGGTTCGATTCACGGTCGAATCGATGTAAAAAAAAACTTTTTCTATATTTTCTCAGGCCAGCGAGTTTGTGGTATCGTTGTTTAAAATTCCATAATACAATTGCTCAAGCTGCTTACTTTGCATCAGAGCAATGTATGTGATGTTGTTTATATGTATGTCTCTTAAAAATAATACAGTTAAAAATTCACTTATACACATGTATATACCATATATATAAAATTATAAAATATTCAAAAAACGAGGTATATAATGTTGTTTTTCTAAGTTACATGTTAAAATTACTAAACGTTCGCGCTCCGACATCAGGTGATCCACACTCGTTTTCCACCTTCTCCATAAAATTACATATTAAATTTACAGGAAAAATGCCTTTCAGTAAGTTTCAGGTAATTGTATCTTCTTTATAATACTACAATCGTTTTCCTGTTTTTATAAAGAATACAAAATACTCGGAACTAGCGTTGAAGCAATTGAATCTTTCATATTTTCCTTTGTTCCAAATTAAATTTCTACGAATATGGAATTAATTCTAACAGAGTTGTTTAAACTGTAAACAAAGACAATGTTATCCTTAATAAATTATTGTGTGTATTATCTTAAAAATAACAGAAGTTAAGTCTGAGTCTCTGTAATTCCGATTTGTAATTTTCGACTGTGATTATAGTTAACTAAAATTGAGATAACTTTCTTAAAAAAGATAGTGCACAGAACTTATTTGTTTTATTATCATTTTGATTAAAGTGTCTATTATGTTTGTTTTTCATCTATTTATTGTATTAATTGAGAATTTACAGTAAATGCAAATGGCCCGTACACAAATTTTGTCATTTCCAACATACGATTTAAAGTAATTAAAATTATTTGGACGTAAGGTTTATTTACATCACTTTATAACATACATATATCTGCCAATTATACGACTCAGGTAGCTTGTTACATTCTTATGTATTTTTAACAAAAATTTACGTATTTTACTGTAGTTAATTCACAATTGCGCACTGAAATTTTTCAAACGTTTAGAGAAATTAATAAAGTAACCAACATTCTTTTCCTTTTATCTGCACGCATGTAAATCGATTTTATTCATGAGATAATATCTCATCACGCCTATATACATTTTACAAATGATTTTTAAATCAGTTTTATAAAATATTTTTTCCATCTTTTATAAATACTCAAATTTTATCATTATTCTTTTAATACCTATCAACTTTGTCGACATACCATACAATTGCTGATACCATTACTACGCATTATACGCTTATTTAAAAGCGGCAATAGCCTAATGGTTAGTGTGCGGACTGCGAAACATGACGTCGCAGGTTCGGGCCCCGCTATTCGACTATTGACGTAAACCAACTCCAGACACGAGAATTGCAGCTTAATTGGAGTGGTTAACAGAAATACTAGTAATGCTATTCATCATTGCTAGTATTGTTTAAAAAAACACATTATATTATATGCCCATAATATAATTACTGGCCTATGGCTAATACTGTTATCCGTAATAATGTCCCGAATAAATCTTCGGTGGAAGGGGGGTCGAAGGGACTTAATTGTCCAGACTAGACCCCTGTATTGAGAATTGCGTGAAGATATTTATTTTTATTTTTATAAATTAATCTTAGTGATTTGTCTCTTTCCTTCTTTCTAAATGCTTTAATAGTGTAGGATTTAGAATGAAAAAAGATATTTTGCTCATATTTTACTCATATTTTCAATGCCTTTCGTTTTCAACGGTTTAATATTTTATTAAAAAAGTTTGTAAATCATAAATTTCACATTTTATTGCAATCATGATGAATCATGTGAATTCGTACCGGATCTCGATTTTGTTTTTTTCCAACTATGGCATACATATGCCATAGTCCAATTTTCCAACACAGGTTGCACAACAACATTGTTGTGCAACCTGTGTTGGAAAATTGATGAAGATAAAAAAACATTACTTACTATAAAACAATCAATACTTAGCTGGCTATCAATATTCACTAATGTAACATCCGTCTAAATTAACAAAAATCAAGATATCCTATTCGCTGGGGAATAGAATAAAATGAAATGAATAAGATCGGCTTTACGTCAAGTTGCAGATTAATAATATTCAATGTAATAATATTTCAAAGATTTTAACGGTGATAAATTGGTATCACCTTTAGCATTTCTTGGAAAATAAATACTAATTAGCAACCTTGTTGGCGATGACTTAGATGTTAGGCTGTGGGTTCGAATCCCGCTAGGAGCCAATATTTGTGTGATGAATATGAGTGATTGTACTGGAGTCATGTATGTATGAATATTTATTTAAATAAATGTATATCTATGTAAGTATATCATACCATTGGGTTGAACACTAAGACAGCGATAGATTTCTGACAACTCTGATATTTTGTTTTCTGATAACATGTTCAGTTTACAACCCTGTCAAATATTCGTAGTAGTTCAATGTTCAGATTAATATCTACTTTTAGAAGTCAACTAAGAACTTCCGTAAGTTACTTACATACAAACTAGTACACAGGGGCAGTCTATGTATTTGTATGTATATATTTATTAGCTTATGATTTTTGTCTTAAATTAACAATTACACTTCATTGAAGCTTATTAAAATGTCTAGACATTTTTTTAAATGTTGTTATTGAATAATTAATTCGCATCACTCCGCATGCAAATATAAAAAGATATATGTGTCCGAAGAGAAGAAGAGCACCACTCTCCTTCCCACAGATGCGTGAACTAATTCTACTGTATGCACCACCATCACTACACTCAAACCTGGTAACATATACCACCAACGACAACGCGTTTTCGTTACAGTAGAATTAGTGCACGCATCTGTGGGAGGGACGGTGTTGCTCTTCTTCTCTACGGTCCTGGTAAGATATACCTTTTTATATTTGCATGCGGAATGGTGCGAAGTAATTATTCAATAACAACTTTACAATGAATTTTCGCAAAGTAACGCCTGAGTCAATTATCTATCAATTTTTTTAATTGATAGCCACCATAGCATATAAGGGATCTACATTGGAATAGGAAACCTCCAGTTAAATGCACATTTTACACATTTTTCCTATTTCTGTCGTAGGGAGAGGTCTGGATATATTAACTTTGGTATTCGGTATAATATGGTCGTTAAAGCCTTTGAATATACACAACATATATTTTTTTAAAAGTTACGATAGCCGAGTGGATGGGTGGTCAGAATTTCTAGAAATTCGAGACCCGAGTTCGATACCAAGGTGGCAGGCTCGTATCAATGGGGTTTTCAAAATTTATGTACGAATCATATCGTTGGCTTGGACATAAAGACGGCGACAGGCTCACCACCTGTCACGTATTCCCGAAAATATCTTCGGTGTAAGGTGGGTGAAAGGGACTTAATTGTCTAGATTAAACCTCTGTCGACCCCTGAATTGGGAATTGCGTGAAGATATTTATTTATTTATATATTTTTAATGCACGTTAGACACCATTTGGTTCAGCTTATCCGCGATACATTAGTAGCTTCTGAGTAAGAGGCTTTCAATGTATTAGCACTCTAACTTACGAGCTCCATTTAAGGCTATTTTGAGTAGTTTTTGAAATTCAATGATACATTTTCACAAACCTCCGTAAAATAATTGTTTTTATCATACCTCTTGCTAATGCAGGGATAGTAAGAAATCCTGACAAATCAATCACTTAATAAAATAAAATTTGATAAAAAATAAAACAAAATATTAAATGATCGCTACAACATTCACCAATATTAGCGAACAGCGCACCTGTGCCTCTAGCCGTATTTTACAGAGAAATGAAAATATAGAGCATATTTCGTTTGAATGAACCTAGTCTATCTGTCTGAATTCGCACCATAAAATCTTTGTTTATAGGTACTATACATAATGGTTACAATTCCACTACTTCCAGCGATGTTTTAAAAAAAGCGTATGTATTGCCACTTCGATAGTTTGCTAATATTTTAGATATCTTGTCTTCTATATGTATATACTACATCTTACGCCATTCCCAATACAGGGGTAGACAGAGGTCTATATATATACAACATACTGACAGCTTATTAAAAGACCACATAGTCAAAGTAAATATGGGTCTCCTCCACAGATTGCCATAGATTACTTTCTTCATACACTAGGCATTATTCTTGAACTTCTTCTGTTTTTGAAAAAAAAAAAAAAATTCCCTCGGGTCTCTTGACTCGAGTTCGATCGCGATTTGTTCGAGTTGTTTTATTCACACTCAGTATAATTTCTTCAGTATTAATTTTCCTTTCATTCTAATTTGTTTTTAATTTATATGATTTTATATTCAATAGGTCTTTATGTTATTTGAATTACATGTCAATGGAAGTAAGTTTATTTCAAGAAAAATTTAGAAATCTATTTAGCCTCTAAAATACACCAAACTGATACAAATAGTTACATAACTACATACTATTTTATAAAACTAGAATAGATATCTATAGTAGAACAGATAGATATAGTGTTTTGAGGGTTAAAGTTATTTCAACAAAATTTCATATCTATCATAAAGTGATTGATAGATCTATTTCATACGTTATTCATCATTCTGGCAGTGACATAAAACAACACTGATTATAGAAAGGGTTTCCAAAATATGCTAAACATTATAAGCTATTTATGTAACATCGGCCCAGCCCTAATGGGACATATTGAATATTAAATAGTGTTAGCATCTTTGGTTGCGACGTTAGTTAACTGTGACCATCTCCGAGGACGAGTTTTTACATTTTCTCAAGGCTGGTTCATTTCTGATAACACGTAATACACGTATTTAGGCTCGTTACTTTGGGATAAGAGTAATGTACGAAATATAATTTGTTCCGATATGATTTTTTTGTGCATGTTCAAATTAATCGTAATTACATTTACTTGAGCAGTTAATTAATTTCAAAATCCTCTTAAAAAAGAGGAAATAAATACATTTGATGACCCAGACGACTCCGAGACAGAGAATAAGTCTTAACCTTCTGTCTATCTACAGAAACAGGCTAGATATGCCACTAACTAACCATCATACAATCCCTTGTCAAGGCACGGAATTTAGTGATCTCACGATTCTCCATAACTTTATTGAAACCACAACTAAGATTTTGACAAGAGCAGTCTTGTTGGCAAACCAGAACATATTCGGTGGGAAAGCATGGGAATAGCTCCCAGCACCGTTCCCACCAGACTTTTTTAAGAAACTTTCAATTAGCCAGCAGTTATTTTACCCTCAAATTTCCAAAGACACATTCCAAATACGATTATGAATACAGCACGGTAACTATAACTGGCCACTATATTCATGATTTCATGCCTTGATGAATAATCTTGATTATCCCTTAAGGCACAGCATACGTACATATGTATGTTCGTTAACCTAAATTGTTTATGTTGCCAAATTGAATTAATTTGATCTTTCATACGCTGTGGGTTGAATATTTGAACATCTCTAGACTCTCTATCGTAAACAAAACACGATATATCACGAAAAGTATCGAAATATCGGGTTTATAATATCGGGTTTATCGGGTTGCATGTTCGAATCCTTGTAGGGAAAAATATTAGTGTGATGAATATGATATTGCGATGTTTGATCATTCCGATATTTTTCCTATAAAATATAGTAGATTAAGCCCATTGTGCGTGCACATTGAGCTCACTTTAGAAACTTTTTCATCTTCACGCATTTCTCCAATGTCAAGGTAGGTCTAGGCTATTACCCCCAGAACGGGTTGCGCCTTGTCGTGGCGGTGGGGCTTAGTAAACGTGGCTTGGTCACCCACGGTAAACCAAGAGGAACTGGGAAGGAGGAGGAAATGGGCTTGTGCAGCTCACTTCGGATGCGTGTTGGTGGGCTGTGGAGGGAGTATTTTCGTCGTTGTCTCCGCATCGCTCTCCATGCCCTCCGAAATTTAGTCTGCGGCGGCGCCAAAGTATATATCCGTAGCGGGGTGACGGGTGGGCTAGTGCTCAGTCAAGATCCAGCTTTCCTGAGCCCCATGACCTCCGACTCCGGTGGCGGACTCGGGGGCGTTCGTCATCCACGTGGGTTTGGATGCCAAGGAGGTAGAAGCGTCCGTGTTCCGGCGCGTTTAGCCTAGTCGGAGTGGGAGAAATTTTTCTCTCCCGAGGAGGGGCTGCTCTGGGAAGCCTGGGCGAGAGGGGTCGCGGATGTGTGCGAAAGCGTTCCTGTGGCCCCACTAACATGCGACGAGGGCGGGACACCGTGGGGCCTTAGTCGGTGCGAGCCCGACATCACCCGTCCTTTCCCCTGCAGCGTGCGGGTATACGTTAGGTATTTCCCCACGTAGAAAAAAAAGGTCTAGGCTATTAACCCTTCGAACGGGTTCTCGCCTTTTAGTGGCAGTGGGCTTAGTAACCGTGGCTGAGACATCCCTACCAAGAGGAACCCACATGGCCAGCATAACATCGCAGGGTATGGCCGGCCCGAGGTGGACTCGTAGGGGTTCGTAGCCCACGTGGGCTTGGAAGCCAAGAAGGTTCAGACGTCTAGCTTAGTGGGAGTGGGAGAGAATTTTTTATCTACAGAGGAGGCGCTGCCCTGGGGTCGCGGATGTGTGCAAAACCGTTACCGTGGCCTCGCCAACATGCGACGAAAACGGAACACCGTGAAGTTTTAGTCGGTGCGAGCCTGACATCATCCGTCCTTGCTCCCGCCGGGCGGGTACACGTTAGTTATTTCCCCACTTTAAAAAAAAAGGTCTAGGCAATTAAGCCCTTTTGACCCTTGCTTCACAGAAGTCTATTTGGGACAAGATGAGCAATTTGCCGTCTTAGTGTCCAACCCAACGGTGCAAAATATTTACTTAGATATATATTCATATATACACATAAATGTCATCACTACATATAGTAATATACAGTGATCATCACTGTATATTACTATATGTTGTGATGACATTTATGACACATACATTTCACCCAAAAACTTTACCGTAGTACAGAAGTAAAGTTTTTGCGTGAAAGGGTAACGAACATACATCCATACACACAAACTTTAGGATGAATAATATTTCTAGGATAGTTTAGGATATTTTATGATCATGAATTCTGAATGCTACGAAATAAAACGTTTTCTTCAATATTACAAAACACATATAACACAAACTGGGCTAAAATTATCAAAAAGAACTAAACACATCTGTTTTAATCAGATTAAACTACTACATTTATTCCATGATATGTGGTGTTAAATCAGAAAAGCCTTATTTAAAATTCTCAAAATTTATTTCAACGGTCCATTTTAAAACCGGCTTTAAATACATACTCTGGTTAGCGCTGTCCATACATTAATTCTTAATTCTGTGGCAGAATTTAATGAAATTTTGGCAGTAATTATGCATTATACTTATTTTATTTTCTTTAGTTGCACAAAATACAAACCTAAAAGGGGCACTTAATTCAAAGAGGCATTCTCTGCTGATCTACTTTTTGATTGAGTTGAGAAATTGCAAACGGTGCAAAGTTCGTTGGAGAACTTCTAATATTTACGTAATATATAAGAGAAAATTTACTCTTTTTATATCAAATTTCGGTACACAGGAATTACAATAACCGAATGGTCGGTTATATATGGTATTGAAAATTGTCTGAAACTACCGACTACCTACTACGCATACAGACTTAGAAGAGGTTCCTTGTAAATGTCATTATTTTGCGACTTGTGCCACCTCTTCCGCTTCAGATTTATAATTTTCTATATAGACTTATGTATCTGATGATTTTTTTTTCATCGGGCTCATAAGTTCTTATATCTTTAATACTATAGTTAGTTTCGGCCTTCCTACAGAGAACATGTTGCTACGTGAAATGTTAGAACAAGATTGTAGTAAAAAACTGTTGAATAAGATAGATAAATATAGATGGATCTTTAATATGTTGTGGTCCCATATCACAGTTATTAGCTGTTTAACAAAATTATTAACTAATAACTTATGTTTTCAGATTGAATTAAAAATGCAGGTACCTTTTAAATAGTGTTGTCTAGAACATCTTTGCCGTCAACTTTTAAGTGAAAAGTTTTTTTATTGGCTTGGAAATCTTGCGGGAGTTCTTTGAAAGGCTTAGTAGCAGGATAAAGTCTGCATATTATATTATGTTTTATTACTTAAATATGAGAGCTGTCGTAGCTAAGAGGATTTTGTCTTCTGTCTCTTTAATATCTATAAAAACAACTTTGTATTTTAGAATTCTGGACACATTTTATAAGAAACGTTTAGTTAAAATCTACATTCAATTATTGCTACTTTATTATATACCTATTTTTTGGAAATTGATAAAGATTGAACTTAAAATTAAATTTTAAGATAACAAATAATAATTTAAGATAATAAATAATAATTTAAGATAACAGAAGATAAATTAATAAATTATTAAAAGTATTTTTTATACTTAATATTTTTATCTAGGCGTAAAACACTAAATAAAAATAAATTGAATTTAACATAGATGTTGTCGAATAACTGTAAAATAGAAGAAAAATGTCCAAGCTTTGTACCATGTATTCCGGTTTGAAGAGTATAGAGAGACGTGTTCTTACGGGCATTATGTCATAATAATAGATAATGAAAATGCTTTTTATGCTTCCACCGAAGATTGTAGACACAGAATAAGGTTATTCTTTCATCGTATGTTTTCTTTAAAGTGGGGTGTTTATAATGACCAAATGGTTAATTTTTGATTGAGGGTACAAAGTCTTCTTTTAAAATTGTGTTGGTAATGGACACATGGAACATCCTTCTGCCAAATTGTGATAAAATGTAGATTTTAAAATTCCCTTCTCAAGTAATAACTCTATTCTCGGTTCGAAAACAAATCCCAAATTCAACTCGAAGATAAGCCTTATGAGATTGAAGTAACCTAATTCACTCTTGATGTCTAAAGTGAAACAGTAAAAATCAGACTTTGATATAAAGTATACTCAAAATATTTTCTTATATTCACGTACTTCCAAATACTAAAATATCTTCACGCAATTCCCAACACAGGGGTAGACAGAGGTCTAGACTAGACAATTGAGTCCCTTCGACCCACCTTCCACCGAAGATATTTTCGGGACAACGTGACAGGTGGTGAGCTCATCGCCGTCTTTATGTCCTAGCCAACGATATAATTGGTACATAAGTTTTTTGAAAAACCCATTGGTACGAGCCTGCCACCTACCCATCGAACTCGGGTCTCTCGGTCAACCGCTCGGCTATCGTGACTTACAATGAGTAATATGCATTTAGTCATATACACGATAAATATTTAAACGATAAAAATTTCCTTTTCATATCATTTAAAAAAAATCATCAAAATCTAATATGTAGTTTTAAAGATTAGGGTATGTCGCGGAGATGAAGGTGTGAAAGGATCTATTTGAATTCGGATTCTATTTGGAAGCATTAATATTACCGAGGGTACTTATTTACGACATTATCAAGACAAAGTCTGAAAGGAGTACTTTATTACAAAGTAGTTTGTATACAATTTATTTTAACAACCATCGCTGAAAAGGAAATTGAAATGCCTTAAGTGTTTTGTTTTTGTAAATGTACATTGTAGTACAGTTTTCCAATACATTTTTAAGCTGGCATATATCTAAGGTATTATCTTCATGCACAGTCTCTGACGGGGTAGCCAGAGAGAACAATGACTAAGTGTCACGATCCTTCTTTACCTCTTCTACTGCTATAATACTCATCATTTTCTTCACACATTCACGACTAGGTATCCGAATAGTCCTGGACAATCCCTCTTCGAGTAATTTGCTGACATGGTCTTCTAAAATCATACTCTGCCTACCTCGACACCATGATTTAGAGTAGAGTATATAGAGTAAATAGAGTAGTAGATATAGAGTGCCCCCCCCCAATTCTAGTGGGGGGGGGGCACTCTAAGGCCGGCAACGCATCTGCTATGCCTCTGGTATTGCGGGTGTTCATGGGCGGCGGTAATCAATCACACACGTGAACCACCTGCTCGTTTGCCTCCCTATTCTATAAAAAAAAAATATGATGACGTAAATGAAATAAATCAGATAGTTCTAAAAATCATCATCTTCATATCGACCTGTTGAAGTAAAGTGCAGGAAATAGATCTCTTTAGCAGTCTAAGGTGCAAGTTATCTAGTACTTCAATCACCAACCATCTTCCAAGCGTTTCGATTGTTTTTATTACAGAAGAGGTTAAACTGCATTAGACTTTACTAGTTTTATAACGATCTCCATGGACGAGGGATGTACGCATCAGTTTTTATGGCTTAGCCAGGCCTGAGACTGAGCTTGACTGTACCGGACACTATTTCTACATTTTATAGGGTCTGGATGTTTGTGGTACCTTCCTTGTTTACGATTTCATAACACAAGTTCTTAAGCTGCTTACTTTGGGAGCAATCTATGTAATGTTGTCCCTTTCTATGCATGTATTTCTTTATTACGTAGGGGTCAATAATGTTGTATTTGGAGTTTGAAGTTATTTAATTTACCAACTTGACTTCTATTCACTATTAATGACTTAAATTTCATATTTGTGAATAACATATGAATTTTACATGTATAGTTTTATACCTGAGCTGGCCAGAATTGACAGGCCAGGCCAGGCCCTATATCTACAATGTCACAACTATTCTAAGTTTTAATTATAGGATACCCGAAACAATATTCGTTAATTGTGCCCACAATGACCCTCTGGCGTTGAGGATTACAAGTTTCTTGGTCAAACAGTTTAGAAATTATAGGGAGGATTATATTGCTAACGACTTTGTAATATACTTGAATGTCTGCTACAATGTATGTTAACTTAACAGACAAAAGCATTTATTGTATTGAAACATAAGTTCATTGCTATTTAATACAGGCTTTTAACATCTTATCTATTCAAATCTTCTGTGCGTATGTATGTGACTGAAATCCTTCTAAACGGGTGGACCGATTTTTTTGAAAGTGTTTGTGCGTGTGCAAGTGGATTCGAGAATGGTTGAATGAATGAATGAACGAATGGTATTTTATTTGTAGCAATTTGTTACATGCTGTCTTATGTTTAGATTCAGTTCCTCATATTTCCTTGGTAGTAATCCAACATGCATATTACAAAAAGATAGTATTCACGATAAAGTTATAACAAGAAGGATAAATTAATACTTAAACACAATAGTCGATAGTTTAATCAATATTTACAAGGTCAACAATGCATGTAAAAAATTCGATGTAAAAAAGTAATTTAATTTAAAATGTCAAAAAATAAGAAAATTAGATATAGTAACAATGTCACAGTAGCGGTTTATGCATTAAATAAAATATAAAGTTATTAAAATTTATTTAAGTTAAAAAAAATGGTCGCAAATGAAAAAATATATATATACATAAAATAAATGTTCATAATGATTTAAGTTTATTTATGTCAATAATACATTTCCCTATTAACCATCTGTAAAGTGTGGATTTCATTTTTTACCTAATACCTCTCTTATAAATTTTGGAATTTTATTATTTACTGTGATTGCCATCATGAAACAACTTCTTAACTTTAATAGGTATTTTGCCTTAGAATTTGTCTCATCTGATAAAAAATATTATAATAATATTAGGTTTAGACTTACATTTATATCCAGTATGTGACACTGCAAATAGGGTAGAATTACGTCCTAGTTGCCTCAGCCAGTATCGGAATCCTTGGCGTCGACATATCGAGCAACGTTCAGTTTCAGTTCAGTTCGCGGTCACTTGGAAGGGAAGCCCAAATTGGCTTTTAAAATGCTTGGCGTGCTCAGTAGAGCACATGGTTCGGCCGCACATGGAGTACTGTTCGCATCTTTGGGCGGGTGTACCACAGTGTCAGCTCCTTCTATTTGATGCTTGGTATTCCCCACAGTGCGTTTCTCGCGGAATTTTCTGCCACGCACTTGCACTTTATGGTGCTTTTATAATGTGCTGCCGTTAGCGGTTTTTTCGGACTGATACTGTCCCTATACCGGGTACGTATAGGGACTTTCAGAATCCTATACGTACCAAAAAGAGCCTATACGTTTCTCAAGTCCAGCAACGCATCAGCTATACCTCTGGTATTGCGGATGTTCATGGGCGGCGGTAATCAATCACACACGTGAACCACCTGCTCGTTTGCCTCCCTTCCCTATAAAAAAAAACGTTTGCCGGACCCGGTAGTTAAATAAATAAAATATAAAGTTATTAAAATTTATTTAAGTTAAAAAAATGGTCGCAAATGAAAAAATATATATATACATAAAATAAATGTTCATAATGATTTAAGTTTATTTATGTCAATAATACATTTCCCTATTAACCATCTGTAAAGTGTGGATTTCAT
The DNA here is from genome assembly GCA_029286605.1 of Sericinus montela. Taxonomy (NCBI): domain Eukaryota; kingdom Metazoa; phylum Arthropoda; class Insecta; order Lepidoptera; family Papilionidae; genus Sericinus; species Sericinus montela. The sequence continues at coordinate 817,844 of JAGSMR010000065.1, read as the reverse complement.
TTTTTACCTAATTCATTTTCTACCTCTCTTATAAATTTTGGAATTTTATTATTTACTGTGATTGCCATCATGAAACAACTTCTTAACTTTAATAGGTATTTTGCCTTAGAATTTGTCTCATCTGATAAAAAATATTATAATAATATTAGGTTTAGACTTACATTTATATCCAGTATGTGACACTGCAAATAGGGTAGAATTACGTCCTAGTTGCCTCAGCCAGTATCGGAATCCTTGGCGTCGACATATCGAGCAACGTTCAGTTTCAGTTCAGTTCGCGGTCACTTGGAAGGGAAGCCCAAATTGGCTTTTAAAATGCTTGGCGTGCTCAGTAGAGCACGACAGTACTTTATGCCGGCCCACCACTTGCAACTTTACAAGGCGCAGGTTCGGCCGCACATGGAGTACTGTTCGCATCTTTGGGCGGGTGTTCCACAGTGTCAGCTCCTTCTATTTGATGCTTGGCATTCCCCCACAGTGCGTTTCTCGCGGAATTTTCTGCCACGCACTTGCACTTTATGGTGCTTTTATAATGTGCTGCCGTTAGCGGTTTTTTCGGACTGATACTGTCCCTATACCGGGTACGTATAGGGACTTTCAAGTCCCTATACGTACCCAAAAAGAGCCTATACGTTTCTCAAGTCCAGCAACGCATCAGCTATGCCTCTGGTATTGCGGATGTTCATGGGCGGTGGTAATCTCTTACCATCACGTAAATCACCTGCTCGTTTGCCTCCCTTCCCTATAAAAAAAAAAACGTTTGCCGGACCCGGTAGTTAAATATAAATAAATTAAATTATAGTAGAAAGATTTATTTCAAAGTATTTTCTTTTTTCGTTATAAAAGATAAATTAATAAACAGATAATCAGAAGCTGTCAAAATTCAGCAGTTACATAGGTAAATTTGTATTATGTGCTAGTAAATAAATATTTGTAGAAGTACTTGCAGAACAAGGCTTTATATATTAATCCGATATCAGCTTTCAGAAGCGCTCGTAGTATCTATTATTCCGAAATGAAAAACCTCTTATAAAGGCATATACATAAAAAGTTGGAAAAAATATTTGCCAAGGAGAAAATTTAATCCAATGTCAAACCTGGAGAAGTAAATTTCTTTATTTTATGGGTCTTAAAGATAAATTTCTAAAGATTTTTTTTCAGTCAAAATGTATCGTTTATATAAGAAACTATACTAAGCTTTAAGACAGATCGTAAAAATAACAAATAAATAAATATGTCCAAACAATTCCCTATTAAGATCTAGCCTAGATAATAAAGTCCCTTGGACCTATCTTCCACAAAAGATATTTTCGGGACAAACGAAAAAATAACAAACAGTGGAAAAAGACCTATTTATATTTAATAACAAATCTCGAAATCGAATAACGGACACTTATTAATAAGAACTTTACACAGTCGATTGCTTTCGGCAATGAACCATTCTCTTTGTTTTCTCTAGAACATTGAATAATTACATAATCACGATAGCCGAGTGGTTGAGACCCGAGTTTGAATCCCAGTTGGCAGGCCAATGGGTTTTTCAAAAAACTTATGTACCAATTATATCGTTGGCTTGGACATAAAGACGGCGACGGGCTCACCACCTGTCACGTTGTCCCGAAAATATCTTCGGTGGAAGGTGGGTCGATGGGGTTTAATTGTCTAGACTAGACCTCTGTCTCCCCCTGTATTGGGAATGGCGAGAATATATTTATTATAAATAAAATAAAATAAAATAAATATGTCCAAACAATTCCCTATTAAGATCTAGCCTAGATAATAAAGTCCCTTGGACCTATCTTCCACAAAAGATATTTTCGGGACAACGTGACAGGTGGTGAGCCTGTCGCCGCCCTTATGTCCAAGCCAACGATGAAATTCGTACATAAGTTTTTGAAAAACTCATTGGTACTGCCACCTGGGGATCGAACTCGGGTCTCTCGACTCGAAATTCCGACCACCCAACAACTCGGCTATCGTGACTTATATATTTATTAAATATATTTATTATATTATCAAATTAAGTGTAACACTATCAAAATTATTTGTGGATTAAGTAAAACTTTGACTAACCACTTTTTTTTGTTTTAATTAATTATTTTGTCATTGCCAGTTCCATAGGTATTTCCCAATATGGGGACATTATTAAAACTTTCTTAATGTATCACGAGCGATTAAAATAAACAGAACATACAATACTACACAAGGTAGAGAAAAAGTCTATAAGAGGTCATAGGCCTCTATAAAAAGGATTTGTTACAAACTTCACGCTTGCTAAGCTAAATGGTATCAGCATTATCAGACACCTTAGACACCTTTCACTAATTGCAGTCATTCTTCGTTGATTCTTTCAAAACCCTGTCTTAAGTTAAATAAAATAAATGTCTTCAGTCATTTACATACAGAGGTAGAAAGAGGTCTAGACTATTCAGTCTTTTCGACCCACCTTTCACCGCCGACATTATTTTAGGATTTATATTGCTGAGAATTATTAAAAGTGGCTTAGGAGCATGTAATGCGACAATCTCTGGGGGATTCCTATATTAAGTGATTGTTGCAGTGGACTTCGGAGGTCACAGTCTTAATATAAAGATAAATAAAGATACCACAAATGTTGTTATTCATTCAATAACTATCACGCCAAACAACTCTTCTTCTGTGCAGTTGAGTAAATAAACTATAAATAATAAATTGAGAAAAAAAAATAACGGTGTGAAAAATAAAACGTTTTAGATACATTATACGTTAGTGTTCTTAATTCAATCTAATAAATGTTGAAGGGGATTAGATAAGTGGAGAAGGGGAGTCAAATTAAACAAGAATTGAAGAAACGGATTTCGCCAACCTTTTACGATTGATACTACTCCATTTCAAATTAAATTCCACTGGGTCAGTACTTATCCCTATTTGAGGAAACGGTAGGGTGAACACCGTAAATTCGAAGAAATTTCATGCACTTTTCTTTAAAAATATCTGTTTCATTTTAACGATTTTCATGGTGTCGCTATCTCTGAGATACCGAGTTGGATTCCCGAACGGGTGAATATAGAAAACCACTTTCTCTACATTGTCTCGGGTCCAAGTGTTTGTGGTACTTTCTTTGCTTCCAATTCCATACTACTGTGGCAACATCTATGTCTCCACATTGGAAGCTCACTAGTGGCAGATTCAGGAAACAAATCATCGTTCTACATCTCGCTATCGAAGTTCGCACGGTTGCACGAATATAAAAACGATTACCGATAGCGCACACGGGTGGAGGATACGTCCTCCCCACGTCACGATTACCCGACCTGGCGGGTAGCTACCCTTTTTCTGCAGCACATCATTCGCTACAATGGTGACCCCGACGTCATCTCACCGCCAACCGACGGTGACCACTGAAGAACAACGCAGCGAGCTTCTCCAACAACATCGACATCATCATCGCAGTCATAGCACCGGACTACTGTCGGCACAACGCGTACTTCCTAGTCCTGTACGCCACTGAGGATCATCTATGACGGGCCCCTTTCTCCTCAGGCTGACACCTGCGCCATCAGCACTGTGACCACACATCTTGACTCACCGTAGATCTGGTCACAATCTCTCACCGCATCGCTAGACTACTCAACGTCAAGCTTCCCTCACTCTCGACTTCCAGTCTCAGCGGGGGAGTGATGTGGCGACATCTACGTCTCCACATAAGAAGGTAGTTAGTGGCGGATTCAGGAAACACATCGACGTCCTACATCGCGCTATCGAAGTTCGCACGATTACATGGATATATACGATTACTGAAAGCGCATACGGGTGGAGGAGACGTCCTCCCCAGGTCACGATTACCAGACCTGGCGAGTAGTTACCCTTTTCCTGCAGCACATTATTCGCTACAATGGTGACCCCGACGTGATTTCACCGCCAACCGACGGTGACCACTGAAGAACAACGCAGCGAGCTTCTTCAATAACATCGACGTCTTCCAGGCAGTCACAGCACCGGACTACTGTTGGCACAACACGTGCTTCCTAGTCCTGTCAGCCACTGAGGATTATCAATGACGGGCCCTTTCTCCTCAGGCTGACACCTGCGCAATCAGCACTGTGACCACACATCTCGAAAAGGAAAAGGGTCTGTCGATGACTGGATGTCGAAGGTGCGGAGAGCTTGACGTTAGAGCAATCTGGCGTTGCGGTGAGAGGCTGTGACCAGATTTACGGTGAATCGAGATGTATGGTCACAGTGCCGATGCCGCAGTGTCAGCCTGAGGAGAAGGGGGTACGCCGTTGATAATCTTCAGTGGCTGACAAGACTAGGAAGCACGCGTTGTGCCAACAGTAGTCTGGTGCTATAACTGCGTGGAAGACGTCGATGTTATTGCAGAAGCTCTCTGCGTTATTCTTCAGTGGTCACCGTCGGTTGGCGGTGAGATCACGTCGGGGTCACCATTGTAGCAAATGATGTGCTGCAACAAAAGGGTAGCTACCCGCCAGGTTGGGTAATTATGACCTGGGGAGGACATCTCCTCCACCCGTGTGCGCTATCGGTAATCGTATATATGCATGTAATCGTGCGAACTTCGATAGCACGATGTAGGACGTCGATGTGTATCCTGAATCCGCCACTAACTACCTTCTTATGTGGAGACGTAGATGTCGCCACAGTACAAATGCACTATTTACTTAATTTGGAATCAGAGCAATGTATGTGATGAATTTATCTATATGTTTATGTATTTATTAGAAAATAAAAAATACTACTCTGACTTAAGAAATGCGTGAAGATAAAAAAATATGTATACACAGAATAGATAGATACAGAATTTGATACATCTGACTATACATAATTGACTAAAGGGTGCTTTGAGAGAATAACGCAATTGCTCAGTGTTATTAAATGAGGAATATTTTGCAGTAGACATAGGGTGGTTCATCAAAGGGTTCCTCGTCTGACTAATCTGCCACATAATACCATCTACCCTTTTATTTTCATCCCTTGAATTGCAAATGCCTATTAACGACCTTATGACTCAAGGGTTGACATCTTTCCCCTTATGTCTTGTTTTGAAATTTATGCCTAAGAACTTTCGATCTTATCTTTGATAACATTATACTGAAATAATATTTAAATATAAATAATACATCTATTTATAATTATTAAAAATATTACTTTATGGAAACTTCCGATTTCTTTTAATTTTCAATATTTGGTCAAAAATTCAAAGAAGTCACGATAGCCGAGTTGTTGGGTGGTCGGAATTTCGAGTTGAGAGACCCGAGTTCGATCCCCAGGTGGCAGTACCAATGAGTTTTTGAGTTTTTCAAAAACTTATGTACGAATTTCATCGTCGGCTTGGACATTAAGACGGCGACGGGCTCATCACCAGTCACGTTGTCCCGAAAATATCTTCGGTGGGAGGTGGGTCAAAGGGATTTAATCGGTGGGAGGTGGCTACCCCTGTACTAGGAATTGCGTGAAGATATTTTATATTTTTTTTTTTTGGTCTATTATTGGTATAATATATATATATATATATATATATATATATATATATATATATATATATATATATATATATATATATATATATATATATATATATATATATATATATATATATATATATATATATATATATATATATATATATATATATATATATATATATATATATATATAAAGTTCACAGTAAGAAGTATTTAGTATGATGGTCGCCGATTCGCTTGCCAAGCGTGCTGCACTGAGGAATTTTCCAGGCAGTTCGCTTATTACATTACATTACAAATAAACTCTGATAGTATGACTTATACTAACGTAATATTAGATTTCGAAGACCTTGTACACGAGGTAAACCGGTGTTCATGCAGCTTCTAGCTCTGAGATCCCGGGTTCGATTCCCAGTCGGGATCAACATAGAAAAATTTCTGCATTTTTGTGTTGTCTGGGATTTGGGTGTTTGTGATACCTAAGCTACTTTGGGATCAGAGCAATGTATGTGATGTCGTCCCCATCTATATGTCTACATGTGTTTGTTACAACTCTATTGTTAGAAATAGAGCGGAAATAATTAATATTAAAAGTTACACGGTAAATAAAAAGGTTAAGAACGGCGTAAAATTTATTGAAGTTAAATATTTTAGGTAATATCGATATTTTAACACTCCATCACATCTGTTGCGTTCAGCTTTCATTGCTGACATTTCATAAATTGCTGAGCTTACCGCCTCCCATTTTTCGTTATGATAACCATTTAAAAATTCCCTTTCGTTATGACCGCGTATTAAAATTCAAAGTCCTTACTTAAGTGGCAGTAGAATTTTTATTATGAATGAAATAAATTCACATATTTCATTTAATATCACGTATGCCGTGTAAAAAACATTTCGAAAATATAGCATAAAACAATCTGAGGGAACTGCTTTTCAGTTATGACGTTTGTGTTTGTATATTTCTATATTTATTAAGGTTGTAAATTATTATTTGGAAATAAATCATTAAATTAAATGTTACTAAATACGATTATATACAAATGAACAATCATTACACAGTTATAAACTTAATCGCATACTAATAATAAACGGATCTTATGCGATGTTTCGTAACATTGCCGAGAGCGAAACATCTCATAAGATGCGAGTGATGACCTGCACAATGCTGCGGGAGATTGTTGAATGCAGGTGGCTAAGGACCCACGGAGATATTTGGGAAATCTTATGTTCAGTAGTAGATTATAAGCTGTACGTAGATATTGAAATTCCAACCATAAAACTTCAATTTTAAAGGTACGATTACTGTCAATTGGCATGTAGCCTAAATAAAAAAGTATATCCAATAAAATTACATTATATCAACAACTACATTTAGTGTTGGATAAAAGTTTTCCATGTATTTATCGCGTAAAATCTACCCTACACCTTTCTTCTCGTGAGTGTCGTAAGAAGCATTAAAGACTTTTACGTTGAAATGTGAGTGAAATATTGGTCACATGCAAGTGCGAGAACTCGATCTTCAATTTGCCTAGCGTGTAGATTAGGAGAAATTATACCATACGAAAGTGACTTACACTCTGCAATGGACTTTTACAGGTTTGTTATGTTAGTCATTTACCAAAAACGTATTGAACGTCATCACACCTGAAGGAAGAATAGTCTTTTAGAGATATTAAAGATGAACCTTCGGATTTAACGACGAAGTTCTATATTAAATTTCCTATTCAAAAAAAAAATAAAGAGTCACGACAGCCGAGTTAACTCGAATTCCGACACCAGGTTAGGTGATCGGAATTCGAGTCAACAAACACGAAAAAAAACTTAATAAATGTATCAAATGTCATCAATTTTATTTGATAAAGGTTTATATTCTATCGTGTTTCACATAAAAACGTAAAGGAAAACACAATAAAGTCGTCACAGTGCGGTCCGTTTACCGCTTTCCAATTTACACAATCCGCTCGTAAATCTAAAGGGTTTTGGTCGAGATTTTAAAATATTACCGGAGCGGCTTACAAGTCAATTTGTCTAAGATACTCCCTGGATAACAATTTCAAACTTGAATGAATTATAAAAGCCGAACATGAAAGTGTTTTATAGATACCAAAGTTCTTAGCTTTTACGTAAAATCTAGAGGAGACAAGCGTAAGACACAGGTCTAGACAATTGAGTCTTTTCGACACACTTTCCTTGATGACTGGTGATGGTCTTAGCATCCTGTTTTTAAACGTGACAACGTGTAAACACCGAAGGGTTTTAGTCGGTGCGAGCCCATCACACATCCTTGCCCCACGTAAAAAAAAAGATTGTAGACACAGAATAAGGTTATTCTTTCATCGTATGTTTTCTTTAAAGTGGGGTGTTTATAATGACCAAATGGTTAATTTTTGATTGAGGGTAAAAAGTTTTCTTTTAAAATTGTGTCGGTAATGGATACATGGAACATCCATCTGCCAAATTTTGATAAAATGTTGATTTTAAAATTCCCTTCTCAAGTAATTCTCGGTTCGAAAACGAATCCCAAATTCAACTCGAAGATAAGCCTTAGGAGATTTAAGTAACCTAATTCACTCTTGATGTCTAGAGTGAAACAGTAAAAATCAGGCTTTGATATAAAGTATTCTTAAAATATTTTCTTATATTCACGTACTGGAAAATACTAAAATATCTTCACGCAATTCCCAACACAGGGGTAGACAGAGGTCTAGTCTAGACAATTGAGTCCCTTCGAACCACCTTCCACCAAAGATATTTTCGGGACAATACTGGAATAGTTATGGACATAATCTTTATGTCCAAGCCAACATTATAAATCATACTAAGTTTTTCAAAAAACCCGAGCCTTGGAGATAGAACTCGAGTCTCTTAACTCGATATTCCGAACACCAAACCATCTTTATTTCCAAGCCAACATTATAAATCATACTAAGTTTTTCAAAAAACCCGAGCCTTGGGGATAGAACTCGAGTCTCTTAACTCGATATTCCGAACACCAAACCATTCCTATCGTGACTTAACTTGGTCGTTACATACACTATTTTATAAAAGTTTTAAACTTGGCAGATTAGCAAATATATAAGAAGACATATAAAGAGAAAGAACCGTGTTAACACGCTCTTATCAGTACGAGAATGATCTGAGTTTGATCCTCCGGCCACCACTAAAATTTTTACAGTATTCACCAAGAGATTAGCGGTGAAGTAAAATCTCGTAAGGAAAGAGACGCGTCTGAGATATAACAAAATATAAACAAAACAAAACATAAAAACAAAATATAAAATTGTTGTAATTTGAAGTAGCAACATCCATTGCAGTTCCCTTGGTCGCAGCTCAGACTTTTACAAACTGGTACTTTAATACCGAATATTTTGAATATATCAGAAGAATGCTACAATTTGTATATTTTATTTAATATACATACATGACTTGACCGGTAAAGAATGCCGTTAGGCATTAAGTCCGCCCATTGCACCTCTAAGTTTAAGGTGTCAACGATGAGGAATAAATACAAATAAATAAATAAATATAAATATCTTCACGCAATTCCCAATACTAGGGTAGACAGTCTAGTCTAAACAATAAGGTCCCCTTGACCCTCTTTCCACCGAAGATATTTTCGGGACAACGTAACAGATAGGAATGGACAATTTAGTCCTTTTGATAAACTTTTCACTATGGATGAACCTATTGCTCTCATCTCCGTCAAAAAAAAATACAAATCGTACGTAAGTTTATAAAAAAAACTTACTTATCCGCCCCTCCTCTCTCTCTACGGATCGAATTTGGGTTTCCGACTTCAATTCCAAACGTTAAGCCTAGATATTTTAAAGACACGTATTAAAAACTTTTATAAGAACAATTATACGTTTAACAATTATTTGGATATAATAAATATAAATAGCTTCACGCGATTCCCAACAAAGGACAATTAAGTACCTTTGAACCACCTTCCACCGAAGATATTTTCGGGACAACGTGGCAGGTGGTGAGCCCGTCGCCGTCTTTATGTCGAAGCCAACGATATAATTCGCACTTAAGTTTTTGAAAACCCATTGGTACGAGCCTGCCACCTGGGGTTCAAACTCGACGCGAGTTTGAACCCCAGGTGCCAGGCTCGACTCGAGTCTTGACTTGAAATTCCCACCACCCAACCACTTGGCTATCATGACTTCTGGTTTGGACTGTTAGTAAACTATTCTAAAAATTTGTATATCTTAACTTATAAATTTGTAAGTGGATTTGATCATTTGTTTCTTACACTTACCAACCTATGTAATATCATCGAGTACCTTTTTGTAATGTTATCCTAATTTTTAAATTTTATCCTTGATTTAACCCTAAGAAAATTAAAATAACATAACCATTTTACCTATAAAAGCAACACTTCATGTATTAACATGAAGTGTTGCCATTTATATTATACTAGCTGAACCCGCAAACGTTGTTTTGCCATATAAAATTAGGGGTTTATCGTAGAGGGGTAATAATTTTGGGTTTTTTGTATTGTTAATGTTTTATCATAACAAAGTAAAAAAATGAGGAGTGGACTACCCTTAAAATTAAGGGGGGGGGGGGGGTGAAAAATATCCGATTCTCAGGCCTAACCAATATGCATACAAAATTTCATGAGAATCGGTCGAGCCGTTTCGGAGGAGTACGGTAACTAACATTGTGACAGGGAAATTTTATATATTAGAAGATTATAATAATAAATCCCTAAAATATTGAAACCTCTAGTGCTTGGAATGAGTAAAGATGAATCATAGAAACCAAACTTTGCAAGTTTATTTCTTATTTTATAAAGTATACGAAATTTTAAATCTGTCTTTGAGAAGTAATTTTATTAAGAGGCCCCGTCTACTTACCGTTTTCCAATTTACTTAATCTGATTCGAAATCCGAAGACCTGGCATTTTTTTTAAATATGGCACGGCCTCCAAGTCAATCCACCTCAGGTACTCGTAGGATTACAATTAAAGGGTTGAAGGATTTATTGAGATAGACATTCGAGAGTTTTAAGGAAACATTAATTAAGAAATAAATATTTTCTTATTAATGTAGAACTTAACTAAATTATAAGTATAGAGTAAAACTTATTATAACTTATTATGAAGACCTATCCAACCGGCTTATTGAATTATTTTTTAAATACAATATTCCATTCTGTAGTCATAACTGAACGTGATTTTCCACTTCTACGTTTCTTTTTTTTAAGATTATAATATATAATAGTAATATTTTGTCTTCACGCATAGTCCCTGTAGCCAGAGAGATCAAATAGTGGTGAGCGTAGAGAGTGTCAAAATCCTTTTATACTTCTTTTGCTCCTTTAATATTCATCTTTTTATATACGCACGGCTTCTTGTTCTTCTTCTAGCAATTTGCTCCGATATTCGGAAGTTAGTTGCAGCCACCCTCCGCCCTTTTTATTGTTAACTTTTGCGCTGTACATTTTCTTCACCACTCGGTCTTCACACATTTCTAATGTACAAAGTCCGACGGGCCGTTCTATCAACGGGCCGTTTCATTGCGTAGGAGAAGGGACCTCTAATTGCCTTTAATGTTTCAAATAATTGGGATACCATAAATTGTCAATTTATCTTTTATAGTGTAATGTCCATCAATCCTTAACTTATCACCAAACAAGTCATCAATTACGGAAGAAGAATTCTCTGTATCTAGGAAACTGGATGGTGAAAAGATAGAAATGCCTATTACGTATATGTATATTCATTTAAAGTCCACGACTCGAGTTCAAATATTCATATTCATCGTACAAATGTTTGTCACTAACAAGTAGTCTTTCGGTTTGTCGGTAGTTGTATCATAAATTTGTGTAAATGTTGATAAAGTAAACACAGATCTACTGACATCATTTTTCTTATACAGTTTTTATTTAAATACATACATACATTCACACAGTTAACAGTGGTAGAGCCATGCATCAGCTTTTGTTGTTGCATGAATGGGCCGGCTCGACCGGGGAAGTACCACTACCTCACAGAATACCGGCGTGAAGTAGAAATCTAACAAACTTCTGCGTTTCGTCTGGTGAGTGCAGGTAACCGGAGGCCCACACACCCCCTCCCCCAATTCTGGGGAGGGGCACTCTAAGGGAGGCAAAGTATCTGGTATGCCTCTGGTATTGCGGGTGTTCATGGGTGGCGGTAATCACTTACCATCACGTGAGCCACCTGCTCGTTTGCCTCCCTTTTCTATAAAAAAATCCTCTCATATGGCCTCTCCGAGCAGAGGCGGATTGGCGATTGCAGCACCAGACCACTCGCACCGCAGATGTTGTTGCCCATCATCGATCTAATTAAGGTTTTATTTAGTAATTCTAAAATGGTCTTAATGTAATCAAAACCTTACTAGCTTATTTTCATTTACATGCATCATATATCTTACGCTGGATTTTCCGTGTCATAAAGTGACATTAGGACAAGACGCCTTAAAAGACACTCGTAATTTACTTACGCAGTGTACGAATTTTATAACATTTTGCTCTTTCACATGTCGTGAAATCTTTTTTTTTCATATTAATATATATCACAGAAATTTTAGTTTTTTTCTTGGCCATTTTTTACTTGGTGGCAAAAAGTGTTGCATTTTATTCCCTATCCATATTTCTAATATAAAATTATTTTAGCATTTTATCGCGTGTTTTATTTAGTTTATTTAAAAACGATATGTTCTTTCCGACGTTTCGGATCCTTTACAGCATCCATGGTCACAGGCACTGTGGTCTTCAACCTTCAGCTGTCATTGTTACCGTCGGCTACCTTCTACTTATATTTATTAAGTTCCGACCTGATTAACGCAGAACGTGCTCACTGTATCTTGAGGTTTTGCAGTGGTATGCTTGGTTTTATTTAATTTTATTTTTGACAAGATCCCAAGTAGGTGGTAATACCCAACAATCTTCTATATCGAAATAGGGATGTTTTTTAATTTCAATAGCCTCACGTATCAACATGGGTAGGATTTGTTGTTCTTTCGCGAGGATATGTTGCTTGTCAAATCTGATATAATAATTGGGTCGACATAAAATGTGATCACAGACTGCAGACTTCCTAGAGCGTCTATTTTTTACATCAGCTATAATTTAAATCTTTTAAATTGTGTTGAAATAAAAAAAACATATTGGCATGATAAGAGCTATTTTGATTATGCTACTATTTTATTTTATAATGAGACATCATCTTAATACTGTAATATATTACTCGAGATAGAACATATTTAAAAAATAAATAAAACTAGCAATGCTAAATAATATTATTGGTATTATTTGGTATTTTCTGTTAATCATTTTAACTGAACTGCAATGCTTTTGCCCGGAGTGCAAAGATTTAAATATATTATAATTATAATTTTGCCCGGAGTTTAAATGCGGGTTTAAATCCGTCATTTAAACATTGATGTAAACGATTACATCAATGTTTAAATGACGGATGTAAACCCGCGCGGTTTTTTCTTGCAGTCAGAACCTTTAGGTTGCGGACTGCAAAATAATAATTATTTTATGCACTTGTATACAAATATACACATAAACATTTACTCACTAATACAAATATATTAGGGACTAGCTTCTGTCCGCGTGGTTTAATGATAAAAAGTACCCTATATCTTACCTAAGCCTTGGGAAAGACCTTTAGACTACTGAAGCAACTCCTTCAGAGAAGACTAAACTAACTACTTACTAAATCAGAAATGTCTAGAACAGGTGAATGAAATTGTATACTTGGGGAGTGCGTTTAGCCGGGATGGAAGATGTGATTTAGATGGGAACAGGCGTGTCGCTGCCGGGAACAAAGTCAATGGTGCCCTGACTGCGTTAATCAAAAGGCAAGGCGTTGTGAAAAGTGCACGCCTTGCAATACATAACGCAGTGTTGGTACCGACTTTTTTCTATGGCAGCGAAACCTGGGTATGCCAGAAAAAGCATAAAAGCAGGTTGAATGCAGTGGAGATGCGATCTCTTCGTAAAATGTGCGGCCTTACCATGGCCGACCGAAAGCGAAACGAAGAGATTCGCAATATGGCAGGTTTCAAAGATGACCTTGTCTCAAAAATGGATAAGGGCGTGCTTCGATGGTTTGTGCACGTTGAGCGAATGAGTGAAGACCGAATGGTGAAGAAAATATATGGCGCGAAAGTTAATATTAAAAGGTGTCGAGGTAGACCGAGACTAACTTTCGAAGACCATATGAGCAAATTGCTCGAAGAGGGGAATCAAGAGTACTCGGATACCATAACGTGCATGTATGAAGAAGATGATGAATCTGAAAGAAGCGAAAGAAGTATGTAGGGATCGTGACACTTGGCGATCTGTTCTCTCTGGCTACCCCGTCAGGGATTGTGCGTGAAGATAAATATAAACTACTTACTACTTATAACATTGCGTATACCCATCAACTAACCCTTATTTTAAAATTCATTGTTGAACACTTGTACACACTTCACTTTATTTAATTATTTATTAATTAAACGACCGGTTTCGCCTTACGGCATCATCAGGGTATTGACAGAGTTTATTATACTAAATACTATATAAAAAACTCTCTACTACATACTATTTATAAAAATATAAAAAAAATACTCTTAAAATAAACTCTGTCAATACCCTGATGATGCCGTAAGGCGAAACCGGTCGGTTAATTAATAAATAATTAAATAAAGTGAAGTGTGTACAAGTGTTCTACAATGAATTTTAATGCAATGCTATTTCACCAAGTGACAAAAGTTCGTAAGTATAAATTAAACCCTTATTTTAGTTACCCTTAGGTATCATCTTTTCCTTTTTCTAAATAGTCACTCAAAGAGGTCGGAAATTATAAATAGTTCACTTTGTACTTGTAAGGTAACTATTTGTATACCATTAACTTTAAACAGGAGACTAAACATTTTAGACATAATAACGGTATAATATTTTATACGAATACTAAATAACAGATAGCAGCTGTGTTTATTTAACGTACACTTCCCGGCTCGAAAATAAGTTACGAGTTATGCCTCTATTTTCGTGTTTTATATGTTTCAATTATACTTATAATAAGTAACTGTACTATGTTTGACTCTTTTAATGAGTTTAATTTTTTACATAAATGTTGATGGTTTGCCATACATATTAAATTTACTAATTTAAATTTTCATGTCTTAATTTTTTAAATCATCACGCGTTTCCCGATACTGGGGTAGGCAGAGGTCTAGACAATTTAGTCGTACGTTTCCTCGGAACTTAGCTTGGGACAACGTGACAGGTTAGGAGCCAGTTGCAGTCTTAAAGTGCTCTCCAAAATTATAAATCGTTCATAGGTTTTTAAAAATCTATTAGTTTAAGCCACCTGAGGAACGCACTCGAGTTTTGCTTTCTCCAAGAAGAAAGTAAAATGATGGGAGATAATAAAAATATTGTCTGCGTCAGCTCCGACGCACGACGAATTTACTTTATATTATAGAAAAATATCTTCACGTCATTCTCAATACTGGGGTGGAAAAATGTCTACCAATTTAGTCCTTTCAATCCATCTTCCACCCAAGCTAATTTTTGGCCCAACGTGACAAGTCGTCCTGTCTGTCACCGTCTTTAAGTCCAAGTTAACGATGTAAATCGTACATAAGTTTTTTAAAAACCTATCGGTACGAGTCTACCACCTGGGTATTGAACTCGGGTCTTTGGATGCAAAACGGACATACCTAAAACAATTTCTTAATGGAGCGATAACCTGAATATACGCTATGAACCAGCAGAGCTGACCTTCCCCCGAAATTAATTTGCATACGAATATATTGTTATAACTTTTATGCAGAATATACGAATGTTAAATGTTAATTAAATCATTAACAAAGCGTTGTTAGGGAATTTAACAAATATACAAGGAGTTTATATGTGATATTAACATAACAAACGAAAGTTTTGAAACGTTCCTTAGTTATAACGAATATTATGTGTGGTTTGAAATTAGACGGTTTAAGTTGATTATTAATCTAATGAAATTTATGAAAACAATTCGCTTGTATTTATATTTGGGTTTCTGGATACAATCCAATATATGCCATTTATTTTTTATTTAATTATTGAAGCTTAAATGGACAAAGTAGTACATATGGCGGACTTAATGCCAAACGGCATTCTTAACCAGTCAACAACCAGGCTAAATAAAGAAAAAAATGTTAAAGCTGTGCAGTTGAATAAAGACAGCTTTCTAATATAATGTGGCAAATATAAAAATATTTACATAAACTTAAATACGACATATTTTTTACATAAATATACATAGAATACTGATATAAATACTTATATTTATATTTTTAGAATATTTATATTTTTAGATATAATTTAAAGTGAAAAATAATATACTATTGACTATATATAGACAATATTTGAAAGATTTAAAATATTCTATCTAGCGATAGTATTGACTATACTATTCAGCTGATACCAATATTGAATAGGAAGAAGTTAATTTAATTTTTACCTACCTTCCTTACATTAATAACTTACGTTGGTAATATACATTGAAATTTTAAACGTACATTTTAATTTATGTATTCATCTCTATTCTGCGTTATATTATTACAGCAATGATGCAGCCTTCCAAGTTAGCTCGAAGTGCAGGCTAGACTGATAACCAGTGTGAGAGTCAGAATAATTAAAAAAATAAGCAATATCTTTCCGTATTGAATCTTCTCGGTCATATGAGGCTACACAGACTTTCATTTTGGTATTTTCGTCTATTTTAATTACTTTATGTTCTGAGTAATTCAATTATACTTAGGATTATTTGATTTTTTATCAGTTGTGGTTAGAGTTTAAAAAAAAGGTGAGTTTTGTTTATAACCTAATAATTAAACCTGATTATATATAAAGAAATGGTTATGTTGTACATTGACCAGGAAATAAGAGCTGGTAACACCATAAAAAACGGAGTCTTCGCCACACGTCCACGAAGGTCGTCATTTAGCAAAATAAAAAATTATGTAAATTATCAAAGATAATATTACCCAAAGTATTTTCGCTCCTTCATAATTGCAAATGTCATACGAGAGCTGAAATAAAAATATAACATACGAGCAATATCTGAAATTAGTAGAGACTTAAATGCCAATCGTAATATCCGAATGCAATATATTTTTGTCATGTTGGCATTCCAACGCACCTGGCATTTATTACATACATTTTCTTAATCGGTTTAGCCAACTAGAACCTTTTTTCAAAAAGTCACGATAGCCGAGTTGTTGGGTGGTCGGAATTTCGAGTCGAGAGACCCGAGTTCGATTCCCAGGTGGCAGTACCAATGAGTTTTTCAAAAGCTTATGTACGAATTTCATCGTTGGCTTGGACATAAAGGCGGCGACGGGCTCACCACCTGTCACGTTGTCCCGAAAATATCTTCGGTGGAAGGTGGGTCAAAGGGGCTTAATTGTCTAGACTTGACCTCTGTCTACCCCTGTATTGGGAATTGCGTGAAGATATTTAATTTAATTTATTTATATAAATATAGGTATATGTTACGGACAGTGCCGTTTAAAGTTAGTTTTTGATACTGCCATCGCTTATCCACATTCTAAGTGTAAGTAAGTAATAAAGTTAAATGTCGGTAGGTAATGGTATTTTCAAGGCTTTGTCCTTTAGTCGCCTCTTACTATACCGACGGGAAGTAAGAGTATGGTATATTCTTACACCGTGACTACACGGCAGATTACTACAATTTGATGAATATCAATACAAAGATATACAAAGTACATAAAGTACAAAGTGGAAACTACTATAACAAATAGCATTAAACTGAGTTGATTAACTATTGATCGTCACAATCACTATTGTCGGTATTAGAAGCTTAAAAATATATCACCACCCTTTCTATATTTTAAATAGTCACAATAGCCGAGTAGTTGGGTGATCGGTATTCGAGTCAAGAGATTCGAGTTCGGCGGCGGGCTCGTGTCAGTAAGTTTTTTCAAAAAACTTATGTACGATTTATTAATTTTTTGGATTGCACATAAACACGAAAACTCACCACCTGCCACGTTGTCACAAAAATATCTTCGGTGGAAGGTGTGTCGAAACGACTTAATTGTCTAGACCTCTGTCTACCCCTGTATTGTATTGTCTTTTCTTTATACAGCATTAAGTGGAAACTACAAATACCATTAAGTTGGGTCGAAAGGATTCGACTATTGTCACGTATTTAATGCTGGCAGAGATGAGTATGAGTAGACTATGAGAGAGTACGTGTGTATGAGCTCGATGCGAAACGAGACGCGCTCAAGGCTCGATCATCTGCAGCCATCACCTACAACTATGTCGGAGGGGTGCTGACTTGCGCTCAATGTACTCGCAATTTCGGCGCAAAAACGGTTACGTCAGTCATCTGCGAGCACACGATCGACGCTCGCAATAGTCCAAGTCGCTGTGGCCGATATCGATCGGGTTACTATATGTATATAATGCTTGCAAATGTGAATTATGTTTCTTCAGTTTTCAATTATGATCAATTTTATAATATATAATAACCTTTTTGTACCACTGAAGATTGTGTTGATTGATCAATAACTAAGTTCTTTTTGTTCTATTCTACTGCAATTGTCCTTGGTTTAGCATACTAACGACTCCAAGATACAAAGAGCTCATCAAGTGTATATATGATATATACTTGAAAAATATCCCTCTCCTCTTGAGAATGTCTTCGATAAACCCAATAAAGGACTTTTCTAGACCTCTGTATATCGCGGTGTTGGGAATAGCGTGAAGATATTTTTTTCCTCTTGTGTAATCAGTCACAAACAAGAATTAAATAATATATCACCAAGTAATTTTCAAATATCGTCATTACTTTCTCAACTTCCTTAAGTACAATTGAAAGCATTAAGTGGCAATATTGCTTCTTATAAATCCACGCAAAATGTTTTATCGCAAAATTTATTTCCGAGTTATTAATTCTTGAGCCTGAGATTAATAATAAAGAAGACGAAATTTTGTTCATAGGCGCTATATTTCCTAATAATAAATCGAATCATTTAAATTCCTCATAAATGTTATCCTAATTTTAAATTGCGTTTTTAAAATCCCTTTTTGTTAATATTTTATTTTCAGAAACACTATTATTTTCTTAAGTACAACACTTATTAAACTAAAAATCACAGTTATCGTAAAACCATTACTTAAGATAAATTAGACTATATTATTATTAGACGATATAAATGGGCAATAGCCCATTAGGTTTAGGGTGCAAACTGCAAAACATGAAGTCGCAGGTTCGGGCCCCGCTATTCGACTATTGTCGCCACAACTCCAGACAAGCATTGCAACTTAGTTGGAGTTATTAACAGGAGTACTAGTATTGTTATTTGGCTAGCACTCTTTAAAAAAATATATAAAATTTTAATTGCATTACGCGGACGTGGTGGTATTCTCATGGGTGTCGTAAGAGGCGACAAAGAGATGAACCTTGACAATATGACTACCGACAGATGTCGAGATAACCATTTCCATATATTATCAGACCAAAATAAGCAGACCGATGAGACGAGTAACACCGTGTAAGGTGTAAGATGTCCGGTACCGCGATCGCCAATCCGCTTGCTGATCGTGGCGATTATGGCCACCATCCCTATTACAATATGCTTATGTCGGCCTATTACAATACAACAACTATTATACGCTTTTATGTATGTATGTAACTATGTCAGAAACTGTCACGCTAATGCTAATAACTGTACAAAGTTTAAATCAGGAAAGCCTAGTCGTTGGTTGACCGAAATTCGATTCAAGAGACCTAAGTTCGACCCCCAGGTGTTTTTTTTTTCAAAAAAAAAACTTATGTACCAGTCAGTCATTAGCTTCTGATCACGTTGCGCCAAAAAATTGCTTCGGTGGAAGTTGTGTCGAAAGGACTTAATTGTCAAGACCTCTGTGATAAGATCTTTTTTAAAGTTTAAATCAGTCCAATGAACGCAGCGTGAAGATAAAGGGAACTAATACACAAACCATCGTGTTTAGTTATTACATTTATCCGCACTGAGAACTTACTCAACCGCTAATTATGAAATTTTGTAAATAAGTGTTATTTGGTAGATAATATATTTATATGATATGTGGCGCTGTTATCGAGAACTTCATTTATTTATTTCTTCAGATTTTTGACACAATAATACGTAGTACTAAAGAATATTGAACATATATCACAAATTCTACCCAGATAGTAAGAGTGCTATAGATATTTTAAATAAACTGTTACTTCTATAGCTCTTTAAACATTTCCCAGCACTGGGGTAGCCAGAGTACATACGTATAGTATCTCTCAGCAGTACCGTTATTGTTATAGTTAATTTATGCAAACTGATATTTTAAATGTGTAAAAGCTTTTCCAAGAAAGCGTTAACACTTCGTAGGGATGAGTGCTGGTCAATGGAGCAATAATTGTAAAAGCTT
The DNA here is from genome assembly GCA_029286605.1 of Sericinus montela. Taxonomy (NCBI): domain Eukaryota; kingdom Metazoa; phylum Arthropoda; class Insecta; order Lepidoptera; family Papilionidae; genus Sericinus; species Sericinus montela. Next base: position 797,943 of record JAGSMR010000065.1, on the reverse strand, counting down.
ACGATCATATGGTAAAACGTGTGAAAACTTGGGGTAACTTAATAACTATATCATCCTATCGGGATAGATATAAGATAACATGGCGAATACCGGTACGTACACAACATTAACACAGCCACTTTTCGCTATGGCTCTGTCTTTTATTAATTACAATATTCTCCTCAACACAAATTCACCGAGGAAATTTAAAAAAAAAAATATCTCGGGGTGAGACCATCGCCGTCTTTATGTAGGATACAAATGTATACAAAGTTTTGAAATAACTTTTGGTTATAATTAAATAAATATCTTCACGCCATTCCCAATACAAGGGTAGACAGAAACTATTAAGTCCCTTCGACCCAACTTCCACCGAACATATTTTGGGGAAACGTGACAGGTGGTGAGCCCGTCGCCGTGTTTATGCCCAAGGAAACAATATGAATCGTACATAGATTTTAAAAACCTCTTGGTACGAGCCTGTCACCTGGTAATCGAACTCGGGTCTCTTGACCCGAATTCTGATCACCCAATCACACGGCCATTGTGCTACGGAATTTGATAATCTAATTTTACACCTAATTCTATAAATATATAAAATTCTCGTGTCATATTGTTATTTGCCATATCCTCCGAACTGTGAATATTCACAGGCGACTTTTTTTATACATAACGGCCTGTAAAAGTCCACTGCAGGACATTGGCCCATTCCCGGAACATGACATAAAATTACTTGACATATTAACGCCTTGTCTTACGATGTCATCAAATTCTTAACATCTGCATAGTAACGTCTCTTTCTTATGCAGAAAACTTTGAGTGAACACAAGTAAAATACAATTAAGGGCGCTAAACTTGTCTGCGGCATTTCTAAAATAACTTTTAATGATGATCAGATACTACGTAAATGGGTAATATTTTTACTTGTTCAGCACTGACAAACTGACAAATCAGCCACTCGTTTGCCATTCGAATAATAGTTTGAAAATCTTTATAAATAAAATAAAAATTAAATACATAGTACTGAAAACGTAGAGGTACCATACGTATGAACGTTAATTATGTAGCTAAATTATCACAAAAGTAATGTCGTTGGTAACTGCAGTGCTGGCAGTAATTTTCATGCCACAGTCGTGGATGTACAATGCGCTGGTCAACAAATCACTTTAATGTTTGCATCGGTTTCATGGAAAATGACTGTAATTTTCAACTGAAGCGGTGGATACTAGATGCTATCTAGTTACTTCGTTGATAGCGTACAAAATTTTCGTGACGACAATGATTGTTTGTTGATACACGATCTGTGTAATTTTGATTAAATTATAAGTAATCGTGTGAAATATCTGGATGTCGTGTGGCGGAATTATCATTTCAAAATATAAGACAAAAATGAACTGACGGCAATGTGAGGTAGAAACAATCACGAAAACGACCTGATGGTCTAGTAGATAGTAGTCGAGATGGAAGCCCGATTACACTAAGGATACTATTTTATAGTGAATCCGAGTGTTTGTTTTCTAGTCATTTGTCTATATGTATATATCATTACTTATAAATGTTAATGTAAGAATGTCCAGTTTTAAAGACACAAACAATCTCCTTTTTAGTGACCTCCGTGGTAGCCTGCACACCAGTTTTAATTTTTACGCCAGCTCTGTGGTCTTTGGTTCGATTTCCGGTGGGTAAATGCAAAAAACACTTTTTCAAAATTTTCTCCAGTCTGGGTTTTCATGGTTCTTCGAGATAAAGGTATATGACGTAGTTCCTTTGTATGTATTTATTTATTTATTACTAGGTGCCCCACGCGGCTTCGCACGCGGTATAACACTTAACGCGGAATCCTAATTATTTATCTAAAATGGTAAATTCTAAAAAAGTAGCTCAAGTTACTACTTATAACATCATTACATATCCATACATACACAACATCAAATATTTTTGACAATTTTTTTTTATTTTTTGTAAAAAATATTTTTTTTAAATAAAGTACCCTATGTTACTTTTAATATCTAAAAGAATATGTGTACAAAGTTTTATGATGATCGTTTGACTAGTTGTAGCATGAAAGCGTAACAAACAAACTTACATTCACATTTATAATATTATTAGGGATTATTTATTCTTTAGGACAGAATAAGGTATGACTGTTAAAATACATTACACAAAATGTATAATAACTTAAAAAATAAAAGTCACGATAGCCGAGTTGTTGGGTGGTCGGAATTTCGAGTCGAGAGACCCAAGTTCGATCCCCAGGTGGCAGTACCAATGAGTTTTTCAAAAACTCGACTTAAAAATCGTTGGCTTGGACATGAAGGCGGCGACGGGCTCACCACCTGTCACGTTGTCCCGAGAATATCTTCGGTGCAAGGTGGGTCAAAGGGACTTAATTGTCTAGACTTGACCTCTGTTTACCTCTGTATTGGGAATTGCGTGAAGATATTTTTTTTATAATAACTTGACATGACTCTATTGATACCCCGCACTATGTTCAGTAGTACATTGAACCGGGCTAAAGGCTATTTTCAATTACACCGTAGAAGAGATTTTATAACAAAACTATAATTAAGTTTTTAACCATTTACTATGGAACCCTAACACGGGCCTAATTGTTCCCGCGTGTGCCATGAAAGCGTTAATGTAGAAAGTTAGTGAATTCATTAATTTTTATGCGGTAGTATTTAACAGTTATTTAGCCAGGGAGTCGTAAGCTATCAAAAAATTTACTTGTTATTTCAATTCTTTGGAGTTATATTATTTTTTAAATAGTTTGCTTTATTACTGTTACGGGTCTCTCCGTGTCTGTTAAAGTTATATGCTACTTATATATGTACCTGCACGGATTTTTCCCAGAACTGGGGTAGACAATTAAGTCTTTTCGACCCACCTTTCACCAATGCTTGTTAGAGGCTTTTGTATCATAATATAAACGAGCAAATCGTGAATGTGTTTATGTGTAGATCTCTCTTAAACCAAATTTCCATGCATTTTCCTTTTATCACCATAAAAATTGGTGTTAAACTCTAGTAGTTCAAACTGTATTTTTTGGGTAAAGAAAAGATTAAGAATTTCCAAAATATACGAGTATCTTAGAAATTTTGGATAGTGGCATAAGATACGCATGTCATATAACCTACGAGTAAATATACTTGGCTTACGACTTGTAAAAGTGCACTACAGGGAAAAGGCCTTTCGCAGAAACGCCACGCATGGCGATCGCAGTGCTAAATCACGAACGAAAATACAAAAAATATAAAAAAAGTTTCATTTATACAAAAAGCCCAACAGACTTTTGGCTTGGTGATAGTTGATTTTTGATAAAAAATCTGTTCATATTTTTTTCAATATATTTATAATAAAAAATATATATACCTTTCATTCTGGGAATTTCGGACATCGTATTTGATTTTATCGTATAAAAATAAATACATATATATACAAATAATACATATATGTTTATAATCACGCCTCTTTCCCGTAGGGGTAGACAGAGACCACTTCTTTCCACTTGCTACGATCCTTTCATACTTGTTTCGCTTCGTCCACTTTCATTATTCCTTTCATACATTCTCTTCGATTCAGGGTACTCTTTACCTGGCCTTTTTACAGGACGTCTCTGATTTGGTTTCGAAACGTCCGCCTAGGTCTTCCCCTTCCTACACTTCCATTCACACTCGCCTTATATGCTTTTTTCGTCAATCGTTCTTCATTAATTCTCTCGACATGGCCAAATCATCTCAGCATACCTTTCTCAATTTTAGTCACTACATCTTTCAGACCACAACGTTTCCTTATTTCATTATTCCTTATCCTGTCGCTCAGTTTAACTCCTAACATACTTCTTAATGCTCTCATCTCAACTGCATTTACTCTGCTTTCATGTTTCTTCTGCCATACCCAACTTTCACTTCCGTACATGAGTGTCGGAACCAAAACTCCCCTATGCACAGTCAAACGAGCCTTGTTAGACACCATCCGACTGCTCATAAAGGACTGCAAAGCTCCATTTACTCTTCTTTCAATATCACTCTCAGAATTTCCATCTCTTGTGAACTTTGAACCCAGATACACAAACTGTTCAATTTGTTCATCTCTAATCATTATATTGCAGTATGTCATGGCCTCATCTCTTTCAAACACCATCACTTTCATCTTCTTTACATTCATCTTCATCCCCTTTCTAACTAAAGCTCCACTCATAGCAGTTACCATCTCCTGGAACTCCTCGGCTGAAGACGCAAGTAATACTTGATCATCAGCATAGAGAAAACATTTGACGCGTAACTCATTCATTCTCAACCCACTTTCATTCTATAAATAAATAAAATAAATATAAATATATTCACGCAATTACCAATGCAGGGATAGATAGAGGTCTAGTCCTGACAATTAAGTCTCCTTTGACAGGTGGTGAGCCCGTCGTTATCTTTATGTCCAAGCCCATGACATAATTCGTACATAAGTTTTTGAAAAACCCACTGGTACGAGTCTGCTACCTAAGCATCGAACTCGGGTCTCTTCCGGGACTCGAAATTCCGACCACCCAACCACTCGGCTATCCACTTCACAGTATTAAAAATTCATTAAACGTCATATTTTTTTTACATAGGTATAATAGTTTTTAATGTTCTTAATTATAAGTTATCGATTTCCTTATTCAAAAATTTATTATCAATATATATTTTTATAGGTCCTGCTATAGCTACTCAAGCCACAACTGAAAACCGTGTCTGCTAACCGAGTATAGAAGTCTTGCAGCATCGTTGGTACAAGCGTAACCATGAGTCTTTATAACTAACTGCGTCGCTGCCCTGTTGGGTAATCCGTGCAAATGGATTGTTTTTCATTTATATGAAAAATTATATTTACGCCAAGTTCCCAATACATGGGTAGACAGGGATCTAGATAGTTCAGTTATTTGGACCCACCTGAAGTCGTGGTCTTCTTCTCCGACGAAGTCGGGGTAACTGTCCGAGGCATAGCCTCCCTCAGTGGTATCTGTTCGCCACCCATCAATATGGGTGGGTCCTTGGGTTTGGTCCTTGCAGACCGATGGCTTCCATAACCGCCCTCGAGCGGTCGAGCACCGTCAAGATCCTCCCGCTGGGTTACTGTGCGGGGCCCTCCGATGGTTGGCCCCCGGACTTCTTCCCATTGGGTGGTCATGCTGCTGATATGAACGCTGGGCGTGACGTGTACCGTCCGGGTTTTCTGTGTCTTCGCAGAACTCGTCTCGTCCTCCGTCTACGCCGCTAGCTCCCTGGGGAGCGCCTTGCCCTCAGGGGGTCGAGCGTGCAGCGGGGCGATGTTCCTCAGGTGGGCCAATTTGGAGGCGTCTGCACGCTCGAACATAGTCGAGGCGAGGCGCCTTACAAACTCCTCCAGCGTTTCGAGTTTCAGGTCTCGTCTGATGGTAGCATTTCGTACGCACCGAGGCGCGCCGACAATGGCACGCAGGGTGGAGTCTTCTTGTTGTGCTAGTAGCTTCTTTGACGAGTCGCTGATCAGTGCGAACCATACCGGCGCGGCGTAAGTCAGCCTGGTGCGCACCTACAGCTTGTATACTCCAAGTTTCGTCTTTTTTGGCAAGCGGGACCTGAATACCGGCCCCAGGAGAGCTCTGGCAGATCTGGCCTTAGCCACTGTTTCTTTGACGTGGTGGACGAGGCTGAGTTTGCGGTCGATTGTCACGCCCAGGTATTTGACCGTGCTCGACCAAGGTATGTCCTGTCCCATGAACTTCAGTCCAGGTGGCAGTCTGAGTTTGTATCCCAGCAGGATGGCCTGTGTTTTGCCGACATTCACCGACAGTCTCCAGTCGGCGAGCCATTTGGGAAGTAGATCCAAGGTTTTCTGTAGCTTTGCCACTGCGTGCGCTGCACTCATAGATCTTGTTAGGTACGCCGCATCGTCGGCGTACAACGCAAGCAGGGAGTGGTCCGGATTCGGTATGTCGTCGGTGAAGACGGCATAACACGCCGGCGACAGGCAACTGCCCTGCGGGACTCCTGCAGCTATTTGTCGAGGTTGGGACAGTGCTCCTTTTATGGCCACCTGGAACGTTCTGTCCTGTAAGAAGGAGGCCACCACCTTTATGTAGTGGCGAGGGATTTCCTTTCTTGCTAGCTTCAACAGAAGACCACTATGCCACACCCGGTCGAATGCCTTATCCATATCGAGAAATACGGCGGCAGTAGACTCGCGCTTGTTTCGACAGACCGTGGCATAGTGCAAGACTCGGGCGAGCTGAAGAGTGGTCGAATTTTCGGCCCTAAAGCCAAACTGTTCCGTCCTCAGCTTCAGGTACGGCTGGATTCTTTGTAGCAATATCTTTTCGAACACCTTCGAGATGCTGAGCAGAAGTGAGATAGGCCGGTAGCTCGACGCCTCCAGGCAGTTGTTTCTCGGTTTGGGGAGCATGATTATGCGCCCCAGCTTCCACGCTTTTGGGAAGTGCCCTGTGCGCAGGATACCGTTGAACAGTCGCGCGTAGGCTGCGATGGTCTTCGGTGGCAGCGAAGTGTCTCAGCGCGGCGTTCGTCACGCCGTCCGCGCCTGGGGCCTTCTTGATGCTGGTCTGGCGTATCATGCACCCCACCTGCCCTAGAGAGATGGCTTCCCAGTTTGAGTCTTCTGCTTCGTCCACCGGCCCGTCCAGGTAGGCTCGAAGGTGCTACTCAACTGACTTCGTATGGCTCTGATCTGAGGACGGAAAGGGCCGAAACTGTTCTTCGAGGTAATCTGCGAAGATTTCCGCCCGGTCTTCTGCTTTGAAGCTTAGGGTGCCATCCTTGTGCTTCAGGGGTCTGGTAGGTTCTTTCGCGCCAGAGAACTGTCGGCAGCGTTTATGGATCGCCGGACAGTTCCCTTCCATTCTGCCGACGTGGTTAGAACAGCTCTCGTCGGAATGTTGTTGGATGGCCTCCCTAACCCTCGCCGATAGCTCATTCAGGGAGGTCTTCAGGGTAGGGCATCGCGTGCGCTGCCATTCTCTCTTCATGCGCCTCTTCTTCTCCAGTAGTGAAGATATTTTGGCAGGCATCGGTCTGCAGAAGTTTGGCTATGCCTCTAGTGATCACCGGCACTGGTTCAGCGCCGGAGCTCAGGGCTTGCAGCACGTCCTGAAGCACAGAGAGGGCTGCCATCGCGGTGACGGTTCTTTCGCTTTTCTGTGCTTGCTTGGCTTCTTTGTCTGCCGGTTTAGAAGACTGGCAAGGGGTCACTGTGACCTCCTTCTTCTTAGGCTTCTTCTTACTCTTTTCGTTCTTCTTTTTGGGAACGGTTATCCCCGTAGTGTCACCGGATGACGCCTTTTTTGGCTTGAAGTCGTTTGCCGGTGCCATTAGGTTCGACTGGCTCGGCGCTGCCTCCACTGCTCTTCGCTGTGCCGCCGGTGGTCTGGTTTGACTCGCCGTGCCCGTCTTCCTGTTTCGGAGTTCCCTCCTATACACTGGAAACGTAGAGTTATTGGCTGTGTGCGCTTGCCCGCAGTTTGCGCACGTTGGTGGTTCTTCTTTTGGCCTTGGGCAGTCCCTCGCTGGGTGCTCTTCGCCGCAGCGCACACAGGCTTGCGGTCGGTGGCAGCAGTCCGAGGAGTGCCGGAACTTCTGGCACCGGTGGCATTGAGCCGGGCCCTTCTTCCCCCTTCATGCTTCAATTTTGATGCCCGGCAAAAACCCACCCACCTTCAACCAAAGACTTTTTATAAGACAACGTGACAGGTGGTGAATCTGTCGCTGTCTTTATGCCCAAGCAAACTATATAAATCGTTAATAAGTAAATAAACCTACCACCCAACCACTCGGCTATCGTGACTATTATCGTATTTGCTTTTTGTTGATTGAAAACGAATCTCATATCAACGGGACTTTATTAAATAAACAAATATATATTTACAAAATATATATAATAATAATAATAATATGATATTTATACAGGGTGGGCCGTAATTTTTTCAAATAGCAACACTTGATTTCTCAAAAACCGTTAGAGAGACGGACGCGCGGTTAGCGGGGAACTGTGCGTCGCTTCATGCAGTTTTAGTCACGATGGAGCGATTCACGGGACAACAGCGTACTTTTTGTGTTAAGCAGTTTTACAAAAATAACGAGTCGAGAGACCCGAGTTCGATCCCCAGGTGGAAGTACCAATGAGTTTTTCAAAAACTTATGTACGAATTTCATCGTTGCCTTGGACATAAAGGCGGCGACGGGCTCACCACCTGTCACGTTGTCCCGAAAATATCTTCGGTGGAAGGTGGGTCAAAGGAACTTAATTGTCTAGACTTGACCTCTGTCTACCCCTGTATTGGGAATTGCGTGAAGATATTTATTATATTTATTATTACGATTCCTACGTTACTGTACGACGCTTATTTAGAATTGAATACGGATTACGTCATGTAAATGAGTGTCCATGTGTTAATTTAATCAAAGCTTGGATTACTAAGTTTGAACAAACGGGATCGACAATGGCAATACCAAGGACTACTCTGCGGCGAATTTTGCATCTGGATCTTAAGCTGCATCCATACAAGCTTCAAATTGCGCAGGAGATGAAACCAAACGATTACATTCAACGTAAGTTATTGGCTGACACTTGAGAATGTATTGTTTACGGACGAGGCCCATTTTCACATTAATGGACATGTAAACAAGCACAATTATCGATATTATATATATATATATATATATATATATATATATATATATATATATATATATATATATATATATATAGCTAGTCACCAACTTTATGTCCATGCCAACGATATAAAACGTACATAAGTTTTTGAAAAAACCCATCGGACGGCCTTGGATATCGAACTCGGGTTTTCGATCTCCCGGTCGGTTGAATTTCGATATCCAAACCACTCGGCGATTATGACTCTCTTTTGGTTACATAATTACTTAATAGCCATACGACGAGAGGCGTACACACCGGTTTTCATCGTCTCTGTTGGTTCGCTTCCCGTCGGGTCAATGTAGAAAACACTTTTCTTTTTTTCTTTTCTGTGGTTACAGCATAGGAATATACCACCCCCTTTTTCTCGTGGGTGTCTTAAGAGAGGACTAAGGAAAAAGAATTTTGTGCTAGGTGGCGGGATAACCATTTCATATTTGAAAGAAAAAACAGTACTATTTACTTAAAAAGTGAAACAGTTTTTTTATCTCAATTAAGATATAATTTCAATTAATTATTTTCTAATCCAATGTTCAACATTTTAATAAAGTCACAGCGTTACCAAGATTAATATTTTTATTAAAAAAAAATGGAAGACCGATTTTCATTTTGGTGCTCAATTACACCTGCCGCCTTTCATTACCAACATTTATTAGATTGCCGAACCTATAACCTTTTAAATAAGGCCAAATATTACATTTTTAATAGATGTGGACATTTTTCATTATACACGTTTATAGTAAGGTATAATAACTTACCGTAAACATGTACTCGTATAATGAAAAACCTTTAAACTTGAATATTTTTTTATTAGGTGCACACTATCCAGTTGCCCGCGGTTTAACACTTAACACCGAACTCTAATTATTTTTATAAAATAAAAGTAGCCTATATTACTCTTTTTAAAATCAACTATCTGTCAGTCAAATTCCTGCAAAAATCGCTCCAGCTAGTTCAGAGATTTCCTCGACCACACAGACAGATTTATTTTTATGTAAGTACAGTTAATTTTTATTAATATATATATATATATATATATATATATATATATATATATATATATATATATATATATATATATATATATATATATATATATATATATATATATATATATATATATATATATATATATATATATATATATATATATATATATATATATTTTTTTTTTTTTATAATGTTGAACATTGGATTAGAAAATAATTAATTGAAATTATATCTTAATTGAGATAAAAAAAAAAAAAAAATATTCCTTAGTCCTCTCTTAAGACACCCACGAGAAAAAGGGGGTGGTATATTCCTATGCTGTAACCACAGAAAAGAAAAAAAGAAAAGTGTTTTCTACATTGACCCGACGGGAAGCGAACCAACAGAGACGATGAAAACCAGTGTGTACGCCTCTCGTCGTATGGCTATTAAGTAATTATGTAACCAAAAGAGAGTCATAATCGCCGAGTTGTTTGGATATCGAAATTCAACCGACCGGGAGATCTTACACAATTTTTGTAATTTTTTTTTCTTAGTATGTTGTTCAATGTTATTTTTATTTGTGATGTAAATAAAGAGTTTCTTTCCTTCTTTCTTTATTTTGGCACCGCAATCAACCACATCAATAAGGAGATAATATTTTATTCATTATTATGAAGACTCCTTGACATATACAGCTTTATTACTTGATAAATGTGGTGAAATACTCAAAATTATTTAGAATTTTCTAGGGACTCCTCAGATCCTGACGTGAAGACCATGCGACCAAACTGAAACTGTACCCTTTTTAAGCAAAAAAAATATTTTTGGGATCAATTTCCATACCACGGAGTATGAAGTAAAATATAAAAAATACAACACAACTGAGAACATTTCTTTTTTTGAAGTCGGTTTAAATAGAAATTCATATAAAATGCTGATTTGTTGCCACATCCTAAAGCCAAATTTATTACCCGAAGTGATGGTACCAACGTAACGCACTGGAAGTTATGTTTTATTCTGATATGAAATCCAGAGTTCAATTTTACATTGAAATTCGGGCACGAAATTTTACGCAGATTAAAATAACAGCAACAAAACAGGAGTTTTTATGCCTTAAATTGAATCAATGTTTTGGAAAAGAAGTGTATAAGTAAACTTCTTCGTGAAATCGTTGGTTAAAACTTATTTTTAAACAACGAAATCAGGAAGTAGTTTCTCAGCCAAGTAAATTTTTTTCAAGTATGACTGTCTGTAGTTTATACCAATTGGTCTGATTTTGATAATTCTTTTGTCTTATTCCATAGACTTAGTCACTTAGCGGAAATTAATTATTGTACAGATGTTAGCTTAAGATTACTTTGCTAAAAGAAATGTCTACATTATTTGGTCGAGTGGTTGGGTGGTCTGAATTTCGAGTCAAGAGACTCGAGTCCGATCCCCAGGTGGCAGGCTCGTATCAATGGGTTTTTCAAAAACTTATGTACGAATTATATCGTTGGCTTGGATATAAAGACGACGACAAGCTCACCACCTGTCACGTTTTCCAGAAAATATATTCGGTGGAATATTGGTTAAAGGCACATTGTCTATATTCTATAGACCTCTGTCTACCCCTGCTTTGGAAATTTCGTGAAGATATTTATTTATTTATTTTATCTTCCCTACTAAATCTACACTACTCGACACCAGGTAACATACGCCACCGCCGATAAATATGCGACACGTGATTCGCCTCAAAACAAGGTATTAACAAGCAAGTAAACTACGACTCGATCGCAGAGTGACAAATATTTTTTTTTGTTTTTCGAGGAGGAAAAGGTTTTATTGCGAGTAAGGAGAAGTAGTAATGGAACGCATGTTTGAAAGAAAGAAGAAAGAAAGAAACATTTATTCAGCACAAGTAAAAATAATAACAAGCATAACCAAATAAAAAAAAAAGATCTACTGCATATGGTTAAAAATGTTAAAGTCTCTCTTTCTCTTCGAACCAGGTAACATATTCCCCTTATTGTTCCTTTGTTTACGAAGTGTTGCAAATTAATTTTAAAACATCTGTATAACTATATAACAACTGAATAAATTTGTTTTTTTTTTTTTAATTAAGGTCTTCTTTGAAGTTGGTAGTAAGTAGTTGGAAGTTCTTTGAAGTAAGGGGAATCCGTCAATTATTTATACAAATTTTCCAGTACCTCACTTAAAAGTATAAATAAAAATAAATATAAAATATCTTCACGCAATTCCCAATACAAGGATAGACAGATGTCAAGTCTGGACAATTAAGTCCCTTTGACACACCTTCCACCGAAGATATTTTCGGGACAACGTGACAGGTGGTGAGCCCGTCGCCGTCTTTATGTCCAAGCCAACGATGAAATTCGTACATAAGTTTTTGAAAAACTCATTGGTACTGCCACCTGGGGATCGAACTCGGGTCTCGAGATTCCGACCACCCAACAACTACTTGTGTAGTGACTATATCACTTAAAAGTAAGTAAAAAATAATCTACCAAAGAATTTAGTGTTAGATAAACTTAAGTGTATTTAACACTAAAGTTACTATTGGTTAAGCTTAACGCCGTACTCTGTGCTCAATGCAAATGCGAAAGTCAACTCGCTGATAACAGAACAAATCTGGTTTTATTCACGGGTGCGTCCGCAGAATCATAATGAACTAAGCCGCGTATTTATTCTTCAGTGCAAAAAAATTCTTAGATTTATAGAATAAAATCCTGATACTAATATTAAAAATGTGAATTTTTGTATTTTGTATTTTTAGTTTGAATGAAATCTCGCGTACATACATAAAGGCTTTCGACCACCCGTAGGCCTCTCACGTTAGTCGGATTTTCATAAAGGCCATTATTTCATGAACACCTACAATACCAGAGGAATAGCAGAGGCGTTACTGATCTCTGAGAAAAGTAAAGGCTCTTTTCTTGAAGGTCCGTAAGTCGTGTCGTTTCGGAAAAACCGCTGACGGCAGCACATTCCATAAAGCGTAAGTGCGTGGCAGAAAATTCCGCCAAAAACGCACTGTGGTGGAATGCCAAGCATCAAGAAAGTGTCGATGCAATTTTAGATTATGCCGTAAGGTTCGATGGCGAAATTCAGCGGCTGGAATGAATCCGAACAATTCCTCGGAACACTCCACGTATTACATCTAGTAAAAACTCTAAGTTCCATCTGATGACCTCGTTTCGGCAAACGCGATGTTAGACGAGCTTCATAAGATGGAATAACGACTTGCAAAATGTTGCGGGAAGTCAAGGGATGCAAGTGGCTGTAGGCCGTTCTGCGAGGAAAATTTTTGGAGATACATATGTTCAGCAGTCGACTCTTTATAGACTATAAAGAAGATATGTAGTCGGAAGCCTTGACCGCTCCGCTGGACCCATTTTTCTCAAAAGCTATTTTGTGACAAAGTGGCAGGTGGTGAGCTTATCGCCGTATTTATTACATTGTAGTGTATATATTACCGAATATATACTACAGTAGTTAAGTATTAAAACGTATTAAAATTTTATCATTTAGATACATAAACTTTCACTTTTACAATATTATTATGATAGTTTAATAAAGTAAAGATTATGTAAGATTAGTATGACATAATAAAGGCTTTTCAAGTTTAGCAAGCTATAACTTTAACAATTTCTCGTTCATAGACAGAATCGTTTATCCAACGTATAAGTTTTACGAGTTGTGCTAACGGGAAGAAGCCAGTTGATAATTTATCAAATATCGTAAGTTAAACGAGATGGGTTTCATATCAATACTGTTCGGATGATTTTTTTGTGTATCATTTAGCATTTCACATTTCTTGGGTAGTTACCACTTTGAACAGTGGTAGAGCCACGCATCATCTTTTGTTTTTGCATGAAAGGGCCGGCTCGACCGGGGAAGTATCACGACAGCACAGAATACTGGCGTGAAGTAGAAGTTTAACAAACTTCTGCGTTTTGTCTGGTGAGTGCAGTTAACCGGAGGCCCCACCCCTCTCACCCAAAACATGGTAGCGGAAGAAAAAAATGTACCCTAAGGGGATACCAGCACCATCGGTACTGGAGCATCCCCCCCTGTGCACCCGCGCAACCATTAGATGCCATCCACTACCATCTGGAGACGGCAAAGCCAGCCTTGCTTTTCTTATCCTGACGCAGATATCCTCTCCGGCGCTAGAAGCTGGAACATTCTTTTGTGCCACGGAAAAAGTCCCGTTCTACCTTTCTCAAAGGCCGGCAACACATCTGCTATTCCTCCGGTTTTGTAGATGTTCATGGACGGCGGTAATCACTTACCATCACCTGCTCGTTTGCCTCCTTTTTCTATAAAAACCGATTGCTACAGATTAGAGATTGTGGTACTCGGCGACTTTAACACCCACCACGCCGAATGGCTACGATCTCAAACCACTGATCATGCGGGGAAATCTGTTTTTGACTTTGCCTTAGCATATGATCTGACACAACTGGTTACTTCGCCAACGCGGGTTCTGGATGTCGACACCTATCATACTAGATCATACACATTCCCTGCTGGATCTTTTGCTGACCTCTCATCCGGGCGGCTATGTGGTCTCCATTTATGCCCCTTTGGGTTCATCGGACCACTGCCTGATTCGGAGTAAAGTGCCTATCATGTACCCATTGCGGTCGTGATATGCAGGACCGTATACATCGGCCGTACCAATATTTCTAAGTAACACGTCGATGGGTACCGGAACAATTTTGAGGCCCATTAAATTTTGTCCAGTTCAATCCTAAATAGACACAAGTTTGCGCGTTTACCGCTAAAAATAAACCCTTCGTCGTGTCACCTCATTTCGAGTGCACTCCCCTAGTTGCCTCAGCCAGCATCGGAATTCATGGCGTCGACATATCGAGCAATGTTCAGTTTCGCGGTCATGTGGAAGGAAAGGCCAAATTGGCCTCTAAAAAGCTTGGCGTGCTCAGTTGAGCACGACAGTACTTCATACCGGCCCACCGCGTGCAACTTTGTAAGGCGCAGGTTCGGCCGCACATGGTCTACTATTCGCATGTCTGAACGGGGGACCCCAGTGTCAGCTCCTTCCATTTGAACGTATCCAACGAAGAGCCGCTCGAATCGTCGAGGACCATGTTCTATCTGATAGGCTAGATCCCCAGGCATTGCGAAGAGACGTTGAACCTCTTTGCATTTTTTTCCAAGATTTACTACGGGGAGTGCTCCGAGAAAATGTTCGGATTAATCTTAGCCGCTGATTTTCACCATTGTACCTTACGGCATAGTCAAAAATTCTATCAACACCATCTTGATGCTTGGCATTGCACCACAGTGCGTTTTTCGCGGAATTTTTTGCCACGCACTTGCACCTTATGAAATGTGCAGCCGTCAGCGGTTTTTCCGGACCGATACGACTTAGGGGCGGGCCTTCAAGAAAAGAGCTAAGCCACAGGTATACTTTCTCAAAGGCCGGAAACGCATCTGCTATGCCTCTGGTATTGCGGATGTTCATGGGCGGCGGTAATTACTTATGGTAACATGGCAAATCCTCCATGGATTTGACATGTTACCACGCTTGGACCGCATCAATATGCATGTACTTGTTGTCGATACAACACCTACCTGATACTACGCAACTTCAACTCAGTTGTCTGTAATAGTTCTGCTTAATATTGATCATTTTGTTTAAAGTATAGAAAAGTTATTTGAAATTAATTTAAAAATTTTAAGTAGTGAGTCCGATGTATTTTATCGTTTGAGAGAAAGCTTTAACCAGATAATAACCGTAAAGTTTATTACAAAAGCGCTGAATCAAACCTACTTTATTGGACATTCCGAAGCAATGAACAAACGAATGTTACTGTTATATGAAAACGTTTATTAGTCACCTAAATTATTTAATAAAAACTACTAATGTCCTAGAAAATAAATAACATAAATATTTTGATAATAATTATTTTAAGTTAAATGTCAGAACTTTCACATCACACTACCGTCATCGTCATGAAAAGACAAATAATCTGAATGAATTTTGAAGGGACTTTTTGCAATAACCATCGTAAATTAGTGGTCGAAAAAAAATAATACATACTTTTATGCGGCATCGAAAATATTTGAATACTATACCTCATACAACTCCTATGGGACGAAAAGACTAAAAAATTTCTCGCGCTGTCAGCATATATCGGTGATGATCACGACCTTTTGAACAAGACGTATACTTTAGTGTGTATATTTTTGTGTTTGATATTTTTTATCTTTTCCGTGTGGTTACGGCGTAAGAAGATAACATCCCCTTTCTTCCCATGGGTGTCGTAATCAGTGACTGAAAGAAAAATCTAGAAAATGCAATGGGCTACCAATAGATGGCGGGAAAATACTAGACCAAAATTCAGCAGACCCATGACGAGTACGACCATGCGTCTTAGGTGTGAGACGTCTGGTACTGCGATCATCAATCCGCTGATTTGGGAGAGGCCTATGTCCTGCAGTGGACTTTACAAGCCGTTGTGATGATTACTGTGTAGTATATTTAACAATTCATATTTTATTCTGATAATTATGTACGTGTATAGCAAGTAAAGTTTACTCCTGGAAGACCTGGAAGAGGATGCACGGATCAAATTTTTTCTCTCTGCATGATCACGGAGAAGCTTCTGGCTGCTAGCCAGAATATTTTCTGTGCTTTTGTGGATCTTGAGAAAGCATTTAATAAGGTTGTAAGGAAGAATATGTGGGAACTGTTGCCGGGGTATGGTGTGGATGGTCGATTGCTAAGGGCTGTGCAGTCACTTTACTGTGACTGTAAAGCCTGTGTGCGGGTAGGGCATAACCTGTCACCCATGTTTAGCATCCAAACGGGCGTAAAACAGGGTTGTGTCATGTCTTCCTGGCTGTTCATACTGTATCTCGACAGCTGTTTACAGAAGCTGAAAGATAGCTAGAATTGTCTGCTGTTTGTTGATGATGCAATGCTTATTGCACCTTCAGAGGCATAAGTCACGTGTATAAAAGAAGGATGTGAAATTAAAGGTCTCCGTTTGAATGCTAATAAAACTAAGGTTCTGGTATATGAAAGGGACGAAGAAAGAACGAAGTGCGAAATTTGGGTTAATCAGGAATGTCTAGAACAGGTCAATGAAATTGTGTACTTGGAGAGTGCGTTTAGCTAGGATGCAAGATGTTGTGCTTCGATGGTTTGGGCACGTTGAGCGAATGAGGGAAGACCGAATGGTGAAGAAAATATATAGCACGAAAGTTAATATTAAAAGGTGTCGAGGTAGACCGAGACTAACTTTCGAAGACCATGTGAGCAAATTGCTCGAAGAAGGGAGGGTCAAGAGTACTCGGATACCTAGACGTGCATGTATGAAGAAGATGATGATGGCTTCTTTCAGAAGCGAAAGAAGTATGTAGGGATCGTGACACTTGGCGATCTGTTCTCTCTGGCTGCCCCGTCAGGGTTTGTGCGTGAAGATAAGTAAGTAAGTAAGTATACCTTTTCCCGAGACTTCTTCCGGGATTTCCGGAAGAACTATCTCGAAAAACCTGGAGGGGTGAAACCCACCTTTCATGTTGTCTCAAAATAAGATCTGGTGAAAAGTGGGTCGAAACTTTTTACCAGACAACGTGATTTCGTAGATAATCTGGCACTGTCTTAATATCTAAGACTGTAGACTTACGTAATTAAAGAAATTGTAGATACGTTAATATCTTAAAAGTCACTACTAAAAACTAAAATAAAAATGGTTTTATTTATATAAAAATTCTTTTCACTAAAACATTATTGAGGTAAACGCTTTGTAAGAACATCCATTGGATATTTATTTATTTATTTATATATTTATATATTTATTTATTTATTTATTTATTTATTTATTTATTTATTTATTTATTTATTTATTTATTTATTTATTTATTATTTATTTGTTTATTTATTTATTTATTTATTTATTTATTTATTTATTATTTATTTATTTATTTAATTATTTATATTTATAAAATGTTATTAAATAATAGGATATTATGCCGTAGTACGTCAATTCGATATTTGTTATTTGTGTATCTTAAACTGCCTGCAGAGAATAAGGTGTAATAATACTCGTAGACATGCATGTGTGACTTGAGCGAATATGACATAAAATTTGTAAATTGTCTCGGAGAATTACTACGCAAGTGGCTCTAGAGGCCTTTACTGAACTGTATTTTGTAGGAATCATTTATGCTTTCGAAAACATACCTGGGTGTTAAAAAAATATAAACATTTCGGTATAAAATAAAATAAAACAATAGAATATATCAAGAACAGATAAATGTGTTAAGAAAATAATTCTAATGTTAATATCATTACATAAAACTTATATCAATACCAGAGCGGCGACAGGTTCACCACCTGTCACGTTGTCCCGAAAATATCTTCGGTGGAAGGTGGGTCGTAGAGACTTAATTGTTTAGACTAGACCTCTGTCTTTTTATTTTTTTTATAGAAAAGGCCAGCAAACGAGCAGGCGGGTCACTTAGTGTATGTTCCAGGCTTAGAGTTCTCCCCACCCCCCCGTAATAGGGGGAGGGGGGTGCGTGGGCCTCCGGTTACCTGCCCTCACCAGACGAAACGCAGAAGTTTGTTAGACTTCTACTTCACGCCGGTATTCTGTGAGGTCATGGTACTTCCCCGGTCGAGGCGCCCATTCATGCAACAACAAAAGTTGACTGAAACACTGAGTCAGTGTTTCGCAGAATGCGTTTGTGCCTATAAAACATGGATCTCATATCGAGCCATTTTTGTGAGGTTGTGTTGGTACGTTCAGTGCTATGGTAGATTCGATTCGTCAAAGGAATTTCCTGCTATAAATGTATGTATGTGACTTCTGCGATGAGTTAACTTTGCTGTTTCCCGCTTTCACATTGTTATCTGCAAACCTCTGCACAGAATATTTCAAGTAAGACTTATTTTATTCTTTTCACAAATTAGGTTACCTGAACGTCATATTAGTAAATAACAACATGTGTCTTATTAAAAATAATTAAGATCAATAGTTATTAGATACCTATGTTTGCACCTACACACGGTAGGTACTCACGGTTCGAGCGGCGAATGTTTCAAACGAGCCGCCGCTTTGGTGCGACGGCGGATAGGCGGCGGTCTTTCTAAAAGTGTTAGGTAGAGAACCAGGATAACGTAAACATAAGGAAGTTGTGTTACGAATACAATTACAAGTGAATAGGTAAATATTTTGGGAATAACTAAAGCTATTGGGGTCACATATAAATGAATTGGATTTGAAAACTTTTAATTTATCCTAGTCACGATAGCCGAGTTGTTGGGTGGTCGGAATTTCGAGTCGAGAGACCCGAGTTCGATCCCCAGGTGGCAGTACCAATGAGTTTTTCAAAAACTTATGTACGAATTTCATCGTTGGCTTGGACATAAAGGCGGCGACTGGCTCACCACCTGTCACGTTGTTCCGAAAATATCTTCGGTGGAAGGTGGGTCAAAGGAACTTAATTGTCTAGACTTGACCTCTGTCTACCCCTGTATTGGGAATTGCGTGAAGATATTTTTTTTAATTTATCCTATAGAGAGAAACAGTGTCTGAGTTAGGGTCATCAAAAGTTTGATTAAATAAAATATGTTTAAGTTTTGTATGGATATATTTGTAACTTAATTTAGTCATATTACCCTTACCACTTTGTTTATTATATCAAAGTAGCATGGGTACGTGTGTATTTATAACTAAATATGGAACACCTTGCATTTATAAAATTTCGTATTTACGAGTACGTGTCATTTTTAACTATCAGTCATCCGGCAATTATGGCAAACCCTTCCTGATTTTCCATAATTGTCCTACTTGGCAAGTGGATTGGCGATTTCAGTACCATACACCTTGCACACAGTTGCCCGTTAACGGTCTGCTGAATTTTCTGTCCGGTATTTTTCGAGATCTATCTGGAGTATTTTCCACCATAAAATTTCTAATCCTTCAAAGGTTTTGCACTCATTATTAGGCACCGGGCAAATTTAATTCAATAATTGGAACAGAGATTCCAATTTTTAAATTCAATTTGTTCAGACCAGATTTATTTCAGAGCTGACTAAGCCGGATTAGGTTCAAACACAAATTCCAAAAAAGAGACAAAAATACGAATATATTCATCATGTCTCTAGTATATAAAAATATTCTTGATGGAGACTAGATCATCAGGCGTAATGATCTATCATTGATACATTATATACATCAATACCGGAGGAATAGAAGATGCGTTGCCAGCCTTTGAGAAAGGTATAGGCTCTTTTATTTAAGGCCCCTTAGTCGTATCGGTCTGGAAAAACCGCTGACGGCAGCACATTCCACAAAGTGCAAGTGCATGGCTAAAAATTTCGTGAAAAACGCACTGTGTTGGAATGTCAAGCATCAAGGTGGTGTTGATGAAATTTTTGGTTGTACCGTAAGGTATGCTGGTGAAATTCAGCGGCTGGGATTAATCCGAACAATTCCTCGGAGCACTCCCCGTAGTAGATCTAGTAGAATATGCAAAGAGATACAACATCTCTGCGCAAAGCCAGGTAATCTAGCCGATCGGATTGAGTATGGTCGTCGACAATTCGAGCCGCTCTTCTTTGGATACGGTCAAATGGAAGAAACTGACACTGGGGTGACCGCGAAACTGAACATTGCCCGATATGTCGATGCCAAGGATTCCGATGATGGCTGAGTCAACTAGGGGAGTGCTCTCAAAACGAGGTGATACGACGGAGGGTTTCTTTTTAGCGGTAAACGAGCAAACTTGTTTCTTTTTAGGGTTGAACTGGACTAAATTTAGTTGGACCCAATCCGAAACATCAGACACAAGTTTGTTCCGGTATTCGTCGACGTGATCCCGCGAAATATTGGCATACCAGTGCTGTCATCTGCATAGCAATGGATGTTACTAATTTGTAATAAATTATTGATATTGCAGAAGGAACAGGGTTGGCGATAGCACACAGCCTTGTCGAACACCAGCGCTCACAGACTTGGAGTCCGAGCATGCACCGTCAACTACGACCTTGATGCTCCGGCCTGTGAGAAAATTAGTGACCCAATTACAAAATTTTTCGGGAAGACCATATGACGGAAGCTTTGAGAGAAGTGCTTTGTGCCATACCCGATCAAAGGCTTTGCTATGTCCAAACTAACTGCCAGGGCCTCACCCTTACTCTTCCTTACTGCCTTCGCCCATCGATGAGTGAGGTACAAAATAAGATCACCAGCCGAGCGACCCCGACGGAAGCCGTACTGGCGGTCACTGATCAACTGGTGCTCCTCTAAGTACCTCAAGAGCTGACAGTTTATAATGGACTATATTTTTTTGGAGAAAAAGAAGTGATGGCGATCGGTCTTCAGCTACCCGGATCGGAGCGGTCACCTTTCTTAGGGATCAGGTGCACCAAAACTATCTTCCATGTCATCGGGACGACGCTTTGAGAGTAGGAGTACCGAAAAAGACGCGTTTGAACCGGTGCTTACTCTGGAGCACACATCCTAAGCACAATAGGGGGGATATCATCGGGCCCACTAGACTTCTGGATGTCCAGGGAGAGGAGTGCTTTTCGCACTGAGCTCTGAAAGACCCGCATGTCCGGCATAGAGCACTCACTGCACGGTATGGTCTGTGGCGAGTTTCCCCTGCTATCGAGAGTCGATTTGGACACAAAAAGAGAACCTAGAAGATCGGCTTTCTCTTTTGCGTCATGGGCCAGCGAGTTGTCCTCCCTGTGCATATATGGTAGTGATGGCTGACTGAAATTTCCTTGGACAGCCTTGGCGAGGGACCAGAACGCACGAGTTCCCGAAGGAAGACGAACTAGTTTCTCGCCAATTCTGCCAATGTGCTCGGACTTTACCGCAGTAATTATTGAAGGACCTGGCGGCAGAGTTATACTCCTTCTTAAAATACTCATTTTTTGAATTCTGAGACGCCGATATTAACGCAAATAAGTTACGATAGCCGAGTGGTGTGGTGGTCGGAATTTCGAGTCAAGAGACCCGAGTTCGATGCCCAGACGGCTGGCTCGTACCAATGGGTTTTTCAAAAACTTATTTAGAATTACATCGTTGGCTTGGACGTAAAGACGGCGACGGGCTCACCACTTGTCACGTTGCCCCGAAAATATCTTCGGTGGAAGGTGGGTCGAAGGTCGAATTGTCTAGACTAGACCTCTGTCTACCCCTGTATTGGGAATTGCATGAAGATATTTATTTATTTATCTGCCATCTAAAAGAATGTTACATATTCTTATGTTTGGCGCAGAGTCAAGATAAGGCAACAATTTTGGTTACAACGCCATCTATTAAAAGTCTTCGGAAACGTCAAGTAGTGCGCTTGAGTAGGGTCGATACAGGATGTGACAGAGCGGATTTGACTACTATGTGTTGTCAATGTCATTTGATTTCTGATATTTAGCGCCTTCAGAATATTCTCGAGTTTTCACTTACGAAACGGAAGGCAGTGTGAACGTTTATTTTCCTGTATCGAACTTACTGCGTTTCCACAAATTCAGATCGGTTTTCTGATATGGCTCAAGACGGATCAAACAACGAGTTGCCTCAAGTGGACTACCCTTCGCCAACATGTTGATAACACACGGCAAATTACCTTCAGACCTATTAAATTAAATGTTATGTGTTCAATGATCATGTTTAATTTACATAACTGTAAGGAAGAGATAAAACAGGATTTAACCTGGATTATAGTGACAAGGCTTAGTCGCTGACATTTCTTACCTCGCAGTTGAACGAAATTGTTTATTGTTGACGCGTAACTACTCGTATACTTATTTAAGGTTTAACACGGTATATTACTTTGATTGTTCTGCTCAAACAATAACTTTTTTAACCTTTTCTCGGGTCTGGTGTATGTGCAAGCATTCTTGTTGACGGTGTAAGACACAGTGGCTCGGAAATAAGAGCGATGCCACGGATCGACAGAGGTCGCTGCTTCGAATCCCGCCCGAGTCAGTTGAAATTTTAAAAACATTTTTTCACATTAATTTAATCACATAAAAGTTCAGCATAACAAATATAATGCTTTAAAAACCATTCTTGTTTTCCCAACCTACTTCATAACACAAGTGCTCTAAGCTAATTACTTTTGGATCAGAGCAATATGTGATGTTGTCCCAGAATAAATTTATGGATAACAATATGTACTTATATTCCAAAAGAGATTTAAAATTTTATCTTATGCGGGTGAGACACGGTGGATTGCAAAAAAGGGCACCACCACTGTAAGGAAAACTTCGTGAGTTTGAATTTTGCTGGTGTCAGCGATGAGATTTTAAATGAATTCAGCATAATACATAAGAGCAGAACAATAAATAAATAATAATAAATATCTTCACGCAATTCCCAACACAAGGGTAAACACAGGCCTAGTCTAGACAATTAAATCCCTTCGAACCACCTACCACCGAAGAGATTTTCGGGACAACGTGACAGGTCCTTATGTCAGCAATATAATTCGTACATAAGTTTTTGAAAAACCCATTTGTACGAGCCTGCCACCTAGGGATCGAATTCGGGTCTTTTGACTCGAAATACCGACTACCCCGCCACTCGGCTATCGTGACTTCGATCGATATATTCAAAGCCTATTAACTATTTAGCCAAGTTTAAATTTGAAAGTATATCTGTGTGTCATTTAATGATTACAAATTGTAATTATAATTTTGACATTGTTTATATAATCATTATTGATATTGTATAATTTATATTGTAAAATTTTAATGTTATTGTTATACGAAGGTATCAAAATACAGCCTTGAGTTACTTTTCCGTGCTTCTCTGTGGTCTTGTTTTGCTAAATTAATTCGTTCACAAGAAGGTCATGAAAGCTTTAAGCCAGCCATAATAGAGAAAATGAAAAAAAATCAACTTTAAATATTAAATTTATTAATTTTTTACGTATTTTGAAATAAAACAGTTATCGTTTCGTATCGTTTCGAAAATCTCGAAGGAGCTTTGAGCAGATTACTTTATAGGATGTTTTGGATGAAGCCAACTGGGATCAAAAGTAATTTGTGTATATATATATATATATATATATATATATATATATATATATATATATATATATATATATATATATATATCTATATATATATATATATATATATATATATATATATATATATATATATATATATATATATATATATATATATATATATATATATATATATATATATATATGTGCTTCAAAGAAGTTAAACCGAAAGTTCATGAATACATTGTCATTACACAAAAATAATGGTATTATAACAGCCGAAATATTTTCTATTATTTCAATTTATTGTAAGATAATATTTTACACAATGGAATCGACATTAAAATTTTAAAGTAAGTAAAGTTTCGATAGCAAGGAACAAGAATAAATAATTCAACTGAAAGGTATTTGTTAAGGAAACCCGTTACAAAACTTAGCTGCTATGATATTAAATTGTTTTATATTTGTCTTTTGCAAACATCGTTGCTCTTCAAATATCTTTGTGTATTTGCTTGTGTAAGTTATATTAAACATGAGCAAGTGTTTTGCGACTATTTATTGTATTAGTTTAAGCGAAGCGAAGCCAACGATATAATTTGTACATAGGTTTTAAGAAAAACACTTTGGTACGGCCACTTGAGGATCGAACTCGGGTCTCATGACTCGAAATTCCGACGACCCAACCACTCGGCTATCGTGACTTATCATCCTATCCATTAAATCAAATTCGGTAGGCTATGACAAAATTAGCCGCCGGATGATTTTATATATTATAGATTATCTCATACCTATCCCTACCCACATTATTAACGTTATCTAGTTGCCGAACAGAGCAGACGTTTTTTGTTCTTATTATACTTAAAAAAAAATAAAAAAAGAAAGCTTAAAAAAAAAACTTACGAATAAGTATACTGAATTTTCGCGAGTGGTTTTAACAAATCAATAGTAAACGAGTGATTAACTGCACGTGTAAACAATACTATCAATATCCGCACATAATGAGTGTACAACGTTCACCGAAAAAAACCCAAATCATAAGCGGCAGCGGAAACAACTCACAGCCAGATTTGTATTCAATATCTCGAAAAGAAAATTACGTTAGCCAAAGAAAAAGGAAACAACCTGATTCGGAAATCGATTTCAAGGTGGAGCTTAATTTATTTCGAAAAGATATAATGTCCTTTTTTAAGGACTTTGCTAAATCACAAAAAGAGGATACACAAGGTATCAAAAAAGACCTAGCCGATATCAAAAACGAAATGAATAATTTAAAAATTTCTGTAGAAAACTTATCACAAGAATACGATAAAATGCAAACAGAGTTAGTGAATTTAAAATTGACAAATAGTGAAATACAAACTAAAATAAAATTACTTGAAAATAATCTTAATTCCCTCAAAATTGTGGATAACATTACAAATTATAAGAAGTCAACATCGCAAATCAGTAATACGCTTTCAGCTTATTCCGAAGACATCATCCTAGAATGCCAAGATCGACAACAGCGCTTAAGTAACATTATTATTGTGGGTATATCGGAATTAATAGACAAAAACATTACGAAACGACAACTGTATGACATAAATGAAGCTCTAAACATACTAACTAAAATTTATCCTGACTGCCCTAAACCAATACGTACGCAAAGACTTGGCAAGTTTGTACCAAATAAAAATCGGCCGCTCAAAATTTTCTTTGAATCAGCTGATACTGTTAGGTATATATTAAGAAATAAGGCCAAACTAAACAACAATTTGCGGATATTTGCTGATCAAACACCCTTACAAAAGA
Source organism: Sericinus montela (assembly GCA_029286605.1). Taxonomy (NCBI): domain Eukaryota; kingdom Metazoa; phylum Arthropoda; class Insecta; order Lepidoptera; family Papilionidae; genus Sericinus; species Sericinus montela. The sequence goes on along the minus strand of JAGSMR010000065.1, from coordinate 772,512 downwards.
GCTATGTAAAATATCTAGGTGACGAGTTGACGCGCCGTGAACAAGAAGGGAAGCTGATTTAATGATAAAATACATTAAAGGTATTCCAAAAATTGTTAAAAAAACATAAAAAAACTCCGAGAGAAAGATGTAATATCTAAAAATGAATTGTCTTTTGATACCAATCACTACGTTAGGTATACCTACGAGAATATTTCTATGTACCCTACATCTCTTAAATTTTTATATGCAAATATTCGAAGTATAAGAAAAGCAGGTAAATTTGATGAGTTGAAATGTATTCTTAGGTCTATCAATGGCATAGTACATTTCATTATACTCACGGAAACATGGATCATGTCCGAGTCCGAAGCAAATGTCTTTTGCCTGCAGGGATATTCACATATTTACAATTACAGAAAAGAAAAACGCGGTGGCGGAGTATCCATTTATGTTCACAATAGTATTTCTTATGATTTAACCATGGCGTTGTATGAGGATGGAGTGCACTACCTATGGATATATTTACATAGATTTGCACTGTATGTGGGCGCCGTATATAAACCGGATAAAAGAAACATTAAATCATTTTTGAAAACTTACTCAGAGCAATTAGAAAAGTACAAACGAGGAATCGTATTTGGTGATTTTAACATAGATCTGTTAAAAAATGAATCATCAAATTATATAACAACGTTAGAAGAAACTGGCTTCAAAATTATTAACAAAATTCACGAAGACTATTGTACACGTCAAACAAATAATACTAAATCAATATTAGACCACATATGTACAAATGTTTACGACAATTCGTTTAATGTGACTTTGATTGATACGCCTTTATCGGACCACAAGCAATTATTTCTAGAATTAATTCAACACAAAACATGCAAAAAAAAGAAAATACAGTATGATGCAATTAATTATTCAAGCCTATACAAAAATGTTAAAAACGCATCGTTTAAGAATCACAATAATTGTTATGCAACGTTAGAATCGGCCAAAAATGTGTTAGTGTTTTGTCGTGTCCAACGAGGTCATTTTCCATCCTCGCTCATGGTATGGTTGGGAGTTTCTTAACAAAGGTACATTTTTGTGAAAAAGGTGTAAAAACGAATGCAGTTGTGTATCAAAGTACAGTCCTGATGAACCTTGTGGAACCTGTTTTTCATACCATGTTCAATAACAGGCACTGGGTATTCGAACAAGATTCGGCGCCAGCTCATAGAGCAAAGAGCACACAAGACTGGCTGGCGACGCGTGAAATCGTCTTCATCGGGCACGAAGACTGGCCTTCCTCCAGTCCAGATTTGAATTTGTTAGATTACAAGATATGGCAACACTTGGAGGAAAAGGCGTGCTCAAAGCCCCATCCCAATTGGGAGTCACTCAAGACATCCTTGATTAAGGCAGCCGCCGATATTGACATGGACCTCGTTCGTGCTGCGATAGACAACTGGCCGCGCAGATTGAATAAACTTTAGTCATTTTGAATAAACTTTAGTCATTTTGAATAAACTTTAGTCATTTTGAATAAACTTTAGTCATTTTGAATAAACTTTAGTGTCATAAGAATCGATGTTTTTTTAAGTTAATTTTGGTATATAAATGGTTTATATACCAAAATTAACTTATATATTATATTATAATGGTTTTGGTACATAATGAATAAACTTATTTCAATTATTTGATATTAAACATGTGACCTGAAACCTAACCAGAAGGATATCGTAACTGATGGTATTAAAAGCGTTCCAAAAATCGACTAAAGCCAGAACAGTGACTTTAGTATCCTCCATTCCCGCTCTAATATAACCGGTAACTTTGAGGAGTGCGGAAACTGCTGTGACCAGGTCTAAAACCAGGCTGTAGAGGACTTCATAAATTGTTCTTATAGACAAACTGGGACATTTACTTGTGCACGCAGGCCTCTAATATTTTGGATAGGAACGGGAGAATGGATAAAGGTCGAATAAGTGTGGATAATGAAGGATTAGTAGTCTTTGGTAAAGGAATAACGAAGGCCTTGCACCACTGGGATGGAAATGATCCAGAATCCAAAGAAAAATTGAATAATGTGGGTAAGGATAGGTATGAGATAATCTATAATATATAAAATCATCCGGCGGCTAATTTTATCATAGCCTACCGAATTTGATTTAATGGATAGGATGATAAGTCACGATAGCCGAGTGGTTGGGTCGTCGGAATTTCGAGTCATGAGACCGGAGTTCGATCCTCAAGTGGCCGTACCAAAGGGTTTTTCTTAAAACCTATGTACAAATTATATCGTTGGCTTCGCTTCGCTTAAACTAATACAATAAATAGTCGCAAAACACTTGTTCATGTTTAATATAACTTACACAAGCAAATACACAAAGATATTTGAAGAGCAACGATGTTTGCAAAAGACAAATATAAAACAATTTAATATCATAGCAGCTAAGTTTTGTAATGGGTTTCCTTAACAAATACCTTTCAGTTGAATTATTTATTCTTGTTCCTTGTTATCGAAACTTTACTTACTTTAAAATTTTAATGTCGATTCCATTGTGTAGAATATTATCTTACAATAAATTGAAATAATAGAAAATATTTCGGCTTTTATAATACCATTATTTTTGTGTTATGACAATGTATTCATGAACTTTCGGTTTAACTTCTTTGAAGCACATACAATTTATAAATAAATACTATAATACAAATATAGATCACATAAATACTCTTCCCAAGATTGTACAGAAGATGGAAAAGTAAAATTTACTATTGTGTCTGTTGCATTTGTGTTAGAGACAGCCTTCGATTCAGTCGAAATATGGGCGGTGCTACAGTGTCTTCACTGGAGCCAGATAGGTATGAGCACAGAATGATGATGATGAATGATGAATGATGAGCACAGAACCAGAGCACGAACCCTATCCAACTGCAGAAAGGTGTAAGACAGGGTAACGTTAAATCACCGAAACTCTTCACCGCTGCATTGGAACATGTCTTCAAGCTGCTGAACTGGAAAGGTAGCGCTATTAAATTCAATGGCGAATGAATTACTCACATTCAGTTTGCCGACGACACGGTCTTGATGTCAGGATCGCTGGAGAAGCTTAGCACTATGTGAAAGTGTTTATCAACAGACTGGTCTCAAGAAGAACATGGATGAGACTAAGATCATGTCTAACGTCCATGTCAGACCTATGCCGGTGACTCACCCAGAGATCATCAAGAGGAAACTACGCTATTTCTTCTCGTCGTGTATATCCCAAGTCTAAAGTCCAAAGTATACAACCAGAGCGTGTTGCCAGATGACCTATGGTACCGACCTATCTTTGACTGCTGGCTGCATGAGCAAGCTCAAAGTTGCTCAGCATGCGATAGATTCCGAAATGAAGATATCCGCAACAGAACTTACGGAAACGACATAGCAGTAAAGATCAATACGCTGATCTAGGGGAGATTCTGCAGTGGACTCTTGACGGGCTGTAAAGAAGAAGAAGAAGAAATTTGTAATTTTAATGTAAATTTTGTGTATATTTTCTTACACATTTATTATTTATTTATTTATAAATAAGTATTTGGATATATATGCCTGCAATACTCAAAAAGTAGTCGATGGATGAACTTGAAAATTCGACGAGACGTTAAATTATTACTCAAAGTATTTGCATCGCATAGTTCTCACAAGTTTTGAAATTATATTGAATTGTAAAAGCGTGACTACAACATTCACTTTTCGATTATAATAATTGTTTCCGAGCTGTGACAGAGGAACGAAATAACACAACCAGGAATAAATCCAATTAAATTACTCCATAAAGCCTGTGAGAAACAGTTAAATAGACAATTAGAATTAAAAGTAACATTAACTCAAAGGAAAATGTGCGTCAGTGAAAAACAATAACGCACTTCAATTTCGTGTCAAATTTCTTTGAATCCCATACCGGAAGCTCATTCAATTGGACTCCATTTGAACGAGTGAACGAAAACACTAGTCGACAATTCGCAGTTGTCTCTGTATACACTACAGCAATTGTCTGTGCAATCGTATTTCGACAAGCTCCATTTAAATACTATGGTATTATAAAAGCTCTAATAAAGTTTTGAAATGAAATGAATAATATCTAATATTTACAAATGGATGTATGTATGGATGTATGTAGTATGGCATAAAATAAGAAAGAATTCTTCACGCCTGTGGGATAGACAAAAGTCTAGACAATCAAGTACTCTCGACCCACCGTTCACCATAGACTATTTGAGGCGACATGACAAGTGGTGGTTCATCCGTTATGAAATATTTAAAGACGTATACACATAGGGATGACGTCATATATATTGCTTTGTCCCCGAACTAAGTGGCTATAGACCTTGTGTCACCGAATCGAAAACATAGGTAACAAAAGTAACACGCAGTGTTCATATTTTACAATGGTGTGATACTATGTGATACTGCCTATATATAATCTCCTCCTATGAGATATGATTATGTAAATAGACAAATAATGTATACATGAAAAAATCCTATTAAATGAAATATAGTTAATTAGAATAGACTCGGGCATTACTTTGCAGAATTTAATTATTATAAAGCATTAAATGACTTCACGACACTCCAAGTGCAAAATAATTTAATACGATATAATAAAATGTTATCTGGTTCGAAAATAAGAAGAGCAAACAACGACCTAGAGATGCATGCATAAATCTACAGAGTGCACCACTACGACCACACTTGACACAAGATATCACACTCCACCACCGATGCATAGACGCTACGTATTTCTCCTCGTTACGGGGTAAACGATTGATGATAATAATATAGGTAATTATGACCAGGACCAAGTAATTATACCATTTATTGTTTCTGCATGCGGAGAGTTGCAAAGATATTTTATGTTGACATCTTTAGAAGCATGAATTCATATAAAAAATAAAAATAATATAAAATATCGCAATTCCCGATACAGGGGTAGACAGAGTCCTAGTCTAGACAATAAGTCCCTTCGACCCACCTTCCACCGAAGATTTTTCGGGGCAACGTGACAGGTGGTGAGCCCGTCGCCATCTTTATGTCCAAGCCAACGATATAATATATCGTACATAGGTTTTGAAAAAAACCATTGGTACGAGCCTGCCACCTGGGGATCGAACTCGGGTCTCTCGACTCGATGAATTCATATGAACAAAAAAAACACAAAATGAGTCAGAAAAGCATCCGCCAATGTATTATTAGCTTAGGTTTCTAGAGAAACCATTTTCTTCCTTTTCTTCGTTCATTGTATGTACTAATTTTGTCACCAAATACTATTTACCGAAGAAAAGCTTCAAGAAACATTGCGAGTTACAATTAATTTTCCCAGCGACTTTCAAACAAAGACCAAAATTAGGAAATAATGATAGACCATCTGTTAATAGTGCAATCCGTTATCTAACAAAATTATTTCTTTACCTTTTTATAGAGAGCAAAAGCCTTAATTAATTTGTTAAATATCTTCACGACATTCCCAAAACTGGGGTGGACAGAGGCGTAAACTATTAAGCCCTTTTATCTCATTATGTATTTTTTAAGAATTGTCCAAGTAAACGACATAAATCGTACTAAGTTTTTGCAAAAAAAAAACATTCGGACCAGCGTATCACCTATGGATCGAACTCGTGAATCTTTGACTGAACTACGACGACCCAAACATTCGGCTATCGTGACAACTAATAATTTTTTTTCATACATGAGGGAGGCAAACGAGCAGATGGCACACGTGATGCCATCGGTACTCTATGTGCGGCCGAACCTGCGCCTTATATAGTTGCAAGCGGTAGGCCAGCATGATGTACTGTCGTGCTCTACAGAGCATGCCAAGCTTTTTAGAGGCCAATTTGGCCTTCCTTCCAAATGACCGCGAAATTGAACGGTGCTCGATATGTCGACGCCAAGGATTCCGATGCTGGCTGAGGTAACTAGGGGAGTGCTCTCAAAAAGAAGGTGATACGACGAAGGGTTTCTTTTATGCGGTAAACGCGCAAACTTGTTATTGGTAATTTAGGGTTTAACTGGACTAAATTTATTCGGCCCCAGTCCGAGATTTTGTCCAATAAAAAATTGGCACGGCCGGTATAAAGGGCATCACCAGTGCTGTCATCTGCATAGCATCCATTGTTGCTAACTGAACGCTACTCGATATGTCGACGCAAAATCTCGACCTCAGACACAAGTTTCTTCCGGTACTCGTCAACGTGTTCCCGAGAAATATTGGCACGGCCGGCATAAAGGGCATCACCAGTGCTGTCATCTGCATAGCAATGAATGTTACTAATTTGTAACAAATCATTGATATGCAGAAGAAACAGGGTTGGCGTTAGCACACAGCCTTGTGAATCACCAGCGTTCACAGAATTGGAGTCTGAGCATGCACCGACGACCTTGATGCTCCGGTCTGTGAGAAAACTAGTGACCCAATTGCAAAATTTTTAGGGAAGCCCATATGTCCGTCATAAGCTATGAGAGAAGCGCTTTGTGCCATACCCGATCAAAGGCTTTCGCTATGTCTAAACTAACTGCCAGCGCCTCACCCTTGCTCTCTACTGCCTTTGCCCATCGATGAGTGAGGTACACAAGAAGATCACCAGCCGTGGGACCCCGACGGAAGCCGTACTGGCAGTCACTGATCAATTGGTGCTCCTCTAAGTACCTCAAGAGCTGGCAGTTTATAATGGACTCCATTATTTTGGAGAACAAGTAAGTGATTGTGATCGGTCTGTAGTTACCCGGATCTGAGCCGGAAGTCACGATAGCCGAGTTGTTGGATGGTCAGAATTTCGAGTCGAGCGATCCCCAGGTGGCAGTACCAATGAGTTTTTCAAAAACTTATGTACGAATTTCATCGGTGGCTTGGACATAAAGGCGGCGACAGGCTCACCACCTGTCACGTTGTCCCGAAAATATCTTCGGTGGAAGGTGGGTCAAAGGGACTTAATTGTCTAGACTTGACCTCTGTCTACCCCTGTATTGGAAATTGCGTGAAGATATTTTATTTTTTTGAGCGGTTACCTTTCTTAAGTTTCGGGTGCACCAAAGCTATCTTCCATGAAATCGGGACGACGCCTTTATGGTAGGAGTACCGAAAAAGCACATGCTCAGCACAATAGGGGGGACACCATCGGGCCCTCTCGACTTCTGGATGTCCAGGGAGAGGAATGCTTTTCGCACTAAGCGATGAAAGAACCGGATGTCCTGCATAGAGCAGTCACTGCACGGGATGGTCGGTGGTGAGTTCCCCCTGCTATCGAGAGTCGAGTTGGACGCAAAAAGAGAACCTAGAAGATCGGCTTTCTCTTTTGCGTCATGGGCCAGTGACTTGTCCTCCCTGTGCAGAGATGATAGTGATGGCTGACTGAAATTCCCTTGGACAGCCTTGGCGAGGGACGAGAACGCACGAGTTCCCGAAGGAAGACGAACTAGTTTCACGCCAATTCTGCCAATGTGGTCGGACTTTGCCGCAGTAATTATTCTTTTGAAGGACCTGGCGGCAGAGTTACACTCCTTCTTAAAAACGCTAGTTTTGAATCCCGAGACGCCGATGCTAACGCAGGCTACCCAGGCCCGGTAGCAATGCTGCTTTTGGCGAGATGCCATTCTGAAGGTGCGACCAAACCAAGTCTTTGATCTACCACCGATGGGGACCACAGAAGAAGGAACGAAGAGTTCCAATCTTTGGAGCAGCACATCGGCGACGGAATTAGCAACGGCGTCGAGACTATCTAGCGAGAAGCAAACCTGCCCCCATGGGTAGGATGCAAAGAAAGACCGCATCCCTTCCCAATCCGCCGACCTGTAGTGCCACACACGGCGGTGGTCAGCATATCGCGACCGCAATGGGCACATGATGGGAACTTTACTCTGAAATTGGCAGTGGTCCGATGAACCCAAAGGGGCATCAACGGAGACCACATAGCCGTCCTGATGAGGGGTCAACAGAAGATCCAGCAGGGAAGGTGTATAATCCTCCACATCCGGAACCCCCATTGGCGAAGTAACCAGTTCTATCAAATCATATGCTAGGGCAAAGTCAAATACAGATCTTCCCGCATGATCAGTGGTTCAATATCATAGCCATTCGGCATGGTGGGCGTTGAAGTCGCCAAGTACCACGATCTCTGTGGATGGGATCTGCTGTAGCACGGAATCTGCAGCCATGGAGTCGAGTACGGTCAGAGGGCGGTGACAGCTGTTTTTGTTGATAGCTGTGTTGTTTTTGTCCCAGTAAAATAATATCGGTGTATTTAGGACTTAAAATAGTATGCAAGTGTATGTGTTTTGAATTACGAATATAGTGAACACAAGTGTTAATGCGTATATTACGAATTTGTTCAGTTTTTTAAGGCTGATAAACATACTGTGTGTGTGCATACCCGCAGATGACTTTTTGTTAGATTATTACCGCCATCTAGTGGTCAATAGCTTCATTCCTTATCAAATCAAAATGGCTAATAAATGCAATCAGTGTGGAAAATTCTTGTCAACGACAGATGTCGCTAAGTGCTCTAAATGCACTTTGATGTTTCATCGCAATACGTGTGCAGTCAATACAAATAATGATTCTCGAAAACAACCCAAGTGGCTATGTCGTGGATGTAAAAATAAAGTCCCGTCCATTTTTTCAGAGCATAATGAGAGCAATTTAAGTGACTGTCCAACCACAAACACTCCAGAATTACAAAACGAAATGTACTTAGATGCAAATACCGAAGGTGAAAGTCCGATTACTGGGAACCTATCTTTAAGAGAAGAGATAAGGCTCCTCAGAGTCGAATTAGTAACTGTATCACGCGAAATGTCTTCTTTCAGACAAGAGTTGGCTCGCTTAAACTCTGTCATGACTGATTTTAGCAACAGAGTCAACAGTGTAGAACAAAGAATTTCTTTATTGGAGGAGACAGTTAGCGTTAAGATCTGTACAGAGAGTAATAAAAACCTTGTGGAAACTGTTACCAAACTACAAATGGAGATTAATGACTGCGAGCAGAATTCTCTTCTCAATGATATTGAGATAACCGGTCTTCCAGAGTTAAGTGGTGAGAATGTGGAGCACATTGCATGCTTGGTAGCAAAGAAGATAGGCATCTCTCTTGAGCCTAGAGATATCGTCAGTGCTGCACGAATTGGTCCGCGTAGAAGTTTACCAGAAAACAATGATCAACAGCATCATCGTCCACTTAGTGTGCGATTGACGCGGCGTGTCCTGCGAGATGAAATCTTGCGTGCAGCTCGAGTACGTCGTAATATAGATACAACAGGAATAACCGACGGAAAAGTACAACGTATGTACGTAAATGAACGTCTCACACGCACCAATCGTCAGCTTTTATAAAGCCCGAGAGAAGGGACGTCTCCATGGGTGGCGATATGTATGGACTAGGGAGGGCGTATATTAGTTCGTAAAGAACCAGGAACTGAAGTATTGCGAGTTCACTCTGATCAAGATATAAATATATTTTTGCCAGCAGTACAATTGGTTCGACAAATGTGTAACGTTATCTTTATATTTATTTTTCTACACATGTATTGCATTATGTATGAGAGTACTAGTAAAAGCAAACAACCATTTTCAGAGGTGCAATGTTCGTTTATATATGGTCTACGAAGTTCCTATATTTATATATTTTATTATGTTTATTTTTTTGGTCTTTCATATTATAATGTAAATAAAATAAAAATTAACTACATGTATATAAAACACATTTATATAGTTTTACCTAGGTTTAATAATGGTTAAGCAACATTTCCTAAAGTTTGGTTTTTTGAATCCTGGGTCACTTGGGAGTAATCACGATGAATTTGCGGTAGCTATGGATGACCATAGTGTTGATGTGATGGCCCTTAACGAAACCTGGCTCCGGGTGGGCGAAGAAGGCCGGGCGCCCATCCTTAATGGCTATCAGTTACGACATATCCCTCGCCCTCCGGAAGTTCGCTCGCGCGGTGGTGGTGTGGGCTTCTATGTCAAACGCAGTCTCTCTGTGCGTGTTATCCCCAATTCAATGGTGCCACAAGTAGAACAAATGTGGCTGAGCATCAAAATCTGTAGCAAAACGATCATTGTCGGAACCGCCTACCGGCCACCTTGGCTATGTGTTGAAAGATTTATCGATGCGCTTACTGAGACTATTAGCTCCTTTTCATCATGTGATGCAATTTTGCTTTTCGGTGATTTCAACATAAATTATCTGGATATAAATAATACTAATTTTAAAATACTCAATGAATTCTTGTTAATAAATAATTTAAAACAATATGTTAACCAACCCACACATTTTATAGGCCAGAGCGAAACACTACTTGATCTCGTTTAATCCAGCGTTGACGTGTATCATATAACTGTTGACTATATACCTGAACTTAGCCATCACTCGTTTACATGTAAATTAAGCTTATTGGCAAATAAATGGCCGCCAAAATACATAATCTACAGGCCAATTAAAAATATTGATCCAGAGACTTTTAAGCAAGTTTTGAGTACTATTAATTGAATAATATTATTAACATTTCGGATGTAACCACAATGGTAGATGAATTCAACTACAATATATTATCCGTTTTTGATTTTTTGGCACCATTAAAAAAGGTATATATAAAAGAGCCCCATTTTCCGTGGATCACACATAACGTAAAATTAATGATAAAACTTCGAAATAAAGCTGACTATAGAGCTCGTTCAACAAAAAATATTGCACATATCAATTATTACACAGAATTAAGAAATGGTTACTAATGCAATTTATAATGAAAAAAGTACTTACTTTAATACTTATGTAAATAATAATATAAATAATTCTAAAGCGTTATGGAATAATTTAAAACGACAAATTAATTTTAAAAATGAGAACAAAGTATCTATACCGCAAAACTTATGCTATGCAAAAGAAATAAATAATCATTTTTTAAATGTCCCAGGGCGAACATTAGTCAACTTATCAACTATATTTCTTTATGAATCAACAGAATTTTGCTGCAATAAATTTAACCTTGCTGAAGTAAGTGAAGACAACGTTTTAAAGATTTTACGCTCCCTGAAGTCCAATGCTATTGGTATGGATGGCGTATCCCTAGAGATGTTACTATCCACACTTCCTGATAGCTTGCATGCGATTACAAAGATTGTTAATATGTCAATTAAGTCTCAAACATATCCATCACAGTGGAAAACAGCCTTAGTGAAACCAATTCCTAAAAGGACAACGTAAATAGCTTTAAGGATTTGCGACCTATTAGTATTCTGCCTTGTTTATCCAAAGTCGTGGAACGGATTGTTTGTAATCAGCTTATTGAATATTTAGAAAGTAATAACATTCTTCCGAGCGTACAATCCGGGTTTCGCAAACACCACAGTACTACTACGGCCTTAGCAGATGTGGTTGACAACATTTTGAGTGCTCAAGATAAAGGCAAAGTAACAGCTCTCGTTTTTCTGGACTACTCTCGGGCCTTTGATACAATAAATAGATCATTACTTCTGTCAAAATTAAAATATTACGGGTTCAGCATTGAAGCACTCAAGTGGTTTCAGAGTTATTTAAATGATCGCAAGCAAATTGTGGAAGTAACACATGAAAATGGCACCAAAACAATTTCGGGATGTTCTTTGGTGCCAAGAGGAGTTCCTCAGGGTCCATTCTAGGACCATTATTATTTATATTATACAGTGCTGATATCTTTAAAAATATACTCAATTGTAATTACCATATTTATGCCGACGATATACAATTATATATGTCTTTCAAACCATCGGAAAGTATCATAGCCTCAAAAAACTAAATGAGGATTTAAAGCGTATTGCGGATTGGTCAGAAGCAAATACCTTAGTATTAAACCCTAATAAAACTAAATATATGTTGATCGGTACCAAAACAAGGTTAATAAAATATTAAATTCAAATTACTTAGTTAAAATTAATGACATTAGTATAGATCGAGTTAGTGAAACAGGAAATTTAGGAGTTGTCATGGATGATAATATGCGTTTTGAAAAACATGTAGTCAACACAGTAAAAAAATGCTTTTATCGTTTGAAAACACTATATAAAATTAGAGACGTGCTAAAAACAGAGGTACGTATAAATTTGTGTGAGTCACTGATCCTTTCTAAGCTTAATTATGCTGACGCTGTTTTAGGACCAAGGATTTCGGCGCGCTCTAGGAAACTCATGCAGCGAGTCCAAAACGCCTGTGCTCGCTATTGTTTTAAAATACCTCCCCGTACACATGTCACTCCGTTTATTAACGGAGCTAAGATGTTAAAAATGGACGCACGATGGAAATTACACTTTGCAACTTTATTATTCGGAACAATCAAGTGGAAAAACCCATTTATCTTTATGATAAATTAGATTGGGCTCGGGAATATTGCTCTAAATATATAACTAGGGCCTCAAGCTACTTGTTGTTGGTACCCACTCATCATTCCGCTTCTTTCAAGGGAAGTTTTCGATATGCGGCAACTAAGTGCTGGAACAATTTACCACCCCCTTTTCGAAATCTGCATTCCGTATATAATTTCCGCCAAAAGTTAAAATTATTCCTATTAAACAAACAACTGCAGGAATAAAGTTTATGTTATCTTTGTTTCCTTCACTATTTGCCGTAGTGGATATATCTAGAATGGGGTATTTATCTCTCTTTTTATTTACATTAGTCATTCTTCTTGTTCATGTCAATGGTCATTGATCACTGAGTATATTAAAGGATAAGTATCTGCTGCCAAAAGTCATCATATATGATTGTATAAATATGTGTGTATACATACATGCTCAATATGTATAATATATATTTGTTAATGTTATGGATAGATCGGTAGTCGCTGCCCCCTGCGTACGCACCACATCAAGTATTATTGATTATGTGAGTATTTATAAGTATATATATGTATGCATGTATATGTGTATATATTTTTGTATATTATATATTATGTATTATGAATATTTATATATTATTAGGGGCCACTGAAAATCAGGGCTGGCATGTACCTGGCAGTGCAGGTTTCATCCCAGCAATATACCTGAGTGGCTCACCTATTTTGGCACATTGCACTTCTGCAAAATGGCGATCGTATATAATTTATTGTAAATGTCTGTTTTTTTTTTTTTCACTTTATATTTAATTTTAAGTGCTAAAATAAATGTTTCTTTCTTTCTTTCTTTCTTTCTTTCTTTCTTTCTATTTGGATGTGGTCGATGAGTCGGTCAGTTTCGGCATTACCGTTGTGGGACCTATAGAAGCACCCATAGACGCGAGGGTAGTCGTCGCTGTCTATGCGTAGCCAAAGGGTGGACATGTCCCTACCTTCAAGACTGCCGTGGCGTTGAAAACATATATCCTCTCTGACGTACACACAAACTCCGGCCCGAGGGGTAGATTTTTTTCTTCCGCAACCATGTTTTGGGGGAGGGGGGTGTGTGGGCCGCCGGTTACCAGCACTCACCAGACGAAACGCAGAAGTTTGTTAAACTTCTACTTCTCACCGGTATTCTGTGAGGTCGTGGTACTTCCCCGGTCGAGCCGGCCCATTCATGCAACAACAAAAGCTCATGCGCGGCTCTACCATTATAGTTTTCGTGATAGTGAGATTTAATAGAATAGTTGTCTGGATACTTGCTATATATGACAATTGTGCGACACTTTAATTTATGTTTATTATTTATACGTCAATTACACATACGTTATGTGTAATTTTCTAGACTTTTGCACCATTTACTATAAATTTTAAACGACGATTTTACCTGTAATTTTTTGACTGACTGGTCGAATGAACTTCAGGTTTCAAGATATCGCCAGCTCTTAGATGTTGGGTTTGATTCCCGGAGGGGTTAATATCGAAAACCACTTCTTCTATCTTGTGTCGGATGTGGCTGTTTATGGTAACTTCGTTCTTTCGGATTTCACCACTTACTTTATACAAGTCCATTTGGGATATGAGCAATGCATGTGATCATGTCACTGCCTACTTATCGATATATTTATCTATACACGTTGTCGTTTTTATTTAAAAAAAGTGCCACATAGTTCTATTACGTGGCATTTTTTAATTCAATTTACGTACAAGATAGTATTTTTGTGCTGGCTGCTACGTAAAAGTGCACACAGAATTTTCATTTTATCAAGTCGCGACAACGCAGATGCACCCAGCGTGATTAGAAAATGCCATTTCATCATCTAGATACACTTTCTCCCATTTTCAATATTAAATAAAAGAAAATATTGTTGTTTTTTAATATAGTTGTTCAGTCATGTATACGTATTGATATGGGGTCACTGTAGTAAACATCTTATAACTAGGAAGGAAAAAATATTATGGTTTTAATTGCAAAACAACTTACACATACACTACTAAAGTACACTTTTCTCGTGAATACTTTAAAGAGAGGTGAAAACTAAGGAGATTTCACTACCATAACAAGAAAATTGATTTTTCGCATATCCTAGAAATATTTATAAATAAATAAATATCTTCACGCAATTCCCAATACAGGGGTAGACAGAGGTCAAGTCTAGATAATTAAGTCCCTTTGACCCACCTTCCACCGAAGATATTTTTGGGACAACGTGACAGGTGGTGAGCCCGTCGCCGCCTTTATGTCCAAGCCAACGATGAAATTCGTACATAAGTTTTTGAAAAACTCATTGGTACTGCCACCTGGGGATCGAACTCGGGTCTCTCGACTCAAAATTCCGACCACCCAACAACTCGGCTATCGTGACTAGAAATATTTACCAATTAATATTTTTTATTTGCCACCAGTGAACAAGTGGCACTTATATTTTCTTTGTTTTATGACTTTTTTTAACTACTATATCAAGGACTACTCCTTTTAATTGTGGTTAAAAAAAACTTAAAGGAAGCCGCTATAACCAAGCGTTAGGTATGTATCGCCGAGGTATGCGATTTTTTCTATAATTGATATTTATGAGTGGTACTAAATGTTGACAGTCTTACAATCTTTTACGTTATCTAAAATAACCTCCGATAATATATGGACAAGATACCAGTATATTGAACCGTAGATCTATTTTTAAACTTGTTGTCCGGTATATGGTCGTAAGACCCTGTTAATAATATTTTTACATCCAATTTTCTATCAACAAAGAACTCGGATTAACACTTGCGTAATTTTGTTAGTATGACAATTTATTTATAATACGAGTAAAATAATTGAGTGATCGAACTTCGCATACGGTCCTTTGGGTATACCATTTTTATGTGAAAACTCCCTGGAAGAAAAATTGTTACGTTCATTTTCAAAAGTGCTATCTTGTATTAAATTATAATACAAGTATCTCATATGCTGTTATTGTAATATTTGAAGTAATTATTATTTCTAGCGTTTAAGGTGCTAAATGTTTGATTCTGCGACCACCAATCCATGTAAAGCTTCGTTATTATGGCGGATCCTCATAACAGGAGTGTATCACAGTGGATTTTGCAGGCCGATAATTAAGTTCCAGTATGGTACGAGTGAATGATTTATATTATGTTACAGTTCTAGATCGATTGACAAATAAAACAATTGAAAACTTGCAGTAATACTTCATGTTTGAGCACCGTAATAATATATAATAAAAAAATAATGCCTCTACTACAAAGTTGCGTCATAGTTTTATACAGCCTATCTAGAACAATTTTAAATAATAGACTGCTCGCTTGATTATAACGTCCTAGTAGTCACCTCTTACGACACGCACGGGAAGAAAGGGGGTATAATCTGCATCTAAATACATCGTTATTAATTCGTCATGTATAAATCAGTGAAATTAAAATATAAAATAATATTCTTACGCCTCAACTAAACAACAGCAAATTAGTGAAAATTACCATACAGCTGAAACAAACCATTCAAAGAGTATTATTCATTATTTATCTAGATCAATATCATGTATATTCAATGGTGACAAATTAGTTGCCAAGACATAAATAATGACTGCAGGCGTTTCTATGTTCGAAATGTGTTTATTAATTGAATCAATCTTGACATATTTCATATCTTCTCCTAACAATAGAAACTGGCAGAGAGATACGGAGACAGTTAACCTAAACATTTGTTGTGTGAAATTTGAATAAGTAATCTGCAGACAATGTCCGAAGTGTTTTATTACTCTTGGTGTTTATGGAATTAAAAATAAATCATATAGAAGACAAAATGTAATACTAAGAATTTAATAATAATGTCAAAGTTTTAAAAGAACGTGTACCATTGTAGTTTCGTTTAAGTATATAGTTAATAAATTAATGAGAAATTAAAAAACATCTGGTTCGTGGCACGATTCGTACCCGCGACTTCTGCCTTACCCTGGCAAAATTTTAATTTCCTTATATTTTTAATAACAAAAAAGTCCAGGATTACTTACATACTCTAAATTTCAATAAAAATTGAATCTTACGTTTTCGATAAAAAAATATCAGTTAAAGAATTTACCCCCTCTCTTCTTGTAAGTGTTTTAAGAGGCGTTAAGAAGATAGAAAATCCGGAAAAATGTCATGAGCTCCCGACAGGTGACGGGATAATCTTTTCGAAATATATCAGGCTAAAACGTTGAGTTTTACGTTGAGTATTTAAACGCGGAAATCGGTGACGAGCAGCAGCGTCTATGGTACAAGGTATCTGGTTCTGCGATCGCCAATCCGTTTGCAACTAGCTTGATAACTATGAGAATCCCTCTCTCACAGGCCGTGATGTGTTTTTAATTTTTTTAGTTACTTAAATTGCCACTTTTTTTGAAAAAGGAGCTTTCATGCATATATGGTAAAATACGATGAGATTGTTAATATTATTATTTGTAATAAATGCCTAAATACCTACTAGTAGGTATATAGAAATACCTCCGAGTACAAGTCGAAGTGTTTTGAGTAATAACCGAAATAAGTTAAATAGAGTAAAAAAAGTTTTAAAAGTTGCACATGCACTTTTCATGAATATTTAAGTGAAAAGCAGGGAATTATGCATTAAAATTTTGATTTCGGAAAAGAAAATGTTAAACCTTCTTTAACATGTTTAATTGCCAGATATGGTGTACGATTCATTACTGGTTTAAAATACTCTAAGGTTAATTTAACATACATGCGCGCAATTATTTCAGCTAAAATTAATTATATATCGTTCCCAGACAGGCGAAATGATGCCTTGGTAATTTTAATTTCGGAATTCATAAAGAGACTGCTAAGCAGATTATGTTCTTCCATTCGGAAGTCTTATGATTTAAATTATATGGTACTAACTTTTGCTGGGAAATAACAAGTTCTCTCCACTTAATGGTACTGAGGTAACACAGTTCATTCACATATGAGCTCTTATAGGTTACTACTTTACTATTAAGCTACTGGAGCTTGAAATAACTTTTGAAACTCCAAGAACAGATTAGCTACTTGACTTTATTTTAATGAACAACTCATAAGTAACAAGTTAAGTTACTATAGCAGAGTGGTTGTGTGATCGGTATTCGTGTCAAGAGATCCAAGTTCTATCGAGGCTCGTACAATGTTTTTTTAAACTTTCGATTTATGTCGTTGGATTGGACATAGAGACGATGACAAGCTCACCGCCTGCGACTTTACCTCAAATCATGTCTTCGTTAAAAGGTGGGTCGGAATGTCTTAATTGCCTAGTCTTCTGTCTATCCCAGTATTAGGAATGTTGTGAAGGTATTTTTAACTCATAATGTATTTATGTATAATATCAATATACATTTAAGTAAAGAAATATGTATTTAAATATATTTTACCGTCGCTTGGACACTAACATGGCGATGAGTTCACCTCCAATACCGTTGTCCCAAAATATCTTCGGTAAAGGAGACTGTGAGAAAATGCTCAAAAATAAAAAAAAATGTACTCGCTATATTCCTATATTATGTTGTGTTTGGGACCTTCGCATTTTATAAACGTAGATGTCATAAAACGGATGTTTTTATTACATCTATATGTAGAACTTCTATTACAATTGCCACATTCAATTCACATTTCTTTTTTATATTTTTCTCTATGTATTGTAATAATTTTACTTAGACTTTGCACTTTGTTTTAGGATTGCAAGTTACAATTCACAGTTTGTTACTTGCAAAATAGTATATAATCACATTAATTATTATATTTATTTACCATTGTTTACTTGACTTATAAACGTAGTGACATTTGACACTTTAGCCACAGAGAAATATTTGCTGTGGATACAAGGATATAGATCAGGTAACCATAATACTACACAGATAACCATATTTATTCATGTACGACTGTAAAGCAGAAATTACATGCGAAGTACTTTTTAGTTATCAGTGTTTTTCAATTATTGCCATCGATGCTGTTATGGCGGACTTAACATTAAAATTTTTATGTAAAAATATAATTTCATAAAGTAATGTAATATTTTTTGTGTGCTTTAAATTTGTTTATTTTTATATAGTTAGTATATTGTTAACAATGTGTTATTCTATGTGATGTGTGACTATATATTCTTTAGTAAAAAAAAAAAACTTCTTACTTTTGACTCTTTCACCTTCTGACTGATGTGTAAGGTTGTTCAATGTAATTAATATATATATATATATATATATATATATATATATATATATATATATATATATATATATATATATATATATATATATATATATATATATATATATATATATAACTTTATATGCTTACACTTAGTTTTATTTTACGAAGACTCAAGACATATTACACATTGACCCCACAAAGTGGTGACCCCAAAAAAGTTCACGAAATGAGTGAGAAAAAAGACGTCGTCGAACAAGATACAACTACGCCATCCGACATTTGCCGCGTCGGCGTTCGGATGCCGCCATTTTGGTCAGAAAAGCCGGCGATTTGGTTTGCACAAATAGAAGGACAATTCTCGATTTCAAATATTACAACGGACGCAACTAAATTTTATTACGTCATAGCTCAACTGGAGCCACAGTATGCATCTGAAGTCGAAGATATAATTATCTCACCACCAAATAACAATAAATATGAAAAGCTGAAAATGGAGCTCATTAAAAGATTATCAGCATCTAGGGATAATAAAGTGAAACAACTGCTGGTGCACGAAGAACTGGGGGACAGAAAACCTTCCCAATTTCTCTGACACCTTTAACATTTGGCTGGACCAGGAGTGCCTGGCGAGTTCCTGCGCACTATTTGGATGAGCCGACTTCCGAACAGTACACAAACAATCATCGTGTCACAATCTACAGCTTCACTCGAGACTCTGGCAGATATAGCTGATAAAATTCATGGTGTTGTACCGACTTCTGCTCACGTAGCGGAAACAGTAACAGCTACGTCAAAGGACAGAGTGTAAAAACTAGAAGGTCAAATAGCTGAACTCACCAGGCAAGAGAAGACCCTCACATCGCAGTTAAGCAACAGGCGCCCAAGATCACGAAGTAGAAGTCGACCCCATAGCAGCACCAGGTCAAATTCCAGTTACAGGAGGTTTCCAGTATGCTGGTATCATAATAAATTCCGTGAAGGGGCAAGTTAGTGTATTAAACCTTGTGATTTTAATACGGTAAATGCACACGGCAATCGGTAATGGCGACCGACGATTGCCAAAATACTGGTCGCTTATTCGTTACTGATCGAAATACGAAGATGCGGTTTCTTGTTGATACCGGTAGCGATCTCTGTGTCTTCCCACGAGTAGCAGTAAACAGAATAGGCAGAAAACTAATTACGAATTATGTGCAGCAAACGGTACTATTATTAATACTTACGGTTATGTTCACTTAGTCTTAAACTTAGGGTTGCGCCGCAACTTTACTTGGCGATTTATTGTAGCCGATGTTACAAAGGCTATTATTGGTGTAGATTTTTTATCTTACTATAATTTAATTGTTGACTGTAGGAATAAACGCCTGATCGATAACACTACTACACTCACGACCACGGCTATGCCTGCAGACACAACACACTGTATTATATATTCGATAAAAGTTGCTACTGGAGATTCGGTTTACCACAAGAAATTAATAGAATTTCCCGAAATTACACGCCCTTCAGGTATTCATAGTGTGCCTAAGCACAATATAATGCATCACATTAGAACCACCGCAGGCCCACCAGTAGCTTGCGCACCCAGACGATTGCCACCGGATAAGTTGAAAATTGCCAAAAAGGAATTTGCTACAATGTTAAGCCATGGTATCGCTAGACCATCGGAATCACCTTGGTCATCACAATTGCATCTCACGCCCAAGAAAGAAAATGGTTGGCGTCCATGTGGCGACTATAGGGCACTTAATGCTAGGACAATTCCTGATAGGTACCCGATACGTCACATTCATGATTTTGCCCATAATATTTCTGGTTGTAAGATCTTTACAACTATAGACTTAGTAAAGGCGTATAATCAAATTCCACTTAATGAGGCAGATATTGCAAAAACTGCCATTACAACACCCTTTGGACTTTACGAGTTTCCGAACATGACCTTCGGACTTCGCAATAGTGCCCAGACGTTCCAGCGTTTCGTAGATGAAATAACGCGTGGCCTAGATTTTTGCTACGTATATTTGAACGATTTCTTGGTATACTCGAAGGATTAAAAATCGCACCAGGATCACCTTAGACAGATATTTAATCGTTTGAAGGAATACGGAATGGCGATAAATACGACAAAATGCATATTTGGAGCACCTGAAATAAAATTTTTGGGTTATTACATTTCCTCTAAGGGTACAAAGCCCTTACTATCCAAAGTTGAGGTGATCAAGAACTTCCCAACTCCAAAGAGCGTAAAAGAGTTGAGAAGATTCCTTGGAATGATAAATTTTTATAGGAGATTTATTCCTGATGCAGCAAGATATCAAGCTCCATTAAATGAACTGCTCACAGGTTCTGTACAAGGCTCGCATCCAATAAAAATGTCCACAGAACAGCATGAAGCATTCAACGCTTGCAAGCAGAGTTTGTGTCAAGCCACACTTTTAGCGCAACCCGACTGCCAAGCTAAAATTGCTTTGGTGACTGATGCTTCGGATTCGGGTATAGGTGCCGCTCTCCAGAAAATAAAAGAAAACTCATGGCAAGCAATTGCTTTCTTTTCGCAGAAACTAAGTTCTACACAGAAAAAATATTCGCCATACGATCGAGAACTTCTTGCTATATATGAAGCCATCAAGTACTTCAGACACATGTTAGAGGCCAGAGACTTTACAATTTATACAGATCATAAACCCCTTTGTTACGCATTTCATACAAGAAAAGAAAATTGCTCACCAAGACAGTTCAGACACCTGGATTTCATTTCGCAATTCTCAACTGACATCAGACACATCTCAGGAAAGGACAATGTTGTCGCTGATACTTTGTCACGAGTCGAAGAAATCAGACAACCCATTAACCTGACAATATTAGCAAAGTCTCAATCTGCAGACGACGAACTGCGAATGTTAAGTAGCGAAACCTCATTGTGCCTTAAAAAATCAAAATTCCTGGAATACTCACTGAACTGTACTGCGATGAGAGAAGCAATCTACCGAGACCATATGTAACAAAGGAACTAAGAAGACAAGTTTTTGAGAGTCTTCATTCCTTGAGCCATCCTGGATCAAACGCCACAGCCAAGCTAGTCTCTCAAAGATTTGTTTGGCCTGGCGTACAAAAAGACTGCCGAGAATGGACTAGGACCTGTCTAGAATGTCAACGTGCAAAAGTGACAAGATATGTGAATTCTCCTGTAGGGAATTTTAAAGTACCGCGAGCAAAATTTATGCACCTACATATAGACATAATAGGCCCATTGCCATTAGTGCAAAGTTTCCGGTATTGTCTCACAGCTGTCGACAGATTTACGCGATGGCCTGAAGCAATACCATTATGTGATATCACAGCTGAGACAGTAGCCAAAGCCTTAGTCTCTTTTATTAATTTTGATTTTGATATATATATATATATATATATATATATATATATATATATATATATATATATATATATATATATATATATATATATATATATATATATATATATATATATATATATATATATATATATATATATATATATATATATATATATATATATATATATATATATATATATATATATATATATATATATATATATATATATATATATATATATATATATATATATATATATATATATATATATATATATATATATATATATATATATATATATATATATATATATATATATATATATATATATATATATATATATATATATATATATATATATATATATATATATATATATATATATAGATATATATATATATATATACATATATATATATATATATATATATATATATATATATATATATATATATATATATATATATATATATATATATATATATATATATATATATATATATATATATATATATATATATATATATATATATATATATATATATATATATATATACATATATATATATATATTTGTCTATTTTGTCCGTAATTCATATAATATTCACCACTCGATGATTACTGGGAAGGATATAATAGACGAAATTTTTTTTCCTTCTGTGATTCAGCTAAGCGAGACTCTAAATTCTCTCTTCTCGTATACACTGAAAAATTTTAATGCAATTCATATAAATTCTCAGAGTTTCCGGTACATTAACCTGAAATGTTCTCATTCGATAACAAAAATATACACGCAATTCTGTATCTGATGGTTAAAACCATGTTTAGCTTCTACAGCTTACTACTCTCTTTCAGGTTACAATTTGATCCGCAACGATCGCGTTGGTAGCGCTGGTGGTGGGGTAGAGATTTACTTAAAATTACACATTCCTTTCACTGTTTTAAATTCCTCGCAACCATTGTCTAGTGCCGGCCCTGAACATCTTTTTATCGAAATTATACTTGGTCGTATGAAGCTCCTTCTTGGTGGTCTCCCATTTGAAATTTTACTTGAACAGTACTCTTCACTATGTAGTCACACTATTATCATGGGAGATTTCAATACATGTCTTTTTAAGAACGACTTTAGGTCATCTCATCTGGAATCTCTCAGAAATAGCACCAACTTACACATACTTCCACTTTCAGCGACTCACGCTTTTCCCAACTGCACCCCTTCTCTTCTTGATCTAATTCTTGTTTCTTCCATTGACCATGTTGCAAAGCACGGACAATGTATGCTTTTGCTTTTTCCTACCACGACTTTCTTTACCTATCCTATAAAATTAAGGCTCCGAAAGGTAAGCAAAGGATCCATCTTCAGCGCAATTTTGGTAGAATGGACCTTGATCGGTTAAGAGAGGATACTGCTAAAATCGATTGGTCAATTGTTTCGAGTTCAGATACCGTAGATGAGCAGACATCGATTTTTAACTTCTTAATCGAACAATTGTACAATGTTCATGCTCCAATTCATCCGGCTCAAATAAAGTATCTTCGTGCTCCCTGGCTCACTCGGAATATTAAAAACTACGAAAGAAAAAGAATTTGGCAAAAACTAAATACCGTATGAAACCTAATGATTCCAATCGCGAAAGATATCATAAAGTACGAAATCGCTGCAACATGGTGTGTAGAGACAGTCAATGACGCCATATCTATAAATCTGTTGTCGAGGAAGTTGACTAAGGTTTGGAACTTCCTTAAATCTTTAGGAGTTGGGAAGGCAAAGCAAAATGTAGATTCTCTTAATTTGGACTTAAATATGCTTAATACGCATGACCTCACTTCCTCTGTTGTAAGTAATACAACGAAGCAAAACACTCTTAATCAACTTTCTGCTATATTAACTCCTGACTTTCCATCTTTCCCTTTTAGCCAAGTTACTGTCAGTGATGTTAAGAAGAATATACTAGCCGTTACATCTGATGCAGTTGGTTCTGACTGCATTAGTCGTAATATGATCATCCCTATATTTGACTTCGTTGCTCCTATTTTCACACACATTTTAAATCATTCCCTTGATTCCAGTCTTGTTCCTACAGTCTGGAAAGACGCCTTAGTAACTTCACTTCCTAAAATGGATATAGGACGGTAGTCCTATCCTATCCATTCTTTCCTTTCTATCTAAAGCACTTGAACGCCTTATAAACCAGCATCTGAGTAAATTTCTTTCTAATTATAACCTCCTGAACTCTTTCCGTCCCGGTCATAGTACGACAACTGCTCTGGTCAGAATCACTGACGACATCCGGCTGGGTATGGATAATCAACAAGTTACGGTATTGACATTGCTTGATTTTAGTAATGCCTACAATACTGTAGACTTTGCTTGCTTTACTTGCTGTTTTAAGTTCTCTTAACATATCTCCTGGGGTAATTGGTTGGTTTCATAGTTACTTATATGGAAGCCGGCAGCGTGTACGAATACATGATACGTTTTCTGACTGGTCTGCTGTTAACGCTGGCGTTCCGCAAGGTGGCATGTTTTCTCCTCTTTTATTCTCTATTTTCATCACTTCGATTTGTTCACGTATTAATTCTTTCTACCACCTATATGCAGATGATTTACAGATTTATTCGTAATGTAAGATACAGGATTTACCTAGCACGATTAGATTAGTTAATATAGATCTAGTCAGCATCTCTAATTGGTGTAATTCGTTTGGGCTCAAAGTAAACCCTTTGAAGTGGGTCTTAAAAGGTGTCACTATCATTGGATGTACTGAACTAATATCACGTATTACTTTATCACAGCTTCCGCTAGTACAATTCGAAGGGATCGTTATACCATTTAGTGACAAGGTTAAAAATTTAGGCATTTCATTTGATAACACATTATCTTGGGTACCACAAATGAGTGAGCTAAGCAGAAAAATGTTTGTCGCAGTAGGTTCTCTCCGAAGATTGCGCAACATACTCCCCATTCCTACCAAAATTGTGCTGGCTCAGTCTCTCCTCCTACCGATCCTTAATTACGCGGACACTAGTTATCTTGATCTAATCCAGGAGCACTTAAAAAACTTGAGCAGCTTCAGAATTATTGCATAAGGTTTATAATTAGGTTGCGAAAATATGACCACATCTTCGAATTCCTTCTTAAGCTCAAGTGGCTTCCATTCGTCTTCGCACGAGTACTTATATTCTTCATCTTCTTTACTGCACTCTGTTCAATCCGAATGCTCCACATTACTTGAAGGATAGATTTGAATATCTAAGTAGCTTACATTCTTTTCCACTCCGCTCTCAAAACAATTTTCTGCTAAGTACTCCAAAACACTCTTCTTCCTTCTATGCTAACTCTTTCACTGTAACCGCTATACGACTTTGGAATTCTCATCCCTTGTATTTAAACAATCTCAATCTCTTCCTATCTTTAAAACTAAATATCTTTAATCCTATCATTAAAATTAAAACTTCATTACCTATCCACTTAATTATCTGTCGTCTATTGCATATAGAAAAATACTTTCCATTTACCTTCTAAAAATTTATATATAAATTCTTCAGTTTTATGTGTTATATATATATATATATATATATATATATATATATATATATATATATATATATATATATATATATATATATATACATATATATATATATATATATATATATATATATATATATATATATATATATATATATATATATATATATATATATATATATATATATATATATATATATATATATATATATATATTTATATATATATATATATATATTTATATATATATATATATATATATATATATATATATATATATATATATATATATATATATATATATATATATATATATATATATATATATATATATATATATATATATATATATATATATATATATATACTTTATTATTCGTATTATTTAGTACCTTTCCGCTTTCTTAAGAAGAATACTTCTGTCTAAGGTTGCCTGAAGGGATCGCAGTTTAAGCGTTATGGCTGCTTTTGTACTAATGTCCATTGTAATTGTAATTTCTATGTCACTATTGGTCTACAATAAAGCTCATTCTACTTTGCTTACTTTTACTTTACACAGAAATACTTCCACACATATACATACATACAAATACATACACATATATAAGTATATATGAAATAAACATTTAACAAGATTTTAAGTAATAATCTCTTACATGTTTCTTTCGTGTACGGAAAAGGAATAGGAATAGAAATTGGAATAATGAGCTGGGAAATGGAGAAGAGTTCGTACATTAGATCTGCCAGGCATGCCTGGCGGATGGACAAAAGAAAATTAATTTCTTAGGTATGCAAAGTGAAGTGAACTTTCTTGCATACTTCAGCGATGTGTATGGCCCAAGATATCAAGATATCCAGTATCAGCATAGGTAACCGGGACACCGTCAACGCACACACTGGGTATAGTCGAGAAATTTTACTTGTTGCCTACTACTGTCTATTGTAATGGCCTGGGATTTGATCGGATTGACTTTAACACCAAAAGAAGCAGACCATTCGCAAATGCGCATTAAATCCAAATTCATGGATTCAATTGCATCTTTGCTATCCTCCACGGTAAAGTGACGATATAACTGCAAGACATCCGCGTAAAGATGGAAGTTAGATGTGATAACACTCCTCATGGAGTTAATGAATAAAATAAATATAAATAAATATAAGTAAATATCTTCACGCAATTCCCAATACAGGGGTATATAGAGGTCAAGTCTAGACAATTAAGTCCCTTCGAGCCACCTTCCACCGAAGATATTTTCGGGACAACGTGACAGGTGGTGAGCCCGTCGCCATCTTTATGTCCAAGCCTACGATATAATTCGTACATAGGTTTTGAAAACCCATTGGTACGAGCCTGCCACCTGGGGAACGAACTCGGATCTCTTGACTGAAATCTGACCACCGAACCACTCGGCTATCGTGACTAAATGTTTACCAATTAATATTTTTGTTGCCACCAGTGAACAAGTGGCACTTATATTTTCTTTGTTTGTTTTTTTAACTACTATATCAAGGACTACTCCTTTGGTGTGGTTAAAAAACTTAAAAAACCGCTATAACCAAGCGTTAGGTATGTCCCGCCGGTATGCGATTTTCTATAATTGATATTTATGAGTCTTTGATTAATTGGTATTTATGATCTTTTACGTTATCTAAAATAACCTCCGATAATATATGGACAAGATACCAGTATGTTGAACCGTAGATCTATTTTAAACTTGTTGTCCGGTATATGGTCAAGACCCTGTTAATAACATTTTTACATCCAATTTTCTATCAACAAAGAACTCGATTAACACTTGCGTAATTTTGTTAGTATGACAATTTATTTATAATACGAGTAAAATAATTGGTATCAACTTCGCATACGGTCCTTTGGGTATACTATTTTGTGAAAACTCCCTGGAAGAAAAATTGTTACGTTCATTTTGAAAAGTGCTATCTTGTATTAAATTATAATACAAGTATCTCATATGCTGTTATTGTAATATTTGAAGAAATTATTATTTCTAGCGTTTAAGGTGCTAAATGTTTGATTCTGGTACCCAATCATATAAAGCTTCGTTATTATGGCGGATCCTCATAACCCAGGGTATATCACAGTGGATTTGCGAATGATAATTAAGTTCCAGTATGGTACGAGTGAATGATTCATATTATGTTACAGTTCTAGATCGATTGACAAATAAAACATTTGAAAACTTGCAGTATACTTCATGTTTGAGCACCGTAATAATATATAATAAAAAATAATGCCTCTACTACCAAAGTTGCGTCATAGTTTTATACAGCCTATCTAGAACAATTTTAAATAATAGACTGCTCGCTTGATTATAACGTCCTAGTAGTCACCTCTTACGACACGCACGGGAAGAAAGGGGTATAATCTGCATCTAAATACATCGTTATTAATTCGTCATGTATAAATCAGTGAAATTAAAATATAAAATAATATTCTTACCTCAACTAAACAACAGCAAATTAAAGAAAATTACCATACAGCTGAAACAAACCATTCAAAGAGTATTATTCATTATTTATCTAGATCAATATCATGTATATTCAATGGTGACAAATTGGTGCCAAGACATAAATAATGCCTGCAGGCGTTTTTGGGTTCGAATTGTATTTGTTAATTGAATTAATCTTGACATATTTCATATCTTCACCTAAAAATAGAAACTTGCAGAGAGATACGGAGATAGATAACCTAAACATTTGTTGTGTGAAATTTGAATAAGTAATCTGCAGACAATGTCCGAAGTGTTTTATTACTCTTGGTGTTTATGGAATTAAAAGATAAATCATATAGAAGACAAAATGTAATACTAAGAATTTAATAATTATGTCAAAGTTTTAAAATAACGAGTTCTAATATAGTTTCCTTTAAGTATATAGTAATTAAATTAATGACAAATTAAAAAACATCTGGTTCGTGGCACGATTCGTACCCGCGACTTCTGCCTTACCTGAAATTTTGTTTTCCTTATATTTTAATAACAAAAATGTCCAGGATTACTTACATACTCTAAATTTCAATAAAAATTGAATCTTACGTTTTCGATAAAAAAATATCAGTTAAAGAATTTACCCCCTCTCTTCTTGTAAGTGTTTTAAGAGGCGTTAAGAAGATAGAAAATCCGGAAAAATGTCATGAGCTCCCGACAGGTGACGGGATAATCTTTTCGAAATATATCAGGCTAAAACGTTGAGTTTTACGTTGAGTATTTAAACGCGGAAATCGGTGACGAGCAGCAGCGTCTATGGTACAAGGTATCTGGTTCTGCGATCGCCAATCCGTTTGCGACTAGCTTGATAACTGAGAATCCCTCTCTCATAGGAACCCTCTCTCACAGGCCGTGATGTGTTTTTAATTTTTTTAGTTACTTAAATTGCCACTTTTTTTGAAAAAGGAGCTTTCATGCATATATGGTAAAATACGATGAGATTGTTAATATTATTATTTGTAATAAATGCCTAAATACCTACTAGTAGTAAGTCGAAGTGTTTTGAGTAATAACCGAAGTAAATTAAATAGAGTAAAAAAAGTTTTAAAAGTTGCACATGCACTTTTCATGAATATTTAAGTGAAAAGCAGGGAATTATGCATTAAAATTTTGATTTCGGAAAAGAAAATGTTAAACCTTCTTTAACATGTTTTATTGCCAGATATGATGTAAGATTCATTACTGTGTTAAAATACTCACAGGTTAATTTAACATACATCCGCGCAATATTTTAGATAAAATTAATTATATTTAGTTCCCAGACAGGCGAAATGATGCCTTGATAATTTTAATTTCAGAATTCATAACGAGGCTGCTAAGCAGACTTTGTTCTTACATTCAGAACTCTTATGATTTAAATTATATGGTACTAACTTTTGCTGGGAAATAGCAGAGTTCTCCACTTAATGGTACTGAGGTAACACAGTTCATTCACATATGAGCTCTTATAGGTTACTACTTTACTATTAAGCTACTGGAGCTTGAAATAACTTTGAAACTCCAAGAACAGATTAGCTACTTGACTTTATTTTAATGAACAACTCATAAGTAACAAGTTAAGTTACTATAGCGGAGTGGTTGTGTGATCGGTATTCGTGTCAAGAGATCCAAGTTCTATCGAGGCTCGTACAATGTTTTTTTAAACTTTCGATTTATGTCGTTGGATTGGACATAGAGACGATGACAAGCTCACCGCCTGCGACTTTACCTCAAATCATGTCTTCGTTAAAAGGTGGGTCGGAATGTCTTAATTGCCTAGTCTTCTGTCTATCCCAGTATTAGGAATGTTGTGAAGGTATTTTTAACTCATAATGTATTTATGTATAATATCAATATACATTTAAGTAAAGAAATATGTATTTAAATATATTTTAACGTCGCTTGGACACTAACATGGCGATGAGTTCACCTCCAATACCGTTGTCCCAAAGTATCTTCGGTAAAGGAGACTGTGAGAAAATGCTCAAAAATAAAAAAAAATGTACTCCCTATATTCCTATATTATGTTGTGTTTGGGACCTTCGCATTTTATAAACGTAGATGTCATAAAACGGATGTTTTTATTTACATCTATATGTAGAACTTCTATTACAATTGCCACATTCAATTCACATTTCTTTTTTATATTTTTCTCTATGTAATGTAATACTTTTACTTAGACTTTGCACTTTGTTTTAGGATTGCAAGTTACAATTCACAGTTTGTTACTTGCAAAATAGTATATAATCACATTAATTATTATATTTATTTACCATTGTTTACTTGACTTATAAAGGTTAGATGACGGTAGTGACATTTGACACTTTAGCCACGGAGAAATATTTGCTGTGGATACAAGGATATAGATCAGGTAACCATAATACTACACAGATAACCATATTTATTCATGTACGACTGTAAAGCAGAAATTACATGCGAAGTACTTTTTAGTTATCAGTGTTTTTCAATAATTGCCATCGATGCTGTTATGGCGGACTTAACATTAAAATTTACATAATAAAAATATAATTTCATAAAGTAATGTAATATTTTTGTGTGCTTTAAATTTGTTTATTTTTATATAGTTAGTATATTGTTAATAATGTGTTACTCTATGTGATGTGTGACTATATATTCTTTGGTAAAAAAAAAAACTTCTTACTTTTGACTCTTTCACCTTCTGACTGATGTGTAAGGTTGTTCAATGTAATTAATATATATATATATATATATATATATATATATATATATATATATATATATATATATATATATATATATATATATATATATATATATGTATATATATATATATATATATATATATATATATATATATATATATATATTTATATATATATATATCTATATATATATATATATATATATATATATATATATATATATATATATATATATATATATATATATATATATATATATATATATATATATATATATATATATATATATATATATATATATATATATATATATATATATATATATATGTATATATATATATATATATATATATATATATATATATATATTTATATATATATATATATATATATATATATATATATATATATATATATATATATATATATATATATATATATATAAAACTTTATATGCTTACACTTAGTTTTATTTTACGAAGACTCAAGACATATTACACATTGACCCCACAAAGTGGTGACCCCAAAAAGTTCACGAAATGAGTGAGAAAAAGACGTCGTCGAACAAGATACAACTACGCCATCCGACATTTGCCGCGTCGGCGTTCGGATGCCGCCATTTTGGTCAGAAAAGCTGGCGATTTGGTTTGCACAAATAGAAGGACAATTTCGATTTCAAATATTACAACGGACGCAACTAAATTTTATTACGTCATAGCTCAACTGGATTAATGGTATGCATGTGAAGTCGAAGATATAATTATCTCACCACCAAGTAACAATAAATATGAAAAGCTGAAAATGGAGCTCATTAAAAGATTATCAGCATCTAGGGATAAGAAAGTGAAACAACTGCTGATCCACGAAGAACTGGGGATAGAAAACCTTCCCAATTTCTCCGACACCTTCAACATTTGGCTGGACCAGGGTGCCTGACAAGTTCCTGCGCACAATTTGGATGAGCCGACTTCCGAACAGTACACAAACAATCATCGTGTCACAATCTGCAGCTTCTCTCGAGACTTTGGCAGATTTAGCTGATAAAATTCATGATGTTGTACCGACTTCTGCTCATGTAGCGGAAACAGAAACAGCTACGTCAAACGACAGAGTGCAAAAACTAGAAGGTCAAATAGCTGAACTCACCAGGCAAGAGAAGACCTCACATCGCAGTTAAGCAACAGGCGCCCAAGATCACGAAGTAGAAGTCGACGGAAGGTCGATCGGAATCACCTTGGTCATCACCATTGCATCTCACGCCCAAGAAAGAAAATGGTTGGCGTCCATGTGGCGACTATAGGGCACTTAATGCTAGGACAATTCCTGATAGGTACCCGATACGTCACATTCATGATTTTGCCCATAATATTTCTGGTTGTAAGATCTTTACAACTATAGACTTAGTAAAGGCGTATAATCAAATTCCACTTAATGAGGCAGATATTGCAAAACTGCCATTACAACACCCTTTGACTTTACGAGTTTCGTACATGACCTTCGGACTTCGCAATAGTGCCCAGACGTTCCAGCGTTTCGTAGATGAAATAACGCGTGGCCTAGATTTTTGCTACGTATATTTGAACGATTTCTTGGTATACTCGAAGGATTAAAAATCGCACCAGGATCACCTTAGACAGATATTTAATCGTTTGAAGGAATACGGAATGGCGATAAATACGACAAAATGCATATTTGGAGCACCTGAAATAAAATTTTTGGGTTATTACATTTCCTCTAAGGGTACAAAGCCCTTACTATCCAAAGTTGAGGTGATCAAGAACTTCCCAACTCCAAAGAGCGTAAAAGAGTTGAGAAGATTCCTTGGAATGATAAATTTTTATAGGAGATTTATTCCTGATGCAGCAAGATATCAAGCTCCATTAAATGAACTGCTCACAGATTCTGTAAAAGGCTCGCATCCAATAAAAATGTCCACAGAACAGCATGAAGCATTCAACGCTTGCAAGCAGAGTTTGTGTCAAGCCACACTTTTAGCGCAACCCGACTGCCAAGCTAAAATTGCTTTGGTGACTGATGCTTCGGATTCGGGTATAGGTGCCGCTCTCCAGAAAATAAAAGAAAACTCATGGCAAGCAATTGCTTTCTTTTCGCAGAAACTAAGTTCTGCACAGAAAAAATATTCGCCATACGATCGAGAACTTCTTGCTATATATGAAGCCATCAAGTACTTCAGACACATGTTAGAGGCCAGAGACTTTACAATCTATACAGATCATAAACCCCTTTGTTACGCATTTCATATCAGAAAAGAAAATTGCTCACCAAGACAGTTCAGACACCTGGATTTCATTTCGCAATTCTCAACTGACATCAGACACATCTCAGGAAAGGACAATGTTGTCGCTGATACTTTGTCACGAGTCGAAGAAATCAGACAACCCATTAACCTGACAATATTAGCAAAGTCTCAAACTGCAGACGACGAACTGCAGCGAATGTTAAGTAGCGAAACCTCATTGTGCTTTAAAAAATCAAAATTCCTGGAACACTCACTGAACTGTACTGCGATGAGAGAAGCAATCCACCGAGACCATATGTAACAAAGGAACTAAGAAGACAAGTTTTTGAGAGTCTTCATTCCCTGAGCCATCCTGGATCAAACGCCAGCCAAGCTAGTCTCTCAAAGATATGTTTGGCCTGGCGTACAAAAAAAAGAACAAAGAATGGACTAGGACCTGTCTAGAATGTCAACATGCAAAAGTGACAAGACATGTGAATTCTCCTGTAGGGAATTTTAAAGTACCATGAGCAAGATTTATGCACCTACATATAGACATAATAGGCCCATTGCCATTAGTGCAAAGTTTCCGGTATTGTCTCACAGCTGTCGACAGATTTACGCGATGGCCTGAAGCAATACCATTATGTGATATCACAGCTGAGACAGTAGCCAAAGCCTTAGTCTCTTTTATTAATTTTGATTAGACAAATGTGTTAAGTACACATATATATATATATATATATATATATATATATATATATATATATATATATATATATATATATATATATATATATATATATATATATATATATATATATATATATATATATATATATATATATATATATATATATATATATATATATATATATATATATATATATATATATATATATATATATATATATATATATATATATATATATATATATATATATATATGTATTTGTCTATTTTGTCCGTAATTCATATAATATTCACCACTCGGTGATTACTGGGAAGGATATAATAGACGAAATTTTTTTCCTTCTGTGATTCAGACGAATTGAGCAGCAATGATAGTTTTCATAGCATCCCTTCTCTAAGCGAGACTCTAAATTCTCTCTTCTCGTATACACTGAAAAATTTTAGTAAGATTATATAAATTCTGAGAGTTTCCGGTACATTAACCTGAAATGTTCTCATTCGATAACAAAAATATACACGCAATTCTGTATCTGATGGTTAAAACCATGTTTAGCTTCTACAGCTTACTACTCTCTTTCAGGTTACAATTTGATCCGCAACGATCGCGTTGGTAGCGCTGGTGGTGGGGTAGAGATTTACTTAAAATTACACATTCCTTTCACTGTTTTAAATTCCTCGCAACCATTGTCTAGTGCCGGCCCTGAACATCTTTTTATCGAAATTATACTTGGTCGTATGAAGCTCCTTCTTGGTGGTCTCCCATTTGAAATTTTACTTGAACAGTACTCTTCACTATGTAGTCACACTATTATCATGGGAGATTTCAATACATGTCTTTTTAAGAACGACTTTAGGTCATCTCATCTGGAATCTCTCAGAAATAGCACCAACTTACACATACTTCCACTTTCAGCGACTCACGCTTTTCCCAACTGCACCCCTTCTCTTCTTGATCTAATTCTTGTTTCTTCCATTGACCATGTTGCAAAGCACGGACAATGTATGCTTTTGCTTTTTCCTACCACGACTTTCTTTACCTATCCTATAAAATTAAGGCTCCGAAAGGTAAGCAAAGGATCCATCTTCAGCGCAATTTTGGTAGAATGGACCTTGATCGGTTAAGAGAGGATACTGCTAAAATCGATTGGTCAATTGTTTCGAGTTCAGATACCGTAGATGAGCAGACATCGATTTTTAACTTCTTAATCGAACAATTGTACAATGTTCATGCTCCAATTCATCTGGCTCAAATAAAAGTATCTTCGTGCTCCCTGGCTCACTCGGAATATTAAAACTACGAAAGAAAAAGAATTTGGCAAAAACTAAATACCGTATGAAACCTAATGATTCCAATCGCGAAAGATATCATAAAGTACGAAATCGCTGCAACATGGTGTGTAGAGACAGTCAATGACGCCATATCTATAAATCTGTTGTCGAGGAAGTTGACTAAGGTTTGGAACTTCCTTAAATCTTTAGGAGTTGGGAAGGCAAAGCAAAATGTAGATTCTCTTAATTTGGACTTAAATATGCTTAATACGCATGACCTCACTTCCTCTGTTGTAAGTAATACAACGAAGCAAAACACTCTTAATCAACTTTCTGCTATATTAACTCCTGACTTTCCATCTTTCCCTTTTAGCCAAGTTACTGTCAGTGATGTTAAGAAGAATATACTAGCCGTTACATCTGATGCAGTTGGTTCTGACTGCATTAGTCGTAATATGATCATCCCTATATTTGACTTCGTTGCTCCTATTTTCACACACATTTTAAATCATTCCCTTGATTCCAGTCTTGTTCCTACAGTCTGGAAAGACGCCTTAGTAACTTCACTTCCTAAAATGGATATAGGACGGTAGTCCTATCCTATCCATTCTTTCCTTTCTATCTAAAGCACTTGAACGCCTTATAAACCAGCATCTGAGTAAATTTCTTTCTAATTATAACCTCCTGAACTCTTTCCGTCCCGGTCATAGTACGACAACTGCTCTGGTCAGAATCACTGACGACATCCAGCTGGGTATGGATAATGAACAAGTTACGGTATTGACATTGCTTGATTTTAGTAATGCCTACAATACTGTAGACTTTGCTTGCTTTACTTGCTGTTTTAAGTTCTCTTAACATATCTCCTGGGGTAATTGGTTGGTTTCATAGTTACTTATATGGAAGCCGGCAGCGTCTACGAATACATGATACGTTTTCTGACTGGTCTGCTGTTAACGCTGGCGTTCCGCAAGGTGGCATGTTTTCTCCTCTTTTATTCTCTATTTTCATCACTTCGATTTGTTCACGTATTAATTCTTTCTACCACCTATATGCAGATGATTTACAGATTTATTCGTAATGTAAGATACAGGATTTACCTAGCACGATTAGATTAGTTAATATAGATCTAGTCAGCATCTCTAATTGGTGTAATTCGTTTGGGCTCAAAGTAAACCCTTTGAAGTGGGTCTTAAAAGGTGTCACTATCATTGGATGTACTGAACTAATATCGCGTATTACTTTATCACAGCTTCCGCCAGTACAATTCGAAGGGATCGTTATACCATTTAGTGACAAGGTTAAAAATTTAGGCATTTCATTTGATAACACATTATCTTGGGTACCACAAATGAGTGAGCTAAGCAGAAAAATGTTTGTCGCAGTAGGTTCTCTCCGAAGATTGCGCAACATACTCCCCATTCCTACCAAAATTGTGCTGGCTCAGTCTCTCCTCCTACCGATCCTTAATTACGCGGACACTTGTTATCTTGATCTAATCCAGGAGCACTTAAAAAACTTGAGCAGCTTCAGAATTATTGCATAAGGTTTATAATTAGGTTGCGAAAATATGACCACATCTTCGAATTCCTTCTTAAGCTCAAGTGGCTTCCATTCGTCTTCGCACGAATACTTATATTCTTCATCTTCTTTACTGCACTCTGTTCAATCCGAATGCTCCACATTACTTGAAGGATAGATTTGAATATCTAAGAATGTAAGCTACATTCTTTTCCACTCCGCTCTCAAAACAATTTTCTGCTAAGTACTCCAAAACACTCTTCTTCCTTCTATGCTAACTCTTTCACTGTAACTGCTATACGACTTTATATATATATATATATATATATATATATATATATATATATATATATATATATATATATATATATATATATATATATATATATATATATATATATATATATATATATATATATATATATATATATATATATATATATATATATATATATATATATATATATATATATATATATATATATATATATATATATATATATATATATATATATATATATATATATATATATATATATATATATATATTTTATTATTCTTATTATTTAGTACACCCTTTCCGCTTTCTTAAGAAGAATACTTCTGTCTAAGGTTGCCTGGAAGGGATCGCAGTTTAAGCGTTATGGCCGCTTTTGTACTAATGTCCATTGTAATTGTAATTTCTATGTCACTATTGGTCTACAATAAAGCACATTCTACTTTGCTTTACTTTACTTTACACAGAAATACTTCCACACATATACATACATACAAATACATACACATATATAAGTATATATGAAATAGACATTTAACAAGATTTTAAGTAATAATCTCTTACATGTTTCTTGCGTGTACGGAAAAGGAATAGGAATAGAAATTGGAATAATGAGCTGGGAAATGGAGAAGAGTTCGTACATTAGATCTGCAAGGCATGCCTGGCGGATGGACAAAAGAAAATTAATTTCTTAGGTATGCAAAGTGAAGTGAACTTTCCTGCATACTTCAGCGATGTGTATCGCCCAAGATATCAAAATATCCAGTATCAGCATAGGTAAACGGGACACCGTCAACGCACACACTGGGTATAGTCGAGAAATTTTACTTGTTGCCTACTACTGTCTATTGTAATGGCCTGGGATTTGATCGGATTGACTTTAACACCAAAAGAAGCAGACCATTCGCAAATGCGCATTAAATCCAAATTCATGTATTCAATTGCATCTTTGCTATCCTCCACGGTAAAGTGACGATATAACTGCAAGACATCCGCGTAAAGATGGAAGTTAGATGTGATAACACTCCTCATGGAGTTAATGAATAAAATAAATATAAATAAATATAAGTAAATATCTTCACGCAATTCCCAATACAGGGGTATATAGAGGTCAAGTCTAGACAATTAAGTCCCTTCGAACCACCTTCCACCGAAGATATTTTCGGGACAACGTGACAGGTGGTGAGCCCGTCGCCATCTTTATGTCCAAGCCTACGATATAATTCGTACATAAGTTTTTGAAAAACCCTTTGGTACGAGCCTGCCACCTGGGGAACGAACTCGGATCTCTTGACTCGAAATTCCGACCACCGAACCACTCGGCTATCGTGACTATATGGAGTTAATGAAAATAGAAAATAAGAGAGGAGAAAGAACGTTACCTTGAGGCACACCCGCACTGATTACTGACCAATCAGAAAATGTGTCGTTGACACGGACACACTGCGAGCGGCCACGAAGATATGATTCATATCATTTAATGAATAATGGGGTGCATTTAGAGTTTCTAGGATTCGTAGAAGAAAATCGAAGTCTACCGAAGTGAAAGCACTGCTAAAATACAGATACAGGCCCACACGCCCCCCTCCCCCAAAACATGGTAGCGGAAGAAAAAAAATCTAATCCCAGGGGGGTACCAACATCACTGGTGCTGGATAATCCCGCTCTGGGCACCCGCGCTCTGGACCCCTTTGGCTACGCATAGACAGCGACGACCACCCTCGCGTCTATGGGTGCCTCTGTAGGTCCCACAACGGTAATGCCGAAACTGACCGACTCATCGACCACATCCAAATGGCTGCAGATTCCGTGCTACAGCAGATCCCATCCGCAGAGATCGTGGTACTCGGCGACTTCAACGCCCACCACGCCGAATGGCTACGATATTGAACCACGTGGTGCACTGTTCTCATCTCTGGGCGGGGGCACGCCAGTGCCAGCTCCTTCCATTTGACCGTATCCAAAGAAGAGCGGCTCGAATTGTCGACGACCATACTCTATCCGATTGGCTAGATCCTCTGGCTTTGCGAAGAGATGTTGCATCTCTTTGCATTTTCTATAAAATCTACTACGGTGAGTGCTCCGAGGAATTGTTCGGAATAATCCCAGCTGCTGAATTTCACCATCATACCTTACGGCATAACCAAAGACTTCATCTACACCACCTTGATGCTTGGCATTCCACTACAGAGCGTTTTTCGCGGAATTTTCTGCCACGCACCTGTACTTTGTGGAATGAGCTGCCGTCAGTGGTTCTTCCGGACCGATACGACTTAGGGACCTTCAAGAAAAGAGCCTATACCTTTCTCAAAGGCCAGCAACGTATCCGCTATTCCTCTAGTTTTGCAGATGTTCATGGGCGGCGGTAATCACTTACCATCACGTGTGCCGCCTTCTCATTGCCTCCCTCTTCTATTAAAAAAAGATACACTAGAAGCGTAGGCGACTTATTGTCCATAGCCCATCTTATATCATGGCTGACTTTGAGCAGAGCAGTGACAGTACTGTGTCCAGGACGAAATCCAGACTGATAAGCGGAAAGTAGCGAGTTGGAAATTAAAAATGTGGAGATTTGTCTGTGTGCGGAGATCACATTAGGAATGATGAGATCCGTAGAAGAACTAAAGTCACCGACATAGCCCAGCGGATTAGCTCCTTGAAGTGGCAGTGGGCGGGGCACATAGCGCGTAGAACCGATGGCCGATGGGGCAGAAAAGTTCTGGAATGGCGGCCACGTACCGGCAAGCGCAGCGTCGGACATCCACCGACTAGATGGTCGGACGACTTGACCAAGGTCGCGGGAAGACGCTGGATGCAGGCCGCAAACAACCGGTCGTATTGGAAATCTTTAGGGGAGGCCTACATCCAGCAGTGGACTTCTTGCGGCTGATATGATGATGATGATGATGATTACCAAGGAATATTTCATCAACTAGGACTATAGAAAACCGCCAACAACACTTTCGCATTATTAACAATGATTCCTATAAAAAGGATGTCAGCAGATTCAGTATAATTAGAAGGAGAGGAGATGATAGTTTTAAATGGTATATCGGCACGAAGATATGTTGCAAAACCGCCGCAACCTTTTCCTATTCTGTCATTACGAATAAGGACAAAACCCAGTAAAGAAAACTGCGTAGAAGGGAGAGATGGCTTGAGAAAAGACTCAGAAATGAGTAAAGCATCGAGATGTGTACTGCTAATGGATTCTATAAGATCAGAAAAATGACGTGGAACACTCTGTATATTTACGTGAGCAACATTAAGATTATTTGGGAATTCCGAACGAAAGGACATCTGGACGCACAGGGTTAAATGACTTTCATTATCCGCACTAACAAAGCTACTTGTAGAGGATGAACACGAAAAGAAACTATACTAATACTACTACTACTAATAAACAACGTAATATACGAGTATATATAACGACGAGCAAAACGAAAAAAATAAATAAAAATAAATCAATAAAATTTTTGAAAACTTACTAATATACACATGCTAAAATCACCAAATACTCTACTGTACTGGGAAATATTTAAGTACTAAATTTAAGTACTAAAGTAAATTTAAAGTACTAGTATCACACACAATATTAACCAATAAAAAACAAGTGAGAAAAAAAATATAAATAAAAAAAATTAGACATCAACATCTTATTAACTTATACTAGGGCTAAAGAACATAATAAGAAGCCAAAGTATGCCATTTTCTACTGAAAATAAATCCAAACAAAACAAAACACAGCATAAATTATTTTTTTACATATGGTAACACTAATCACTTGACAGAATACATTTTGCATAATGGCCACATTTAATGTTAAGAGTGAAAAGCTGTCAAGTAAAGCCATAAATGTCATTGTCAAACAAAATAATTAGTTGTGAAGTTGTTTTTGTAGAGAAAAAAACTTACCTACATAACAAAGCCTATCGAAATAGCATATAAAAGTAAACTAAATAAGTGATAAACTCGTAATAAAAATAATATGAGCTCAGTAAAGAAAATGACTAGTGTATAAAGATAAGTCCGTTTCAGTGTAAACAATGTACCTAAGGATTAGTTGCGC
This sequence comes from Sericinus montela, assembly GCA_029286605.1. Lineage (NCBI taxonomy): Eukaryota > Metazoa > Arthropoda > Insecta > Lepidoptera > Papilionidae > Sericinus > Sericinus montela. The sequence continues at coordinate 731,878 of JAGSMR010000065.1, read as the reverse complement.
CTGCGGGTCTTACGTGGGGCATTAACGCCAGTTCTGGTAGAATTATCCCTTGGAGATATAGTTTCTTTAGATTGGCTCGAATTGTCGACAGAATCGGAATTCATAGGATATTGTAAAATAAGGGGCTTTAACTCTGCCATTGATTCAATCTTGCGACGAGATTTGTCCGGAAGACTGCTTACTATTTTGCCTATAACTGACCAGCACTGCTTTATTTTTTAATTATTAGAAATTTCTAAGATATCAGTAATTAAGCCTTAAAATAGGTCTAAACTCATGTTCAATCCATGTCTATACCAACTAGTTCCAGACCTGTTAGAGAACTTTTATCAGGGTGAGTGTTGTAAAACCCGATGTCCTCAAACATTTCCGGATTTTTTACATCGTCTCGGGATCTTTGTAGCACCGTCGTTGTTTCCAATACTATAACGCAAGCGCTTTAGCTAGCTTTGCTTGAGGAATAAAATATTGTATGTGATAATGTTGGGGACATTATATAAACATATATCTATGATTGTATAGGCTAGCGACACGGAACGTAACCGTACAATATAGACTGTAATAAACATTAATTTGTCTACTTGTGTTGATTGCCCTGCATAGTGCTAACCTTTGTACGACTAACTGAGCTGTAATAAATTTATAGTTTGTGTACCGATCAACAAACATGCTACTGAACTGAATGGTGACGACCAAACTGTCGTAAATTACAAGTGCAGTATATATCCTTCTGTACACATAATCAACATAGCTCCATTAAACACTCTTTTTATAACTTTACGCAAAAGTTACTTCGCTACATTCCGCATGCAAATATAAAAAGGTATAAGTTACCTAGTCCGAAGGGAAAAACGGCATATACCTTTTTATATTGACATGTGGAATGTTGCGAAGTAACTTTTCCAATAACAACTTTACAATGAATTTCCGCAAAGTAACGCCTGAGTTAATTAACTACTAACTAGGCCTTTGGGTCGTCATTAAATACTTACATAGATATAGAGCGACATCGCTTCATTGAATTTCTTACTTCTCCTTCCCCTTTTTCTTTACAACCCAACAAGAGTCCACTGCTGAATATAGACCTCCCCGAAAAATTGTGAGAAAGAACCGTCGTGAACCGCCTTAATCCTATTCTACGTAATAATTTGCGGATCATAACTCCATCTTGTGGTCGATCGTCCGACGTAGTATTTTCCTATACAAGGTTGCCACTGGCGTTTGTTTTTAAAACGATTACCATTTCTTCAAGCTATATTAAAAATAAGTGTAGTCACGATAGCCGAGTGGTTGGGTGGTTGGAATTGCGAGTCAAGGGACCCGAGTTTGATCCCCAGGTGGCAGGCTCGTACCAGAGGTTTTTCAAAAACTTATGTACGAATTATATCGTTGGCTTGGACATAAAGACGGCAACAGGTTCACCACCTGTCTCGTTGTCCCGAAAATATCTTCGGTGGAAGGTGTGTCGAAGGGACTTAATTGTCTAGACTAGACCTTTGTCTACTCCTGTATTGGGAAATGCGTGAAGATATTTGTCCAACCCATTGTCACTTTAGAGCGCTATTCTGAGGCTACGTCGGTGACCTTAGTTCTGCTTCCGACGATTTCGTTATAATTTCTATTACATAGAGACAGTATGCCATATTATACAAACCGTGTATAGCATATATATTCTGAGCGATTTTTGATTGTCTTTATTTGGCCAGCAGTTTAAGAACACCATTTTTTCACCTGCCTGTTAAAGTCTGCTGTAGCATATAAACCTCTGCTATGAGGAAGATTTACTGTAATCACTATGTTTGGCTGGCGGTTTCGCTGTACTAGACACCCCGAACCTTACACGCTGATGCCTATCAATAGTTTGCTTAACCTTAGGCCTTATATGTTTCAGATGGTTGTCACTACGTTGTCAGCGATTAGCTTGAGATTTGTAAGGTTTTTCCTTTAGTCCATGTTAATGCTCGTAATCATAAGATGATAATTTTTTACGCCGAAAACACAGTAAGCTATATTGAATAAGTTAGTAATTATTATTATAGTAATTATTCCTACAACATCGTAGGTGTGAATTTTATGGAGTTTATAAAGACTCTACAAATTATTTTACTTTGTAGACTCTTTATATGGTTGGTCTAGAATTTATAAAGTTGTTTAAGTTCCCATGTTGGGGTCTAGTAGAAAATAATTGACACTAAAGGTCATACTGATGTTATGGTTTATTTTATTACTATCCTATGATTATAGAACCTGTACAGAGACATTGTTTCTTTCAATTTATGTGTATAAATATAATTAAAACTCCTAAAAGCTTGAAAAGCTGCTAAGGTGTTCTGAAATTTCAACTCTATAGATTGCTATTTAATTGTAACAGGAGTTTGATAGCTAGATTATCTGGAGGCAAGACAGTGAAGGAAAAAATAAGTTTGGATAAAGTTAATAAACAGCCCTATTATCCCTTTCTCGAAACCTTTCAGGGCCCTCTTCACTCTTGCTGTAATTATGTCGTGGTTTAAGCTAGCGTGAATATTTATCTATTTATCGACTAACTATAGTTACTAAAATATTTACAATTTTACATAATTATTTTATATTGATAATTGATAATAAATTAATAATTCTTAAGATCATAATTATTTATATACAACTTGCTGTGATTTAATGTCATAATTAGATGTCACATGTAATTATGTGATGTAATGAGCTTGGTTTATTGGAGAAGAACAGTTGAAAGAGAGTCCGTAGGTATCCTTTGTTTTCAATTTCTTTTAACAAAGAAACCACAATTATCTTCACGCCATTCTCAATACCAACCCCTGTATTACAGAGGTCTAGACAATTAAACCCCTTTTGACCCATCTTTTCCCTAAGACATTTTTTGGAATATCGTGACTGGTTTTGAGCCTGTCGCCGTATTTATGTCCCAATTCGTACTTAAGTTTTGAAAAAAAAAACCCATTGGCGTGTCCCTTCTACCTGGGGATCGAACTCGAGTCTCTTTGAATCAAATTCTGATTATACCTATACCTAACTACCCGGCTATCGGGAAATACAATATTGAACAATTATTATCATGCATCGACGACTAAGGGTAACGCCTGTGTTTACACACTAATGAAAGGATGACTTTCATTAGTGTGTAAACACAGGCGTTACCCTTAGTCGTCGATAGGCTCACCACCTGTCGCGAAGTCATCTCAACCTACCCAAATTTATGAAATTGTGTGAAGACCAAAAATTTATGTGTCAGCTTTTATGACTGCTACTTCCAAATGACCTAATGAAGATCTAAATCCTGATTGATGTTTATGAAGAATGACTATGATGTCATTGACTTGGGCATAACATGTTAGTACTTTACCGCACTCAATGCTTCCATTTTAGCATCACCTAATGTTATTAAATGAGGAAAACTTATTTAAAAATATATAACTAATATGCATTTGTTTCTGGAACACGGCTCATAAAAATTGTATGACGCATTTAAATTTTATATGTCGGTATCTTTTCTGGGAAAATATCATTATACACAATGCATTATATTTTCAGAACTTATTTTACAGCTGCATTTCGAAGAATTTGGAGAGAATAAATTCACATGTAGCGCAAAGGACGCTTTCGTTGCCCGCTTTACGACGGTGAAGCTGTCGTTCGAGTTTTCGCGTTCGACCTCGGTCAACGCTCCTATCGACATGGAAGAGTCAGAGGACTCAGCCATGTCTGAACTGCACCTCCTCAGGGAGGGAGGATGCGCGAAGACGCACGGGATGAGGCGCGAGTTGCACGGTTTTAGAACAGCTCGTGCCGTTGTTTGGTTCGCCAAAAATTGGCGAGAACGGGCGGAGGTACGGCGGGGCCTGAGGGGCCCGCAGTAGCCGCCTGGGGCGCGGGTGCCGGAATGGCAGTACATTGCGGGGCGCTTACGCCCGTGATAAGGTTTAATCCCGCGGGGGTTGAGTCCCGCCGGTGGGTTTAAACTGGTGGCAGCAAGCACCTTCGAGGGCCCGACCATTATAACTGTGCCTGGATCCACGGTCGGGTAGTGCCCGCCAGGAACGGAGGATGCCCTCCAGGCCTAGCAAATTTGGTTCATATTGGACCAAGCCTTACCTATGCCTACGTCTCTCGGCCAGCAGGCCGGAGAGGTGTGTGCACAGTGTAGTGTGAACTTACTTCAACTGCTCCGCTTTCTGCTGCTGCACCGCACTGTCGACACAACACAACACAACCTAGAGCACAACTATCGAGAGACGGGGACCCGCCAGTTGCGGGGCCCGATCATGACGCGAAACGATCACTTCCCGGAACTCTGACGATCAATCAGGAATCCCAGGTAGACGATCGTAACAAGAACAATAGCAGGGCCGTAAAGGCCCGGTCGCAGGTAATAAATTTCGCCCAACGACACCCAATCCCGGCAAAGTGATTAGCCGCTCAAGCAGGTAGCTGAGCCACACGTGTGCACGGGACGAGAGCGCGATCGAGACTGGCCACCTGCATCTATCGACTTCCCGCAATAGTTTGCAAGTCGTCGCTCCATCTCGTGGGGTAGTCGTCCAACACTGCGTTTGCCTGTACGATGTTGCCACTCGACAATTTTTCTTCCCCAACGGTTGTCAGTTCTACGAGCTATGTGGACGGCCCATTGCCACTTCAACGTGCTGATCCTTATGGCTATGTCGGTTACTCTGGTTTTGCTGCGAATGTCGTCATTATTGATTCTATCACGCAGAGAAACACAAAGCATAGCCCTTTCCATAGCACGCTGAGCACCTTTTAACTTCCTCATACGGCCTGCAGTGAAAGACCACGTCTCAGATCCATATGTCAACACTGGCAACACGCACTGGTCGTAAACTTTGGTCTTTAGATTTTGAGGTATTTTAGACAAGAACATGGGGCGTAGTTTCCCGAACGCTGCCCAGCCGAGTTGGATTCGTCGATTGACCTCTCGATCGAAGTTGGAATTACCTAGTCTGACAATTTGTCCCAGGTATTTATACGTATTCGTCAACAACTTCGAGTGTAGTGTTCCCAACAATAACCGGCATTGGTCTGACATGGACGTTAGACATGATTTTCGTCATTTCCATGTTCATCTTGAGACCAACCCGTTGAGAGACACTATTGAGGCCATTGAGCATGGTGCTGAGCTCCTCTAGCGATCTTGCCATCTGTACTATGTCGTCGGCAAACCGAAGGTGAGTGATGAATTCGCCATTGATGTTAATACCGTATCCTTTCCAGTTCAGTAGTTTGAAGACATCTTCCGATGAAGCGGTGAAGAGTTTCGGGGATATAACGTCACCATGTCTTACACTTTCTGCAATTGGATAGGTTTCGTGCTCTGGTTCTGTACTCGGATACACATCGTAGCCTCATTATATAGACATCTCAACACCTCGATATACCGAGATTCTATCTGGCACCGTTAAATAGACTGCAGCACCGCCCAAATTTCGACTGAATCGAAGGCTTTCTCATAGTCCACATACGCCAGATGCAATGGTAAATTGTACTCTTCCGTCTTTTGTACAATCTGGCGAAGAGTATGTATATGGTCTATTTACCTAGTTTTATTATCTATCACTCTAGTTACCTTAATTATTTAATAAAAACTATTATTGTCCTAGAAAATAGTTGTTTTTATATATGTATGTATTTATTTATTTACTATTTATAAAATTAATTTGTTATCAAAAATTAATTATTCATTTGTTGAAAATAATTATTGATTTGTTGATATTTGTTTTTTTTTATTATTTATAATAAAAACTACCTTTTAATAATTTTAATATCTTCACGCAATTCCCAATACAGGTTAGACAGAGGTCTAGTCTAGGTAAGTCCCTTCGACCCACTTTCCACCGAAGATATAGTCGAGACAACGTAACAGGTGGTGAGCCCGTCGCCGTCTTTATGTCCAAGCCAGCTATAATTCGTAAATAAGCTTTTGAAAAACCCAGTCTGCTCGTAACTCGGGTCTCTTGACTCAAAAATCCGACCACCCAACCACTCGGCTATCGTAGCAAATGAATAAATAAATAATATGTAAATATTAGTTTCACCGTCATATATATTCACATCATATATAATCGGAGACATATTGAATCCATTCAACCTATTTTTCACAAGATAACGTGATATGCAGATAATCTGGCACATTCTTAGTGTCTGAGACAGTAGAGAAATTGTAGATACGTTAATTTCTAAAAGCTTATTACCACAAGCTAAAAGTTAAATAAAAATGGTTTTATTTGTATAAAAATTCTTTTCACTAAAATTTTACTACTACGTAAAGGCGTGTAAGAACATCTATGAGTATTAGACATCATGCAGTGCGTCAATTCGATATTTGTTATTTGTGTATCTGAAAAAGCCTACAGAGAATAAGGTGTAATAATACTCGTAGATATGCATGTGTGACTTGAGCGAATATGACATAAAATTTGTGAATTGCCTCGGTGAGTTACGACACGAGTGGCTCTAGAGGCACCTCCTTAACTGAAATATATTTTGTAGCAACCATTTATGCTTGCGAAAACATACTTGTGTATAACAAATAAAGAAAAATATTTTTGAATAAAATATAATCAAATAATAGAAAACATCAATAACAGAGGAATGTAAGGGTTAAAAAAAACAGTTTTAGTGTGGATATAATTAGGCAAATCATTATCAATAATTTTCTACGTACGTGTCATTGTAAATACAAGATATTGTTAAAAAATCTTCACGCTATTCCCAATACTGGGGTAGACAGAGGTCCATACAATTAAGTCCTCTTGACCGTATTTCACCGAAGACAACTTTTGGGACACCTTCGCAAGTGGTAAGCCTGTATCAGTCTTTATGGCTACGATTTGAACCATACATAAGTTTTGAAAATACTCATTGGTACGAACCTACCTTCTAGAGATTTAACTCGTATTCTAGACTATAATGCCGATCACCAAACCACTCAGCTATCTTGACTCTATAAATGTGTCTCTGAGATATGTGTCGTTCATTATGGCAAATCCTTCCTGCCATTTGGCATTATTGCCATACTTGGCAAGTGGATTGGCGATTCAGTACCATACACCTTGCACACAAGTGCCTGAATGTGAAAGTGAATAACATAATATCATAACAATATCATGTTATAACAGTATTAACAATATCATATTAGATCATAATTATTTATCTACACAAAAAATGTTCTGGTATCAATTATGTTTACATACATACATAACGGTCAAAAAAGTCCACTACAGAATATTCTTCTTTCAGAATAACTTCCGTTAGGTATTTTTTTACCATAATCGACACTTAGATTCTGCAGCCCGTTATGACCCTGCTGCACTATGGTCAAGTATTTTTGGAAATCTCGCCATCTGTACGGTAGCATATAGTATTTTGTACGCTTGTTGTGAAAGGGTGTTACATATTGTTAAGTTGAAAACACACTGCAAATTACCTTCAGACCTATTAAATTAAATGTTATGTGTTCAATGATCATGTTTAATTTACATAACTGTAAGGAATACATAAAACAGGACTAAACCAGGATTATCGGGACAAGGCTTAGTCTCTGACATTTCTTACCTCGCGGTTGAACGAAACTATTTACTCGTTGTTGACGCGTACCTATCGTATACTTACTTAAGGTTTAACACAGTAGATTAATTTGATTATTCTACTCTTACGTAATACGAGTATGCTGAAATATACATAAAATCTCATCACTGATACCAGCAGAATTTAAACTCCTGAACTTTCCCCTACAGTGGTGACGCCTTTTCCTGCAATCCACCGTGCCTCACCCACATAAGAAAATTTTAAATTTCTTTTGAAATATAAGTACATATTGTAATACATAAATGTATTCTGGGACAACATCACATATTGCTCTGATCCAAAAATAATTAGCTAAAGCACTTGTGTTATAAAATTATAAACAACAATGGTTTTAAAAGCATATTTGTTATGCCGAACTTTTGTAATAATCATTACGGTTATTATAATACAAGCACGATATATAAAATTAATGTTTTCTTGTATTTGTGCAAATATTACGCGTTTAAATAAAACTATTATTTACGGATTTTATCGCGTTTTATTAAAATAAATAAATAAAATAAAATAAAATATCTTCACCCAATTCCCAACACAGGGGTAGACAAAGGTCTAGTCTAGAGATTTAAGTCCCTTCGACCCACCTTACACCAAAGATATTTCCGGGACGACGTGACAGGTGGTAAGCCCGTCGCCGTCTTTATGAGCCAACGATATAACTCGTACATAAGTTTTTTAGAAAAACTCATTGGTACGAGCCTGCCACCTGGGCATCGAACTCGGATCTCTTGACTCGCAATTCCGACCACCGAACCACTCGGCTATCGTGTCTTCTTTGCCTCGTTTTATTAAATTTTTAAAAGCTAATGACCTTTTAAAAACTTTACAGCACCCGTGGTCATGTAGCATTTGAGATATCTGAGTAGTGTATAGGGTAGATATGATCAAATTTAAAAATGTCAAACAGCATAATGTAAATTTGCGATTGTTGTCACTTGGTGAAATTGCATTGCATTAAAATTTATTGTAAAAATTTATTGTAAAGGTTGTCACACAACTTCAAGGAGAACTCCAAGCTCTTCTGGAAAGAGGTTGGAAGGCCTCGGAGTGGTGCAACGGCCTTAAGAATGAACAAAGTACTTTCGAGAACCAATGACGTCCTCTCAGAAAAATTGGACATCATGCAGCGATGGATCGAATTTTATAGAGAAATGTATGCGTGTGATGATCTTAGTAAGGGATCCGGGGGTGACGCCGTGACTGGTACGCCAGACTCGGACCTCGATGACACTGAGGTCATCAGTATGAAAGAGATTGAATGTGCGATTCTAAGTTTGAAATGTGGTAAAGCTGCGAGACTAGACAGAGTTACCTCCGACCATGTCGTCCCCGTCCACCGTAAGGAAATTATTATTTTTCATTGTCGACTTACACATTCGTTTCAGATGACATACTTTATGACACTTTTGACATGTGTAATTAATATAACGACACTGATTTTTAACATGGTTTTTGTAACCGCACACTTCAAAAAGCCTTTTATTCTGTACTTGTTGTGACTGCAGCCGTGATGAACTCGTCGCACGAACTGCGAACACTGTCGGCTGTGATGAATCGCGATTATTCTCCGCTCTCCGATATCCAAGCCATGTATAATTAAGTATCTTGTATTCAGTATCATCGAGTACCCTTGGCGCTATCAAGTCTCGGAGGATTCGGAAGGTATCCTCTGATAGTGACGTCAGTATAATTGCACGACGCTTAACTCCGGCTTTGTTGGTTTGTTCGTTTATGTCGTTAGCCTTACAATACTGGAGAAATCGGCTTCTAAATATGCTCCACTCGTGAATACGGTGATCAAAACTGAGACTGCTACTAAACATTACATTAGCACTGTTAGCCATTATTCTTATTTGAAATTTTTTTCAAGTACATTTTCTACACACGTAGGTAACGTACTCGTCGCCAAATTGTTGTATTTTTTTTAATAATAATAATTTTATTGGTACAAAAAGTTACAATGTAAATATAATAAAATAAAATGTAAAGGTAATCAGACATCAACAATCAAAGAAAACAAATGCATCATATAAACTACTTTTTACATTTCACTTAGGCATATTGACATATATTTAATAAACTAAATTGTATCACTGTTCTAGTTATATATATATATATATATATATATATATATATATATATATATATATATATATATATATATATATATATATATATATATATATATATATATATATATATATATATATATATATATATATATATATATATATATATATATATATATATATATATATATATATATATATATATGTATGTGTGTGCGCGCGCGCTTGTGTTAATGGTATTAAACTAAAACTTCAAGTAATTTTTCGGTTTCATCACATTTTAATGTAAGTAGCCATTGTTTTAGCCGTTTTTTACAGCTGTTGTTATTAAGATGGTATTTTTTTTTAATAATAATAATTTTATTGGTACAAAAGTTACAATGTAAATATAATAAAATAAAATGTAAAGGTAATCAGACATCAAGAATCAAACAAAACAAATACATCATATAAACTACTTTTTACATTTCACTAAGGCATATTGACATATATTTAATAAACTAAATTGTATCACTGTTCTAGTTATATATATATATACATATATATATATATATATACATATATATATATACATATATATATATATATACATATATATATATACATATATATATATATATACATATATATATATATATATATATATACATATATATATATACATATATATATATATATATATATATATATATACATATATATATATATATATATATATATATATATATATATATATATATATATATATATATATATATATATATATATATATATATATATATATATATATATATATATATATATATATATATACATATATATATATATCTTCAGTCAGGATACTCATCCCAACTTGCCTGTCCAGTAGTTGAGGTATGGTATACGGGTATGCGACCCGGCGACCCTAGCTATTACTGTCCTATCCCTTGCCTTCCTGGGCGGTAATATCCTACCTTTCCTAATTCCAACCTTAACTTACCAATCTTCCTTTCTCACAACCTATACTTCCCTTTCCTTACTCCTATTCTCCGCCAATCCAACGTCTGCCGCGCGGATGGATGCATGGCTAGGGCAAGCATAGTCGTTAGCGTGCCACACTGCCCTGGGACCGGGCGACCCAGAATTAGGCTAGCCTTACCCTGGCATGCGGGGCTCTGCTGGGGTGGACAAACTTTTCCCTTGCTACTCGTCGGAACGCAATGGTGAATTTTACTTACCAAAATGGCGGCGATGTGGTTCGCCACCCATCACGTCTCGTTTCTCGCGGGGGCGAAAAGCGGCCCATGGAGAGCCGCTTCGCTACGTTGAATGTAAGAGGAGGAATGGATGGTAAGGTAGATGAAGTTTGTCAGATGATAGACGAACGATGTATAGATATCCTGTGCGTGAACGAAACCAAGAGGAAAGGATGTGACACCACGGTTCATGGTCCCTACACGGCATACTGGTCGGGAGTCCCCAAACTAGCTGAGGCTGTCAGGAATTGGTGTGATTCTTTCCTCTCGAATAGTTGAATGTGATAGAGCATGAATGTGTAAGCCCAAGACTCTTCTGGGTTAGGTTAAAGTTGGACTCACCCGCTTGTTTATCCTTGGGGTCTATGCACCGACGGATATGCGGGGTGGGTCATTAAAAGCCCAAAAAGAGAGAAAGGAATTTTGGGATAGCATGCTAGAGCTCTCATGAGAGAGGTCTTGAATAAATGCGAAGAAAATGAACGGATCGTGATGTTAGGGAACTTTAATGGGTGGGTTGGAGTAAAGCGTGATGGGTACGAAGGAGTACTGGGTACATTTGGGGACGAGAGAGTGAACGAAAATGGGAGAAGCCTACTTGAAGTATGCTTGGAATGGAATCTGTGCGTGGCCAATACAATGTTTGATCACAAAAAGATCCATTTGTACACAAGAATTGAGGGTGAGTCTAGAAGTATATTTGATTATGTTATTGTGGATCAAAGATTGAGGAAGAACCTGCTAGACACTCGAGCATACCGCGGTGTAGGCCTTGACACAGACCACTTCCTGGTCATAGCCCGAATACATGGCATCTTTAAACGATGGCGACACCGAGGAGCTGAGCCTACGAGTGTTTTGGACAGAATAAAAGTGGAAAATCTCCAAGAAAAAGATAAGAAAGACGAGTATGTAGAGAAACTGATAGAAAGTTTTAAAGGCATAGAAGAGATATATGTGATTGAAGATTAGTGGGAGACATTTAAGAAAGGAGTCGTGAATGTTGCTGTTGAGGTATGCGGAGTAGCTAAACGAAGGAAAGGAAGAAAGAAGTATAATGTGTGGATGAATAAAGATGTACAAAAGGCTGTGCAAGAAAAGAAGAAAGCCGTGGTTGGATTAGTTAGCAACAAAAGCTAACCAAAAACTTCAACAGGCGACGAATGACGAGATAAAAGAAGCGAGAAAGAAGTATAAAATATTCAAATCAGCTGCGAAAGATGTTGTGACTAGAAACAAAGAAGAACAAAGGGATGATTTTGATAGGAGGCTCACTGAAGATTTCCAGTCAAACATCAAGTTTTTCTGGAAATCCGTCAATACAGCCAGAGGAAAAACCCTCTACCTCGGAGCTGAATACAATCAGGAGTCAAGATGGGAGCATTATAAAAGGAGAAGAATATGTGTTAAAGAGATGGAAAGAGTATTTTGAATGTTTATTTGAAAGAGAGGAAGTGCAGGTACAACACCCGGCACCTTCCATGGTTAATATAAATGTTGATGACAGTGAGTAAGCGTGGATGAAATAGTAAAAGCGTTGAAAAGTATGAGATTTGGTAAGGCTGCCGGATATGATAGGATTACCGTCGAGGTGCTGAGGACTGGACAGGGCTTAGTGGCTAGTCAGCTGTACCGCCTTTTCAATTTGTGCTGGCAAAATGGGCAAGTACCGGGAGACTGGTGCAAAGCCGTAATCGTGCCATTATATAAGGGAAAAGGGTCACGGCAGGACTGCGTAAATTACCGCGGTATAAGTCTTCTCCGCGTCGTCGGTAATTATATATATATATATATATATATATATATATATATATATATATATATGTATATATATATATATGTATATATATATATATATATATATATATATATATATATATATATATGTATATATATATATATATATATATATATATATATATATATATATATATATATATATATATATATATATATATATATATATATATATATATATATATATATATATATATATATATGTATATATATATATATATATATATATATACATATATATATATATATATATATACATATATATATATATGTATATATATATATATTTTCGATATTAAACCATTCAGTGTATGCCCCGTTTATCCTTACACAAGCACAGGAATCCCTATAAAGAGATTGCAATGCTCGTATGAGGATACTGCTGACACCTTTCACGGACAATGCTGACCACAATTCATTCCTCACCACTCTATCATAGGCCTTTTCTAAATCCACGAACGTGCAATAGACCTTCTGGTTTTTAGCCAGACACTTTTCGGCTATGCACCGCAAGGAAAAGACCTGATCCGTACACCCCATTCCCTTTCTAAATCCCGCTTGTGCATCCCATACTTTTTCGTCCGTTTCATTCACAACCCTTTCAATCAACACTTTCGCATACAATTTACCGACGACCCGGAGAAGGCTTATACCGCGGTAATTTACGCAGTCCTGCCGTGACCCTTTTCCCTTATATAATGGCACGATTACGGCTTTGCACCAGTCTCCCGGTACTTGCCCATTTTGCCAGCACAAATTGAAAAGGCGGTACAGCTGACTAGCCACTAAGCCCTGTCCAGTCCTCAGCACCTCGACGGTAATCCCATCATATCCGGCAGCCTTACCAAATCTCATACTTTTCAACGCTTTTACTATTTCATCCACGCTTATCTCACTGTCATCAACATTTATATTAATCCATGGAAGGTGCCGGGTGTTGTACCTGCACTTCCTCTCTTTCAAATAAACATTCAAAATACTCTTTCCATCTCTTTAACACATATTCTTCTCCTTTATAATGCTCCCATCTTGACTCCTGATTGTATTCAGCTCCGAGGTAGAGGTTTTTCCTCTGGCTGTATTGACGGATTTCCAGAAAAACTTGATGTTTGACTGGAAATCTTCAGTGAGCCTCCTATCAAAATCATCCCTTTGTTCTTCTTTGTTTCTAGTCACAACATCTTTCGCAGCTGATTTGAATATTTTATACTTCTTTCTCGCTTCTTTTATCTCGTCATTCGTCGCCTTTTGAAGTTTTTGGTTAGCTTTGTTGCTAACCAATCCAACCACGCTTTCTTTCTTTTCTTGCACAGCCTTTTGTACATCTTTATCCATCTACACATTATACTTCTTTCTTCCTTTCCTTCGTTTAGCTACTCCGCATACCTCAACAGCAACATTCACGACTCCTTTCTTAAATGAATGGTGAAATAAGGAAACGTTGTGGTCTGAAAGAAGATGTAGTGACTAAAATTGTGAAAGGTATGCTGAGATTGTTGGACACATGTATATATATATATATATATATATATATATATATATATATATATATATATATATATATATATATATATATATATATATATATATATATATATATATATATATATATATATATATATATATATATATATATATATATATATATATACATATATATATATATATATATATATATATATATATATATATATATATATATATATATATATATATATATATATATATATATTTATATATATATATATATATATATATTTATATATATATATATATATATATATATATATATATATATATATATATATATATATATATATATATATATATATATATATAGATATATATATATATATATATATATATATATATATATATATATATATATATATATATATATATATATATATATATATATATATATATAGATATATATATATAAGATTATAAGAATTCATTACTTTTGATAATTTGACTACGATTTGATAATCCTTGAAAATATTAAGAGCCATACCCCTATTATTCCCCAATTTTATCCAATCTGTCCAGTAGTCAGAGACAGTGTCAAAAGCTTTTGATAAATCCAAGAATACGCCAACACATTTTAAGTTCTTGTCTAGGGATCTAGAAATAGTTTCACTTAATTCCAGAACAGCATCTTCTGTACTTTTACCCGTTCTGAAACCATACTGGTTGGGAGATAACATATTTTGATTTTTTAGATAACTCACTAATCTTTTATTTAAAACTTTCTCGAGTATTTTAGACAACGCTGTTAGTATAGATATAGGCCTATAGTTTTTGACATTCTCTCTATCGCCATTTTTATTTACTGGAACACCTAAAGCCTTTTTAAAACGCCCTTTGTTAGACAAAGATTACAAAGTTTTGAAATAATAGGAGCCAGAGTAGTATGGCTTGATTTGAGCACTTTAGTTGGAATACCACCATATCCAACTGCACTATTACTTTTTAGATTCATAATAATGGTGTCAATTTCATTTGGATTTACGGGTAATATTGCAAAAGACTTAGCAGGGGATGGAAAAAAATCAGAAGTTTTTAAACATGAAAAGTTTGGTTTTGAGAGAATCTGTGTAGCCAGTTTATTACCAATCTTTACGAAATATTTGTTTACAAGGTTAAGAGAAGATTTAGGATCATTTTGATGCTTTAACAATTCTAATGGGGGAGTAGATGTGGTAGCAATATTGGAAACTTTCCTAATGAGTTGCCATGTACCTTTTATATTATTTTTATTTTTATCAAATTCACGATAACCGAGTGGTTGGGTGGTCGGAATTTCGAGTCAATAGACCCGAGTTCGATCCCCAGTTGGTAGGCTCGTACCAATGAGTTTTTCAAAAACTTATGTACGAATATCGTTGGCTTGGACATAAAGACGGCGACGGGCTCACCACCTGTCACGTTGTCCCGAAAATATCTTCGGTGGAAGGTGGGTCGAAGGGACTTGATTGTCTAGACTCGACCTCTGTCTACCCCTGTATTGGGAATTGTGTGAAGATATTTTATATTTTATTTTATTTTTTTTTTATTTTTATCAAATTCAAGTTCCTCATAGTTACGCTTTAATAGATTATTACAGAATTTTTAGTATCGGTAGTATATTGTTTTTAGAATTTCATTATGAGGTGAAGCCTTTTGTTTCTTGTGTAAGCGATCTCTATGTCTAATACATTTTAAGAGCCCAGGAGTAATACAGGGCTTGATTATAGTTTTTCTACGTAATATGTTCACTATTTTGGAATTTGACTCAATAATGCAACTTAAAGTATCAACTAAAACATCTGCAACGAGATTTGGGTCTTCAGAATCCGTTAAATTTTTAACGTTCATTTCATCAATACTTTTTACACTGGCGTAATCAATAACATAGCGACTTTTTGGAAAATGTTGTCTAGGGATTTTCATGTCAAGGTACACGACTTCTAGTGAGTGGTCAGTAACCGATGGATTCAATATAAGTGTGGTGCTTTTCAATTGTGTTCTTAGTAGCACATGATCGATGCAGTTCTTTTCATGGGTAGGAAAAAAATGAGATGGTAGGAGACCAAAACTACTAATTAAGTTCGAATATTCTTGAGAACGACTATCACAACTTGTATGACCAATATTTATATTTATATCACCTATTACAATAAGGGATTTAGAATTATTATTATTGGAAAGAACTGTGGAAAAACTATTTAAAAAATTGTCTATTTGTTTGAAAGAGGGAGATCTATAAATAGAAATGACACACAACTTATCATTAAAATTACATATAATAGAACTGGCATCAAGTAAATTCGGATGGGATATAGTACATTTGAGTTCATTATTTATATATATTATGACCCCGTCACTGCGATTTATATTATCTCTTGAGCCATGTGATGTATACCCGGTAAGAATAGGTATTTTTTTATATTCTTAAGCCAACACTCTGTTAAAACAATGATGTCTATTTTTAGATTTATTCTTTTCAAGAGAACTTGTAGTCCATCGTAATTTGAGTTAATACTACGCATATTCATTTGAAATATTTTTAAGCAGTTTGTATTTCTATGAATATAGTTGCTACATAATTCAGCTTCACACTGATATGAAGTCATGTTACCTAAGATTTGTAAATCAGAATTTATATCTCGCCATGCATTATT